>CM071943.1:13925000-14525000 GCA_036784905.1 Acrossocheilus fasciatus
CACATGCCACTTTAACTGAGGCCCTACAATGATCTGTCATGACACATTAAAGAGCCACAAAACGGTATTTATTGTCTGAATTTAAAAAATTACAAAATTAAGATATACATTAAGACTGTTTCATACAAGAAGTAACCTGCTCTGTCTTGTCTGTCGCCACGTTGTCAGTGTCCTCTTTCCTCCACAATGTGTTTTTCACTGCCTGAGAACATATGTGTGGCATGAGAGCAGCATTGTTTGTCGGACGTAGCAACAGTAACTAAGGCGGGCTGGTGTTTGCAAAGGGTCAATTACATCCCCCTTATCTCATTGTAAACCAGTATCACTTTACATCATGACACAAAAGAAGAAATTATGACAAATATTTGTAATCAGTTTCCATGAAAAGGTTTACATGTTTTGCACTGAGGCAGCAAATGCTTTGCAAAGAATTGCACTTGCAGAAATGTTATTAAAATTATTTAGAGTTATCAACAGGAAATTATAAATGAAAAGATAGCATTCTAAAAAAAAAAAAAAAATAAGGAAATCATAATATCTCTTTCATAACAAACAAAGTTTATAGGAGTTATGCACTGAGAAATCAAATTTTCCCTGAACGTTATTGTAATTAGCTGAAAGGTTAAAATATTTATAATTAATTGTGATTAATTATAAATATTTGTTTCAGCAGTACACATTAACTGATATAGCAGAATTCATGTTAAGGTTAGCTAACCTGCGAGCATGAGAGTTATAGAGTCAGCTGACCACTACCAAAGCGAATCTTCAGTTTCTTAAGGTAGCTTATATTAAAACCTCTGTTCAGTAACATTTGATACTTGCATTGTATTAAACGTTGAATGAGCATCCATATGCAGTTTTGACTGAAATCTTGATGTTTTTCTGGAATGAGAGAGATGCTGTAGTGAGAGAGGTAGTAGTGAAGTTGCATCAGATTCTTCCTGAGGTGAAGCAAAGAATGGCTTGCTACGACAATGGATTTTTTTCTTCCTGACTCAGCGAGCTGACTGTGGTGTGATAGGATTGCTCACTAAAGGTCTGGCCTCAGACAGTGGTCTGTTTTTATTTTATTAATATCATTAGACTTATTTGCTCTGTTTGTGAAACCTTACTAAGTATATGGAATAACCGTAAAAGCAATAAGCCCTGTGAAGCCGTGGTTTACAGTGAATTTATAACAGCTAATGGGGTTTTACGGGTTTTAACAATGCCCCTTAGCTGTTATAAATTCACTGTAAACCACGGCTTCACAGGGCTTATTGCTTTATTAAACCATGTTTTAAATACTACTACTACTACTACTACTGTTACTGTTACTATGACTAATAATAATATGCATAATTCATACCTTTTACTCATTTATTTGTTTTTTTAGGCTATTCATGATTTCACTAAAATTATGGATTTTAAACCGAGAGAACGAATGCTCTGTGAATTGGATTTTACAAGTTTTCCATTCTGCATGGGAAGTTAAATTTATATATCCTATATGTTATATTTCATACATTCTCGGTGTGATTTGATATAAAATGAGGAATACAAAATACAGCGGGAAAAATAAGTATTGAACACGTCACTCTTTTTCTCATTAAATATATTTCTAAAGGTGCTGCTGACATGAAATTTTCACCAGATGTAGGTAACAACCCAAGTAATCCATACATACAAAGAAAACAATACAGATAAGTTCAGAAATTTAATAAATAAAATGGAATGATCCAGGGAAAAAGTATTGAACACACTTACTGAAATTGATTTAATACTTCATACAAAAGCCTTTGTTGGTAATGACAGCTTCAAGACACCTGCTGTATGGAGAAACTAGTCATATGCATTGCTCAAGTGTGATTTTGGCCCATTCTTCCACACAAACAGTCTTCAAATCTGGAAGGTTCCATGGGCCTCTTCTATGAACTCTGATCTTTAGTTCTTTCCATAAATTTTCTATTGGATTCAAGTCAGGTGATTGGCTGGCTATTCTTGCAGCTTTACTTTCTTTCTCTGAAATCAATTCAGAGTTTCCTTGGATGTGTGTTTGGGATCATTGTCTCGCTGAAATGTTCACCCTCATTTCATCTTCATCATCCTGGTAGATGGCAGCAGATTTTTATCAAGAATGTCTCGGTACATTTTTCCATTCATCCTTCCTTCAACTATATGAATTTTGCCAGTGCCACACCATGATGTTTTGGGATGATGTGCAGTGCCATTTGACCTCCAAACATGGTGTGTATTATGGCATCCAAAGAGTACAATTTTTTGTCTCATCTGACCAGACTATATTCTGCCAGTATTTCATAGACTTGACTAAATGTGCAGCAAACTTTAAATGAGCTTCAACATGCTTTTTCTTCAGCCTTGCGTGGTGAGCGTGCATACAGGCCATGGCGGTCGAGTGCATTACTTATTGTTTTCTTTGAAACAATTATACATGCTAATTCCAGCTCTTTCTGAAGCTCTCCACAAGTGATCCTTGGCTCTAGGACAACTCTTCTGATAATTATTTTTACTCCTTTGTCAGAAAACTTGCAAGAAGCACCAGGTCGTGGCTGGTTTATGGTGAAATGATGTTCTTTCCACTTCCGGATTATGGCCCCAGCAGTGCTCACTGGAACATTCAGAAGTATAGAAATCCTTCTGTAACCAGTGCCATCAGTATGTTTTGCAACTATAACATCTTGAGAAAACTCTTTGCTTTTACCCATCAGGAAATGTTTCTTGTGTGACACGTTGGTCATGAGACACCTTTTTATTTTTATCAGTTAGGACTGAACCAACTAATATTAATTTCCACTGACAAGGGGCAGGATTGCTTTCTAATTACTGATAGATTTCAGCTGGAGTCTTGGCTTTCCATGCCTTTTTGTACCCCCCTTTCTTCACGTGTTCAATACTTATTTTATCCGCTGTATGATTTGAAGCCATGTCATTTGTGAGCATTGTTCAGAGTTTCAGTGTGCGGGAGATTAGAGAAATCAGTCCAAAAATGTATAAAATAACACATGAATTAGACGACACGCATTTTGACATTTATTCAGATGTGTTACGTATCCATTTATATGTTAGCCTTTTGTGAAAATGACTCTCTCAGAACGGCCGAACTCAGAATCTGTGTAGCAGATATGATGCATTTCTCAGACAATGTGACAATGATTCACAACATTTGTTTCCAAATGCAGAAATGAGGTGCAGTTAGCTTTGCAGTGTTCAAAACAGTGTTTTAAATTCACAATAAGCTACAGAATATGTGGAAGACTGAATATATGAAGGACTAAGAGCAACAGAAGACATTAAAAATGAGCGTTGTAGTTATTATTACAGCAGAAATGTATTTTTTATTATAACGGATAATAATGATTTATATTAAACAGCGTTATTACAAATATCTGTTCTGATGTGTTCCAAAAGCAACACAGCCATGACAAAAGCATGACAGTCAAGTTCATTATGAAAAAAAACAACAACAAAAAAACAAATATATATATGTATGTGTATATGTGTGTGTGTATATATATATATATATATACACACTTATTATTATTATTATTATTATTTATTTATTTTTTTTCTAGGGCTGGGTGGTATATCGAGTTTGTACGATATATCTATATATTTTTATAAGCGATACGGTATGAAGCAATACCGTTAATATCAATAAAGTAGTTTGATACAAGCGCATCTGAAAAAATATCTAGGAGGACACAGACTGAACTGCTGCGGAGAAAGTGCATAACACAATTTTATTCTAAACATGTGACAAGCTTTATATGAAGGGCTTTGAAAAAAAAACTTGTAAGATATAGTAGCCTATAGTTTGAGTTTAAAGCAGCTCTGACAGAAAGGCTACATGTGCAGCTGACAGAGATGCTACTTGCGCTGTTTAATGTGTTTGAAATGTGCTGTTTTCCTAAATGCATAGCTTACATTTCACAGGTATATTCTCTATCTGTAAATCTTAGAAAAGCATGGAAATGTTTCCATTTTGCTGTCAGAAGTGCATGAGCTTTTGCTTTGCGATTCTCCGCTAAATTTCACAGACTTCATTTAGAAGGAGTGCCGCTGCGCGCATGCGCGCCAAACAGACAGAGAGCAATGAAATAGGAGTGCAATAAGTCTGACTAAAATATACATTTTACTGGAATATTTGTAATTGGACAATAAATGTGACATATGTAGAATTTTAAACCTACAAGTAAGTGTATTTGTATGATAGCACTAACTGTAAAGTGTAATGGGGAAATTAAAATAGCCTTTTTAATCAGTTAGCCTGTGCTTTTTATTACACTGCACAAAATTATAAACGCAACACTTTTGTTTTTGCCCTATTTTTCATGTGCTGAACTCAAAGATCTAAGACTTTTTCTATGTACACAAAAGGCCTATTTCACGTATATTGTTCACAAATCTGTCTAAATCTGTGTTAGTGAGCACTTCTCCTTTCCAGTCAGTATCTGGTGTGATCACCATTTACCTCACGCAGTGCAACACATCTCCTTCGCATATAGTCAGGTTGTTGATTGTGGCCTGTGGAATGTTGGTCCACTCCTCTTCAATGGCTGTGCGAAGTTGCTGGATATTGGCAGGAACTGGAACGCGCTGTCGTATACGCCGATCCAGAGCATCCAAAACATGCTCAGTGGGTGACATGTCCGGTGAGTATGCTGGCCATGCAAGAACTGGGATGTTTTCAGCTTCCAGGAATTGTGTACAGATCCTTGCAACATGGGGCCGTGCATTATCATCCTGCAACATGAGGTGATGGTCGTGGATGAATGGCACAACAATGAATGGCCTCAGGATCTCGTCACGGTATCTCTGTGCATTCAAAATGCCATCAATAAAATGCACCTGTGTTCGTTGTCCATAACATACACAACATACCATAACCCCACCACCACCATGGGCCACTAGATCCACAACGTTGACATCAGCAAACCGCTCACCCACACAACGCCATACACGCTGTCTGCCATCTGCCCTGTACAGTGAAAACTGGGATTCATCCGTGAAGAGAACACCTCTCCAAAGTGCCAGACGCCATCAAATGTGAGCATTTGCCCACTCAAGTTGGTTACGACGACGAACTGCAGTCAGGTCGAGCCCCCGATGAGGATGACAAGCATGCAGATGAGCTTTCCTGAGATGGTTTCTGACAGTTTGTGCAGAAATTCTTTGGTTATGCAAACCGATTGTTGCAGCAGCTGTCAGGGTGGCTGGTCTCAGACGATCTTGGAGGTGAAGATGCTGGATGTGGAGGTCCTGGGCTGGTGTTGTTACACGTGGTCTACGGTTCTGAGGCCGGTTGGACTGCCAATTTCTCTGAGACGCCTTTGGAGACAGCTTATGGTAGAGAGTTGAACATTCAATTCATGGGCAACAGCTCTGATGGACATTCCTGCAGTCAACATGCCAATTGCACGCTCCCTCAAAACTTGCGACATCTGTGGCATTGTGCTGTGGGATAAAACTGCACATTTTAGAGTGGCCTTTTATTGTGGCCAGCCTAAGGCACACCTGTGCAATAATCATGCTGTCTAATCAGCATCTTGATATGCCACACCTTATCTCGGCAAAGGAGAAGTGCTCACTAACACAGATTTAGACAGATATGTGAACAATATTTGAGAGAAATAGGCCTTTTGTGTACATAGAAAAAGTCTTAGATTTTTGAGTTCAGCTTATGAAAAATGGGGTAAAAACAAAAGTGTTGCGTTTATAATTTTGTTCAGTGTATTTTCATTTTTAGTTTAGTAAATTTAACTTCTGCTTTAAAAGCATTAATTTTGTTTTTAGATTGCAATGTTAGGTTACACTTTATTTCGATAGTCCACTTTAGACATTCTACTAACTATAAGTAACTTTGTAACTACATGTCAACTACATGTCAACTAATTCACATTAATTAGCAACTACATGTCTGCTGACTCTCAGTGTAGGGTAGGTTTAGGGTTAGTAGAATAAGTTGACATGTACTTGCATAGTTTCTTATACTCAGTATGTTGTATGTTGTGGACCCATCAAAATAAAGTGTTAGAAGATATTAAGCTGTCAGTCTACTAATACTCTAATGACCCGCTAGTTGACATGTAGTTGCAAAGTTACTTACTGTTAGTAGAATGTCTGAAGTGGACTATCGAAATAAAGTGTTACCCAATGTTACAATGTTAGAATGTAATGTGATACATGTAATGTGATTTTTTTTTTTCCCCACATAATATATGCCTACATGTTTACCGAGATACTGTATATACCATATACCGCAAATCAGCCAAAAAATACCGAGATATGAATTATTGGTCATATCGCCCAGCCCTAATATATTTGTATATATAAGATCAGCATTTGAGCACGCCTTTTTTGTACTAAAATAAACTCACAAAAATGATCTGCATGATGCCATTGATTATTTTTATTATTGCGAAGTGAATTAATGAAAAGCGCAAACATGCAACTGGAAAAGGAAACAGATGGGTTTTAGATCAACGATGGGTATCAACGATGCGGGTTCAAAAGACATAATACATGAACTGAATAATAGAGATTAGTGTGTGTATTCTGTAGTTCTAATGCACACTGCTTTTTGTTAGACCTTTTTTTTTTCCTTTTATAGAATGTCAGCAGTGTGACTGAATTTCTGGTCCAGTCGGGGGTGGGCTGGGGTTTGGGGCAGTTGAGTAGTCCATCATTGGGTTGGAAATACAAAGGTGTGAATCACTGCTCTTTCATACGGAGAGTCTAATGGCTGATGAGTGTTTCAAACTTACAGAACATGTTTAGGGAAAGTGTCTGTTTCAGGATAAATTTCTCGTTTGGTTTGGTTTTTGCAATTGGAGTGCAACGGCATATACATTATTATATGCAATATAATATGAAGTGTTGCTTCATTTTGTTTTGTTTCATGAGAGACACGGCATGTTCATGAGAGTGAAAAAGAAACATCTGCGAGAGAGAGAAACTTTTGTTTCAAATTTATGTATGCTGTTTTGTACTATTGGGTCATTCCGTGTCAAATCAAACAAATTTCAGAAATTTCCCCGGCTCAAATTTTTGATTTTGCTAATTTTTTCTGAAGAAAGATAAACACGTATAGTGATGAAAGACAAAATATTAAATGTCATGGATGAATATTTACGGAGTAATCCACTGTTTTGTAGAGGGGGGCCAAAATGGCAATTTTCACCTGATATTCAGAGCCAAATTACAGGGAGTAAAAATTACTTCAGAAAGATGGCAGCATCATGATGCAACTTTTACATAGAGATTGGTAAGTCTATCAGTAAAATCTGCTGGTTGACTTGGTAATAATGGGTCTGTCCAGTAACTAATGATTTACAGAGAAACATTTCAGTTGCTCATGGTGGACTGTCTGTCTTAAAGGGATAGTTCAACCAAAATTAACAATTTTGTCATCGCTTACACACCCACAAGTTGTTCCAAACCTGTAATAATTTCTTTCTTCTGTTGAACATAAAAGAAGATTCTTTGAAGAATGTGGGTAACCAAACAGTTTCTGGTCCCCAGTGACTCTGATAGTATTTTTTTTTCTCTATGGAAGTTACTGAGGACCAGAACCTGTTTAGTTACGCACATTCTTCAAAATATCTTCTTTTGTGTTCAACAGAAGAAAGAACTTTATGCAGTTTTAGAGCAACCTGGGTAAATTATGACAGAATTTTCATTTTTGGGTGAACCATACCTTTAAAGTGACAGACATATCCGTGCATCTAAAGGTAGGCTATAGACCTATTGTTTTATTAAAATTTGGATAGTCTGTTAATATAATATTCCATACATTATCAGAGCTTGGTAGACATAATTATTATATTTTTATACATTATTAGACACATTAATTAATAAATTATAATCAGAGCTGGGTAGTAACTGATTACATGTAATCTGGATTACGTAATCAGATTCTAAAAATTAAGTACTTGTAATCAGAGTAAGTTACATTTTAAAATATTCACAATCAGACTACAGTTACTTTTTTATGGATTACATGATTGCATATTATTCACACAATAGCAATAAATTATTCATAAATCATTGATTCTCCCTAATTTCTCTTTTTCAGCTTTTAAATTTTCCTTTCTAAAATAGCCTACCGATTATGTGTATATAGTCCAGTTTTGTGGACATTCACACAAAGATCAGTCATTAGTCAGGTGGCGACTACATTTGACCACTGGATATACAAAAATCTTTTCAGGTTTAAGAAGGGTTTCAACGTTGCATCAACTAGGCTACTGATGAACACATTAATTTTTATTTGAATTATTACTCTGTAGGTTTTTTAACCATGTATTATTAATTAAAACGAATTAAAATGCACATTCACGTTATTTCTTAGTTACATGTAATGCAGGCATTACAAAACTTTGTCATCTAAACCTTATTCACCAAATATATTTGCTTTAAGTACCCCTTAGATCTTAAAATAAATATTTCAATAATTAAGTAACACATTTGCATTCTCACTGTTTCTTTGATGTTGATTAATGATCACATTGCATGCAGGTAAATAAAAATATTTAATCTTTTTTTAGTAAGTGTTTTATTTAAAACAAAGACTATAGAAATGCAAAGACCATTCCCTCCTATACTTATGAATGGGAGAAACTGCAACGCACAGTCCCACCTTCTAAATGACAGAGACAAATTTCCCATAGAAACCTGACTAGACCATCCAATGCACATGCGACTCCACATGTGCATTGGCTGGTCTAGCCTGAAAAATAAGCTTTTTAAACGCTATTTGAGCATAAGAAACAACATTCATTTGTTGCTGATTTGACATTTTGAGTTCAGAGAGCAGTTTTTGAGATTTCAGAATTCCCCCATTCATTAAGATAGGTCTTCTATGAGTTTCCCGGAGGTGTTGCAAATTAAATATGGCCGCCAAGTGAAGAGACTTTCCTCGAAAGGGAGTTCAAATAAAAAAAATATAATTTAAAATAAAACAAAAAAATACTTTTTTACACTTAATTTTTTAAAATGATTTAATTAATTGTCAGCTTTTCATTAAACTCACAACCCCTCTGCAGTTCCTTTGGTTAATGCACTTTAATGGTTAATGCACTTCATGTTGTAAATTACTATGAATGGAACAAGTTTTCTTACTTTGCATTTTTTACATCATTATGGTACAAGATAATGCTATTTAAATCAATGTGATAAACGAGTTAAATCAAAAGTAATCTAAAAGTAATCTAAAAGTAATCTGATTATATTATCTGAAATGTGTAATGTAACGGATTACGTTACTGACTATAATTTTTGTCATGTAATCTGGAATCAATAACAGATTACAATTTGTAAGTAATCTACAAAGCTCTGATTATAATTAATGTTAGACCCTATTTATTAATTTATCATTTATATAAATCATAAACAATATATACATAATAAATTATCAAAAAGGTTATATACAATTTGGCATTTTAAAAGGTTTTTAAAAATGCTAAATTGTTTAGATACAAATGGACAAATAATTACATAATAATGTAGTCCTAATTTAAGCAAATTAATAATAATAAAAAAGTAATAATAATAAAAATTCATCCCATCCAGGTAACTATGGAAGCCCATTTACGCCAGGTAAGAAAAAAAAAATTATGCCTTAAAAAGTCGAAATTATGATTTTCAAGTCGAAATTGGTCACAGGATAGTGGTCTAATGATAAACGGGACATTCTAAAACGAATTAACTTGGCTTAAAACAGTTTGGAGGATCAAGTTCAATACCTACCTTATGAATAAAGTGTATACCATTTACTGACAAGCTGAATATACCCCAAAATATGAACGTAACGCGCTGAGTTGCACGTTAAGCGTTTTCTTGGGGAAGAACGTGGCTTATGGAAAAAGACGTGAAATGAATGAACATGAAAATATCTATATATAGAGAGCCTGCACTATGTTCAGGCAAGCAGATGTGACCAGAATATGAACGCAATACACTCAAAGTCTCACATTAAGTGTTTATTCTCTATAAAAGTATTCAATGGGAGGAAAGCGCTACCCTGTCTGGGTCACTTACAAATATCTTGATTAGTCCAGTACAGCCTCCAGTACAGGTTTTGGCAGTGGGCTGCAGCAGTATATCTTATTAAACTCTTTATTCTTTCAATTTGAGTCAAACATAGAATAGTTTTAGCCTTTTAGCTTTAAAACTGTATTAAAGTATTAAAAACTGTAATACTTAAACATTTTTATAATAAATGTAACCACCTTTGGTTAACAAATAGAAATACTCTGCAAAATAACTGAATAACAAAAAAGCTTAAGAAAAGTTAAACAATACATTTCAGTTTGGCCAGTTGTTCAGGAAAAGCCCAACTAGTAAAATCCATACAGATTTATGTAAAAATAACGTTAACTAATGTAGATAAGAATAAATTACAGAAATTATCTTCTCCTCTGAATAAAGCTGTGTCTGATTGCGCTGTTCTTCTGAGGTAAATTCCAGCTTATTCCTCATAGGAATCTTCTTCTTCAGTAGGTCTTCTTTCAAAAACGATGAAAATGAGAAGAATCTTGTTTTTTTTTTTTGTTTTTGTTTTTTAAATCAATTTTTTGTATCTAGGTGAGGGCATTTGCACACAGGTGACTGCATATAATGAGCTCAGATACAGGAAAGACTGTACCTCGCTTTCATACGGATTACATAATCAGGAATGTTCATTTTCGATTTGACTTTGTTCATTTAAAAGTAGACACTTCAAGATTTCTGTAGACCTATTTCTCATGTCTCTGTGTCAAGTATTTGCTGAATTTGTGATGCGTAGAAAGTTGCTCACAGAGACCTAGACGGAAGAAAGCGCACCTTGTTTGTTTTGTTTATTTTACAAAAGCACAATGTTTTGTTGTTATTGTCTGTGTTTATTTGTACACCAATAAAAGTAGGCCCTTTTTAGATTCGATTGATTTTCGTCTTATCTGTATCTGAGTATTTAAGGTTTCTCTGTGAAACAGGAATAACCGAAAGTGAATGTGCCGGTGCGCAGATGGTTAAAGACGCTGCATTAAACAGCCAATGAGAGAGCAAGATACAGGGCAGCGGGAAGTTCGGGCAGTTTTTTTTTTTTTTACAAAGCGATTAACGTTAGCCATTTACAAACAACGTGCCTACATTTTTGCATTAGAATATACAGAACAGGTAGGCTACATGAAGATGAAGAAGGGGCTATAGGCTATAAGAAATAAACTCATTATAAAATGCACATCACGTTGGTTTCACTTTCAAGTAGGCTACTTAGATTTGTGTATATAAAAATTTCCCAGCAGAAGTATGTTTGTTAACAAGTCATGTTTGTTAATTATTGTGTGTTCGGGGAGGACTTATAGACCATAATATCAGCGTGATCTTGCATTATTACCTTATCACTTCTCGTGTGCGTTTGGTTGTAGTTTGCGGACCAGACAGAGCTGTCTGCGATTCTTCCTATTGTAAAGTCGTAACCTCCTGTTGCCGATCCATTGCGCAATGTGGACACAGCAGCGACTGAATGCTACCCCAGATAATCGTGCAGTGTGAAAACAACGGTGATTCGATGAAAACAAAATAACGATCTTTAAAAAAGCATCATTTGACCCCTTTAAATAAAATAAAGTGCACCTAAGTTACAGTTATTTTCTCATATCTCAGTTGTTTTGTCATACGCTATACTCCATTAATTGATACTATAAATATATTTCCGAGATTATGATATCCATATGCACTGCCTCAAAGTTTCCATTGTTTGCTTGATCAGCTGTTTGATCAACGGTCTCTCTACTTAGCGGTTTATAAAGACGCGGCGGACCTTTTACAAGTTTATTTCCTTTATCGACAAAAGCAACTTATGTCAGAGACCGAGGATAAGGAATATTAACATTGTCACTGTTTAATTACATGACGAATCCACCATGGCGGGGAAAATTAATCATCGATAGAGGTTTTAATCGCAGGTTAGAATTTTAATCGTCAATTTGTTAATCTAAGTTTAAAATTAAGTGGTGCAACACAACTCGATTTAAAATCCTTGATTAGCTCTAAACTTTGCTCAATTTAATCCTTGTTGGTGCAATCCACCCTCAGAGTTACAATTAACACTTGCCCAGAGTATAACTAATGCTAGAGGGACTAACACTTTTGAAAGAGTTAACATTATTAACACTCTGACAGTGTTACTAACAAACTATTAAAATGTAAAATAATTAACACCAGAATGAATGATGAGAACACCAAAGTTGGTGTTCAAAGTTAACTTGGCAGAAACACTCGTGAATTAACTGGTGAACACTGCACGAATGTTCAGGTAAAAAATAAAATATAAACCCACAAAACAATCTTAAATTGAGAATTATTTTTTAATCGAAACATTGTAAATCTTTTTCCCTGCACCAAAATGTTTTCACATTCAGTGTTTTCATTATATGTAAAGAACATTCTTACAACAGTTAAAACATCATAATGTAAAGGCAAATCAGTGCAAAGGCACACAACACAATATGTATTGTGTGCCTTTGCACTGATTTGCCTTTACATCATATTGTATACTATCAAAACTGTTCCATGTCTTATGTATTTCATCAAAAGTAACTGTTTATTGTTTATGTAATGATGTATGAGCGACCCCTGTAAGTGTTGCGTCATTCACTTTTAAATTTGAGACCATGCCCTTCCTGCTGTCAAAGAAAGTCTTCTCATGTGGAGATGCGTTGATTTGTGCATTCCACACAGCCTCTGAATTGCAGAGGGAATATCATTTAAAAATGTATTTTTATGGAATGATATTGTGTTCATTTGAATTTAATAATGCTTTTTATTAGCTAGATTACAACATGCTGATAACCGGTCTATAAAAAAAAGAAAGAAAAGAAAACACATTTTCTCATGTTGAGAGATAAGGAGAACAGTTCCTAGTATTGGCGGTTCTAAACCACACTAACTGGGGTTCCAGGCAGGAGAAACTTGTGCTTTTAGGGGGGTACACCTTTTTCAGGATTATTTTAAGTCGTTTTTCTCTGTCATGTACCACTCTGCATTTTCTAGAAGCTAGTAAAATAATTTCAACTCAAATTGTTTCATGTTTGTTTATTTATTTGACAAGTAATTTTGTATTGGACCGTGATGTTGATCAATATTGATAACACATTTTTAGCATCTAAGCACATCAATATTGATAACATATTTTTAGCTTCTAAGCACTTCTCTGTAAACTGAAACTATATGACACATGTATATAACACAAACTAAGCATATCCATAAATTGACTTCATTTGAAAGAGACTTTGATAATGTGTAACATTATCATGCGTTCACAAAAGATTTATCCTGCGGTTTTTGTGGTTTGTAGATTTGAAGATTTAATAACAGGTCTAAATACGGTAAATGATCAGGTGTACTGCATGATGTAGATGCAAAACAGCAGTTACAGTGACTTGTGAAGCATTTAAACTGAGATCTGTAAGTTATTTATTTATTTATTTTAAACGTGAATGTGAATTCTTATTTTCCCTCTTTGGATGTCATCTTGTAAATTGACAGCAACAGATTCCAAATGCAAATAGCACACTTGAAATGAAGTCTGGACCTTTTATCTGCTCATTGTAATTGGGATAATGAGGGAATAACACACACCTGGCCATGGGACAGCTGAGAAGGCAATTGTCCCATTACTTTTGGTCCCTTAACAAGTGGGAGGCACATATGCAAACTGTTGTAATTCCTACACCGTTCACCTGATTTGGATGTAAATACCCTCAAATTAAAGCCGACAGTCTGCAGTTAAAGCACATCTTGTTCGTTTCATTTGAAATCCATTGTGGTGGTGTATAGAGCCAAAAATGTTAGAATTGTGTCAATGTCCCAATATTTATGGACCTGACTGTACCTATCTAAACATCCTTATGAAGTACAGCTTGCACAATACACCTGTGTGTGACTGTAAATATCTCAGATTTTTGTTAATGTTACCACTCTGTACCCATCATCCGCTATTTCCAGCACTTAATCAAGCCACTCTTCTTTAATACATGAGGACGTGTTATTTCACATGTCATTGCGTTGGCTCTCGATTTGAGTTATTTCGTCCTCAACCATTGAAATATTCGGTTTCTACAGTGACTCATTTGGCGCACATCGTTCTCTTTCTATGAAACCTGTAAACCGCATTCACCGGTTCTAACTCTATAGCGGCAGCAGCTCTATAGCGGTTTACCCGAGCATTGAAATTCTTTAGTTTTTACTAGAATACAATCAAATGGCTTTCCCAACTCATTTTTGCGTGTGCGCGGCACATTATTTCTCTGCGCTGCCGCGGTGGTGGAAGAAGTGTTGGGTCAGTCAAAAGCATGTAGAGAAGAAAAGATGCATGTTAACTGCAAAAGAATTTCTGAGATGAGTCCATATTTTAATCCCACCTAACAAGTTTTTAAATATACTTTTATATTACAATAATTTCACATTCAATCTTCAAATGAATGTAGAAACAACAAAACACAGTATATTTTTAATATTTGTTTAGTAGCATCTTTTTTATGACTGAAGGCGAGTATAAATGATAACAATACTACAGCCTCTCTTGTTCTCCCCCCCCCCCTAATATTTAACCATTGACTAGCCATAGCCATTGAACATTAATCAATTTAAACATTTTATATACTTTAAAAAATAACTTCTAATATAAGTGAATTTACAACAATCATCACATAAACCCATCATATTAAATTAAAGTTATCAAACATTAAATTCTAAATTAAATATAGATGAATCCTTAAAACTATAAAATGTATTGATTTCCTCTTTTGTTCTTTGTTTAATCAACATCACAGCAGCTGGATTATTAGGTTATTTGGCTGCTATTACTTTAAGAGCTGCTGCTGCTGAACATGACGTGGATCTGACATGCATACTTGTAGTTTCATTCACGCTTTAATATGAAAAGATACAGGCTACAGCGTGTGTCGGCGTATTAGTGCGTGCAATCGAAAAGCATGCACTCTGAGCACAGTATAATGGCTGACAGGACAGGAAAATTCGTTTTTTGCTCACATGTTGGCCTGACAACATCTCATCTGACTGCAGTTCATTGTTGTTCTACTGAAGCTCCCTCATCACCTTGTGCTCATTTGCAGCATCTGGCGCTGAGGCAAAGTATAGTGTGCGTCTGAAAAGTCTACCATTTTATGTAGTTCTGCATCCAAATAAACGCAATTCTTGTCAAGAAAAAAGACACAGAAACACCAGTTGTGAGTGGGGTGGCCAACCCTAGCTCTGCCCCTGTGTTAACTGCGTTACATATTTTCAGTGCTGTTAAACTGGAAAAATGAATCGCCTGCATTAACATGCTAATTTTGACAGCACTAATAATAATAATAATAATAATAATTTACATTTACATTTACATTTACATTTATGCATTTAGCAGACGCTTTTATCCAAAGCGACTTACATTGCATTCAAGTTACAGTCTTTACATTTTATCAGCTCTTGCGCCATGCTCTACTATTTGAGCTACAGGAAAGCCTGTAATAATAATAATAATAATAATAATAATAATAATAATAATAATAATAATAATAATAATAATAATAATGCTGTGCAGGAGCAACATTGAAGATTTAGTTCACCCCAAAATTAAAATAGTTAATATTTACCTGATTTTGTTCCAAAACAATGTTGTTTTGTTTGCTACATATATATTCCAAATTTTCTGAAGCCATTTGATAACTATATGTGAGGAACAGACTAAAATTTTATTGCCTATTAAGTTAAAATATTGTGCTTCTTCATTGAAATCTAATTCATTAATGATACATTCGAGAATGTTTTTAATTAAAAGTAGCTCAGCACGAGGAACACCTAGACAAAGAAATGTGCACAAACTTTATAATCTCATGTGTATTATCAAAGCAACAGATTTAAAATTGAGGAAGCAAATGTGATTAGAGAACTAAGAAATCTTCCCCTATGTCCTAGCTCCATGCTACCCTCACTTTGAGAACCACTGGTGTAGGTATTTATCCAGCCTTCACCTGTGCTGGGTTGCACTGTAGACTGCTAATGACTCTAGCTCTCCTCTTGGCTTGTTGGCTGCAATAAAGAACAGAATAGATCACGGAACAGACCCAAACTGATTGACACACATCTGACCCATACAACCTTACTCATAACACTTGCTTGTTTTTAAACCCGGGAACACTGTGTTTTACTTAAAAATAAATAAAAGATAACTAATGTTTATATATATATATATATATATATATATATATATATATATATATATATATATATATATATATATAAATAAATGATGCACTCGCACTCTCCACCATGGATTCATTGTGTTGGGAAGTTTATAACTTTTTGGAAAAGCTTTCATATGTCATTGACATCTTATGAGTTTTTTATCTGGCTTCTCACCTACTGTTTTACAGTGTAGTTTGAAAGTGAAAGTGACATGTGGCCAAGTATGGTTACCCATACTCAGAATTAGTGCTCTGCATGTACCAATCCAGAGTGCACACACACACAGCAGTGAACACACACACACCATGAACACACACCCGGAGCAGTGGGCAGCCATTTATGCTGCATTGCCCGGGGAGCAGTTGTGAGTTCGGTGCCTTGCTCAAGCGCAAGCGCGTACATTCACTCCCCCCACCTACAATTCGTGCCAGACCTGAGACTCGAACTCGCAACTCTCTAACCATTAGGCCACGACTTCCCTTTAGTTATGCAATTTGTTTACAATCACTGTATGAGTGATTATTCCACCATACCATGTTTTGCTTCAGAGTTTATTGTTTGTACTGGCAGGCCAATATGAGATAGAGAGAGAGTGTGTGTGTGTGTGTGTGTGTGTGTGTGTGTGTGTGTGTGTGCATAAGAAAGTGTTGCTGACCTTCTGTGCGGTCTGGTTAGTTTGTTAGTACGTTAGTAATTTGAAACCTGTTCCATTGAATACTTCAAGAGTTCAAATTATCTCAGATTATTGTAAGCCTAAAACTCAGATGGCGTTGGAAATTTTTAGTAAAGGTCAACCGATGTATCAGTTTTGCCAATTAATCGGCACCGATAGTTGATTGTGCGTTGTGTCCTCTTTTGGAAGCCCAAACAAAGTAGTTTTGCTTTCACAAAGAGAAACAGCGTCTCCAGGACATGGTGCCGGCTGCAGCAATACTACAGCGAGAATAGAAATCACGCCCCCTTTCTTTGCGTATACATTTGAGCAGTGTCATGCAAATCTTCCCACACAGTGACGTAGACATGTGGGGGCGTGTTTAAATGAGCCGTTTTAGGGGGGTGTGGACGAGTCTTAATTTTTATGAAGAATATCTCTTTGGGTTTGATACTTTAGTCTTTAGGGATCTTATCTATGCACGAACAGCTTGTAACACTCCAAAGAGAAAGGAAATATAATATAGTATTTATATAGTAAAGCACTGTTTTGGTTTTCGTTCAGTATCCATTTTAAAAACTCAGTTGATTAACCGGTATCGGCCAGAGTGGTCCAACCAGGCTATTGTATTGGTAAAGCCAGTCGACCTCTAATTTTTACATTAGTTGTATAAGATATCCCCATATGAAACCAGCAGTATAGTCCTAATGTATTCTTGAATTCTGGAAATATATGATGCAATAAATCATCCAGCATATGATGTGTAACATAGGTTCCTCTTTAAACTTCAAATAATGTTTTACCTGTTGTGGAAGATGCATCAGACTACAGCAATCTGGCATTCTTTACGCAGAATTTACAGCATCGTTCAACCACTGTAATCCAGACATCTGGACGGGCTCTTTTAATGCCAGTAGTTTGCTTGAGTACACAATTATGTATTTATTTAGACATTTTATCTGTCAGTATAGCCTATAATAATAGTTTTTGTTAGGGAGCTCCCTCTGCTACTAGGTCATATTTTTGATGGAGAAATTAAGAAATAATGATAATTTCTATATGATGTATAATGTGATTACAAATAAACAGAAACAGATGCGATAAGTGTGTCCTCTTTCTTTTGTGAAATAACGGTAAATGCCACTTTTTTCTGTGACTAATTTTCAGTCTTCATTATGATAATTCATTATGATAGATATTTGACCAGTTTTACAATAATAAGTGACACATATCTCGTATTATTGTAAAACTGGTAAAACTGATGCTTTTGGATTTAAATCTTTAAGTAAACAACAAAACAAGCAAACAAATGGCCGCTTTTATCATGTTCATTTTGTGATCTCATGATTTTATTATTCTTTTTTTATTAGTTTTGTGATAACTTCTCTTTGTTGGTCAAATGATGTGGTTGCGAGACATTGTTCCAGATAAGCATGTGAAGGGCGGGTTTTAGTGAAGCACAGCGCTGTGGAGCTTCTGACTCGACGGTGGAAACAGCCTGATTTTGGGCTCTGTGCTACGGGTCCAAGGCTATTAGCCCCACACGGCCTGTTGAAAGCACTGGCTCACACTGGCCTGTCAGTGGAAAAGCGGCTAATGAAAGTAATTTAATTTAAAGGTGCATGGTGCACCACTATACCAGTGCAGTGTCTGGTTACACAGAATGAAGGGTGATTAAATAAGATTTAGACTTTAACTTGATTTCCAAAATGGCTTTTCCATGTAACAGTGGTTATTTTAAAAGTGGAAATGGTGTCAAGGAACAGCTTTTCCCTCTGTCATTGCTGACACAACTGCTGAGTAATGAAGACCACAAAGTACTGACTCTTTTGAAAAGCTGACCACTCCTAAGTGTTTAGGAAAAGTCGTCTTCTGTGTTCGTGTTTTGATGTGGTAGACCAGTGAAGATTTTGGTCTTAGTGTGAATAATCTGGCTTTATTGTATAATACCAATAACTAGACTCTGAAATTGGCAAACTTTTCTCCCTTTTTCTGCACATTTTTTTTTTTGGTGGGAAAAAAATAGCAATTTATACTGAATGATGAGTATCTCAGTGTTAAATGGCACACCAGTGGAACATGTACTAAAGTTGTAATTCACCTAAAAGGGATAATTCATCCAAATAGGATAAAGGGATAATTAATCCAAAATTGATGTAAATGAACCTTATGTCATTCCAAACCAATAGGACTTTCCTTCATCTTCAAAACACAAATTTAAATGTTTAATGAAACCTGAGAGATTTCTGTCCATGCACTGTCTCCATTTGAACAAAACTTTCGAATTCCAAAAATTTCAAACACAATTGCAAAATTAAGGACAGAATTAAATAAAATTTTCTTTTAGAGACATAATCAGTCCCCTTGAGAATACTTGTATATTACACTTTGTCCTCAGGGTTATATATGTTCAAATCTATTTAAAATTAGAATTTAGAAATGGCTGAGAGAAGGGGATGAATAGTTGTCTCTCTCTTTCTGTCTTTGTGGAATATTCTCTTCTTAGAAATAAAAAGATCAACAGGCTCATTGAAAATATGTGCCTTTTATATACATTTCTGCAAAACTGGAAAGACAAACCTATATGTATGAATCACTTCAGTAGAACTCCGACAACTTTAAAGGCCCTTTCACACGGGACGCGGCAGTCGCGAGTGTCTAGCTCATTTTCAATGGTAGACGTGCGACAAGCGGCAAAACGCGGGCGGTTTTGCTGGCGGCACGGAGGCGGAGCGCAAGCAGTGCTCGTGCACCCAAAATCCTGCCGCTTACACGAGCACGGCGCATCGTGGCAGGCGCCGCCAAAGATGAAAATATTTTATCTTTTTGTGAGCGGCAGCGGCAGCCGCGTCGGTTTCAACCAATCAGAGAACTGATATTATTAAAAACCACCGGTAATATTTCACTGAGCTCATGTCTGAGTGTTGAAAACATGATGAAGATCGCTGTAAATCCTACTGGAATTCCCGGAGTTGTTGTGTGATCCATCAAAATCTCCAAAAAAAAGAAAATCCAGAGTGTGATCGAGTTTGTTAATGAAAACACTAGTAGACGCTCCCATAAAATGATAAATAGCAAATAACACTAACACAAAACTTACATTGTTTTATTTATTTAGTGTAGGAAATACAAATGTGATTTGTTGTTTGTAACTATGGTAACGTCTGTCTCAAGACCGCGACGTGAGCACCGCCTCAACTGTCCAAAACGCTTCCACTACGAGAAAAAGCGGCAGCCGCGCGGCGATTCCACCGCTTGCCGCGTCCCGTGTGAAAGGGCCTTTATTCCTTTTCACACAAAGTATGATTACAGGTACGGAGTTTTGATTTATAAAGGCAAATTTTTACACAATTGCTTGCAGAATATTGTTATGACAATTTTAACATCCTGTGTGATTTGAAAACTGATACTTTTGAATGTTGTTTTCACATATACAGCTTCATATGCATGAGTTTTCTAATTCAATAGGTTTGCCTTGTTTTGCCTTGCTTGCTTACGTGATACAGCGTGAAGAGATGAAGAGCTATGATACAAACCCTGTGAAACTATGGTTCAACAAAACAGCTCAAATCCGCACGAGGAAGTTAAAATGGCACAGCTGCATCAACAGAAGCGTTTTTATATCACTTTTGCATTTGTTAACACTATTGGGTACACTGTAAAAAGGTTGCTGTAAATTTTACAGTATTTTACTGGCAGCTGGATGCCAGTAAATTACTGTAAAAATGGTTACAGTATTATTACTGTAATTGCATTTACAGTATAGTAATGGGTTTACTGTATTTTCATTTACAGTATTATTACTGTATTGTCATTTACAGTATTATTACTGTATTGTCATTTACAGTATTATAACTGTATTTTCATTTACAGTATTTTTACCGTATTTACAGTATCAGTGCTGTAGTGTTTATTTTCATGTAGTTTAAACATTTTTTACCTGTAAAAAACAATCAAATTGTGGTATAGCACTGTAAACCATGATTTTTACCACCCCAACTCCATAAAAATCACAATAACTCATGAGCATTAGGTCTGATAATATTCTTTTTAATTGTTGAACATTTTCTTTTTAATAGTACAAATTACAAGTCTTGATCTCTAGGATGAACTAGCTGAAAAAAGGGCATCACAACAGTCCCCTGGGCACTTTGTATCATGGCAAAACATACACATACTGAAAAGCAAAAACAAGTAAGTACACTAACAGTCAAAAGTTTTTGAACGGTAAGATTTTTGATGTTTTTAAAGAATTCTCTTCTGCTCAACAAGCCTGCATTTATTTACTGCAAAAGCAGTAATACTGTGAAATATTTTTACTATTTAAAATAACAGCTTTCTATTTGAATATATTTTTAAATGTAATTTATTCCTGTGATCAAAGCTAAATTTTCAGCATCATTACTCCAGTCTTCAGTGTCACATGATCCTTCAGAAATCATTCTAATATACTGATAAACATTTATTATTATTATTATTATTATTATTATTATTATTATTATCATCATCATCATCATCATCATCATCATCATCATCATAACAGCTGGGTAAATTTTTTCAGGATTCTTTGATCAACATTTATCTGAAATAATAAGATTTTGTAACATTATACACTATGCCCATCAAAAACTTAGATTCAGTATTCGGGGGGGGGGGGGGATATACGGTTATAGGGATTACTACTTATACTATAGAAATTACTACTTTTATTTAACAAGGATGGTTTAAATTGATCAAAAGATAAAAGACATTTATAATGTTACAAAATATTTCTATTTCAGATAAATGCTGTTCTGAACTTTCTATTTATCAAGGAAACCTGAAGCTGCTTTCAACACAATAATAATAATAATAATAATAATAATAATAGTTTTTTTTGAGCAGCAAATCAGAATATTAGAATTTTTTCTGAAGGATCATGTGACACTGAAGACTGAATTAATGATGCTGAAAATTCAGCTTTGATGACAGGAATAAATTACATTTTAAAATATATTCAGATAGAAAACATTTATTTTAAATAGTAAAAATATTTCAAAATTGTACTGTTTTTGCTGTACTTTGGATCAAATAAATGCAGGCTTGGTGAGCAGAAGAGGCTTCTTTAAAAACATTAAAAATCTTACTGTTCAAAACCTTTTGACTGGTAGTGTTAATAAAATAAAATAATACAGTAAAAATGAGTTTGTGTTGTGTTAAATTGCAGAAATTTTGACAGTCAAACTTGACAAGCTCTCCGATGAGAAACAGCAGGATGGGATTCAGGCAGATCCTTTTTCTTTGTACCCTCTTTCCAGAATTCCAGCTGACCTGTGACTTTCAATGCATTTGGTGCCACAAAGATCTGAATGAACCTGCAAGCACAAGAAAAAAAAAAAAAAAACATTATTTTTCAAAGCAGTGTTTACAGAATTTGCCTCAACTGTCAAACTTGGTGCCGTATGCACTTTGACGTTAATAAAACCTTATATACTACATCTGAACGCACCTACAACGGAAGGTACATAATTAGTTGATAATTCATCACATTCAAATTATTAAAGCTCCATTTTTTACAATGCATTCTCAATCAGTAGAGCAAAGTGCTAGAATGCTGAATTAATGGGTTTGATTCCAGGGGCGGTTCTAGGGTGAGTGGATATACGGGCCTTAGCCTAGAGACATTAATTTATGTATCAGAATACACGGGATACAAGTCAAATAAAACAGGCTTTGCTGAAAAGTTACATTGACTACGTGGCTTCATTTTTTTTTTAAAGCGACAAGTGTAATTAATTACAATTTGCACTTACAAATTGCATAAATAATATTATGAAATTAATGTTTTAAATATAAACACAAAAATATGTAAATGATAGAAAAAAAATAGAATGATACTTTTAAAAATGAGACTAAAATTACCAGTAGGTGGCAGCAAGCCACTGTCTTAACGACTGAGCCACTGAGTCATTTATTCAATCTATTCATTAAAAACTGCTGATTCTTTCAGGAATGAAGAAAGTGTTTTTTATGAATGGATCAGTGAATCACTGATTCAAGGCATTCAAAAAAGGTAAATTTTGTCAGTAATGAAACACTGTTGTGTGCAGAGATGTACAACATGGCTTTGTTTAGAACCATTTTTGCGAAAAAAGACAATATTTCTTTTCACAATTTAAATCACTTAATATTAACTTCTTGTTTATTGAATTTTGTTGCCCTGACACTTAGTTAAGTCTGCCACAGACCATGCTAAATGCTAACCAATCTGTTCGTATAATCTAAATGTGTGTGTGTGTGTGTCCTAGAAAATCTGTGCTTATAATACCATGATTAAAAATCTATATTTGTTGCTATACAGTAACAGTAATCTAATTTTGTCAGATGGGGATATCGGTATTATGAATTTATAGGCTACAGTAAGTTAAAGATACCTGAAGCAGCTGCATTTTGCTGTTTAAGTGCTGGTTTAATAGAAATATTTTTAATGCGCATGAAAACTCAGTCTTGATGCGCACACACCCCTTCTCTGTTTGATTCCCAGGGAATTAATAACTTAATAAAATGTGTAGGGGAGCGCAGGGCACAAACTTACACAGGGTAAGTTGTAACACACATGGTTTAAACATTTCCACACATGCTAGCATAACCAAATGTACAGTATTTACTAGCTGCCATATCATCACTATATAGAGAATAAAGTGCACCAAAATTCAAAAATTTTGAAGATGTCGCTGAATATTTATTCTACCAAAGCAGAAGTACATTTCTGGCTGAAGTAAATTGTCATTTCACTTTTTATTATTAATTTAAAATTAGACAAATCTGCTATTATTTTAATCTCCAATCTGTTATCAGTTTAGATATCAGTTTAGTTTTATAATGCTTCGCTAACTAGCAGAAGACACTGTGTTACAATGTGCCCCGCTATTATTAAACTATGCTATTCTATGACATTAGCAATGCAATTTACACCATTTACTTTTATGAGTTTCAATGAGAAGCCACAAGAAGCAGGTGAATAAAGACTGAGAATCAATGTTTAATGTTCAGAAATTGTTATTTTAAGAAATGTAAAGCATTTTGGCTCGTTTATGTGTCTTGTGTCCTGTGTCCTATGACAGCTGTGTGTGGAGGGAAGGGAGTGTATCATTTCTGAATGTGTTTCTTCATTTGCGCACTCTGTTTTGAACTACACTGTATATGTAGCTGTGTGTTGCGATCAGGGCCGTCCCAAGCATGGTTGCAATGTTTTCATTATCAAACTTCAAACTTAGATTATTTTTAATTCTTAAAAAAAAAACATTATTTTATTTGAAAAAGTTAATGATTTTATTTTATTGACAAAATATTTTAGTTTGTCTTGTATATTTTTTCATTAGATCCGATAATATTTTAAGCTGTCATATGGTTATGTTACAACGTGCCCCTCACATGTTACAATGTACCCCACCTACGGGGCATGTTGTCACTTCCATTCTTTTGAGATAAATAACAAAAAACATATACACCTGTAATTATGAAACAACGCAACATATTTGTACTAGACAAGTGTGAAATTAAAGTGTATAAAAAAATTATACTCTGAACCCCACGTAGATTGACACATGCTAAGAAAGTCAGTGCTGGGTTGTGTCCCATGCTCCCCTACATTAAATACAATATAACTTGCTTTGGCTAAAAGCATCTGGCAGATGCATGAATGTAAATGCAATGTAAAACAAAATGTATTTTGGGTTACCTTATTCTGCATTTCTGTAAAACGGACAGCTGGCTGTATGATGATTCTGTCCTCATTCAGGATCCTGTTTTTGCTTGGAGAAATCTCCTGTAACAGACAGAGTCACAACACACTTTTAGTGTTACTATAGTTTATGATCAGAAAAAAACTACCGTACAGAAATACAAACATTTTGAATAAAATAAAAATTTTTGGTAACGCTTTACAATAAGGTGTCATTTGTTAACATTGGTTAATGTATTAATTAACATGAACAAACAATGGGCAATGCATTTATTACACTATTTATTAATCTTTGTTAATGTTAGTTAATGTCAATAGAGTTGTTGTTTATTCCATGTTAGTTCACAGTGCATTAACTAATGTTAACATACACAACTTGTGATTTTAATAATGCATTGGTAAATGCTGAAATTAACATTAACTAAGCTTAATAAATGCTGTAGAAGCATTGTTCATTAATGTTTTTAATAACGTTAATGTTAACTAATTAAGCTTATTGTAAAGTGTTACCACATTTTTTATATTTGTAAGCAAAACTTAGGCTACTATATTAATATATTGCTAGCCCGTTCCTCTCTTTAAAAAGTAAGTTAGTGGAGAACAGCAGCCCGTGGCTAATTCAGCTAACGTTACTTTACTAACATTAGATGAAAGCTCACCTGTTGTTACGACGGCAATCACAGGAAAAGACTCCAATACTCCTCCGATGCAGACGACATGACCACAAGACCACAAACTTGAAAATAAAATACAAAAGATGTACTTTACAGTGGTATTTCTTAACTCAGTTTTCCTCAATATTTCATGTTAGCTTGCGGTATTATTTTACGTCTCTCACTGGACCGTCTCTAAAGTTACATACAACATTGGTACACACGTTTCAAACTTAAATAGCATTTGAAGAGAATTACACTTGCGATAAAGAGGCAGTGTACAAAAGATATTATGCTTCTCTGTGTTCGTTAACTTCGGCTAACTGACATTATTAACTTACCAGTTGAAACTATGGCATTCACAAGAAGAGACTCCAAAATACACCTCCGACGTTGTCGACGAAATCTAGACCAGAAATTTGACAAGAACAAACAAAAGAAGTACTTGAAAATACTGTTTAAAATCTCCACTGAATTGAAACAGTGGTGTTGCCTACGCACTTTACCTCAGTAACATTATTTCACGTTAGTTCGTTGTTAAGGTTAAATAACGACTCGCCAGATTAACTAACTTGCATCAAAGGGCAAAAAAACCTACAAACGTGTTTCTCGGTTTAATAAGGTTTATTTTGGCTAATATAGGTGACCTTAATTTACTCACCAGTTGACGTTATTACCGTTATGGCGGCGTTAATCCGGCCGTCAGTCAGAAAAAAAGGCCCCAAAATCCCGACATGAAAAACGACACGATGAATAATGTTAGTTTGCTGTTAATAAGTTAAAACACCTTAAAATATCTCAGTTTTGCATAAAACAGAAATAATATAGGCCTACTAACCTTTTTTGTCCAGTTAACAGTGCAACTTGTATCTTTTGTCCTTTTACCGCTGCTTCCACCAAACAGCAAACAAAATAAATCTCCCTTGCCATTGGTCAGTTTTTCGCGGGCAAGTAAATTTACAGTAGTTTACTGTAATGACCATATATTTTCCCATAATCCTTTGCAATTTACAGTAAAATACTGTATATACATTTTACAGTATATTACTGTACATAATACAGTAAAATACTGTTCAAATTACAAAAATCGGTTACAGTGTAGGTTTGGGGTTGGGGTTGGGTTTGGTGTTGGGGATATTTCCAACATGTTAACCTTCCCCTCAAGCAGCGTAATAAAACGTAGCAATACATGCCTGTACCAACGTAATAAAAACGTGCCATGTTGATGCTAGTTTCAGTTTCAGTTTATTTATTTAACAGGGACAATACACTAGGCATTGTTACACAGAGACAACCGATGCCATGTACATAGTTGAGGAAAGTCGGAGCCAGTCTGCAGATTACAGCTGACAGATTCCACAGAAAATCGCGTAGTGTATGATGGTCACAGACTCCGATTTTTTTAGCTTCCGACTTTGATTCTATCCAGTCGGAGGATATCAAACATGTTATATATTTACATATTTTCAGCCGATTTTAGAACACTTATGTTTTAATTTGTCATGCGTCTCCTAGCAACAAGACGCACGTTTCTGCGTGAGTTTGTTGTGATTGGAACAACTTTAAAGTCTGGTAGTGTATTATCTTCAGTCGCGTAGTGTATGATGCCCAGTTTTCCTTTGTCACCATTTACAAAGTCGGTAAGTGTATGATACCTAGTGTTTTAAAAATCTGTTCAGATTTTAAAAGTCGTGTAATGTATTCCAGGCTTTAGCGCCACTCTCTGGACATTTCACTTTGAAACTGCCACGAAACGTGCAGTAAGGTATGTAATAACGGTGTTGCAGAAATGTATTCAGAGGCACGTATTTCCAGTGAGCCCGGTTGAAAAAGATATATGTGCATTGCATAAACTCTGCCACAGATCTGTCTTATTCTCATTAGATGCTTTAGACACTGTTAAGACCTTGAGGCATCAATTACATCCCTAGGGATTTGGTTGATTGCTCTGTTACACAGGAAGCTTGCTTAGATTGTTTTTTGCCTAAAAAAAATTATTGTACAAGTATTCAATTAGTGACTTCACTGATTCCTGATTGCCGTTTTGTTAAGATCATTAATGTACATCCCTTTCTTCCTCTATCTTCCTCTGTGTCCATCTATCTGTCTCTGTTTAGCCAATGGAGTCATCCTCATTGGGGAATTCAATCAATGAGCTGCCAACCACATGCTCATGCAAATCGCCTGTGAGACTAGGAGAAAAATAAAGTAATTGTGCATTATTAAACCAGATAGACACCATTGTGGGTTGGGAGTTTGTTTTAGAATTGCACATAGGACTATGCTATTGTTAGAATTTTATTAGTAGTAGTAGACAATCAATAAACAATTAATCCTGCACATTTGTAAAATAATTTATAGGACTATTACTAGAGTAAAATGGTGATAATTTTTAGTAATGTTGATAATATTGATGTATGGTTTTAAAAGCTTCTAATTTATGGAACCGGTGCTGTATCTTTTTCTACTCATTAGTGCTGTTTGTCAAAGTTTTGCAAGGTTTGACCTTCTCCATAGCACTTTATAATATAATATTCTGTGTAGAATTCAAATGGGTCAGATACATTTAGATATATTATGTCTCAGTTCGCTTAGCACTCACACTGTCATTTTTAACACCAAACATAAAGATACAAAACAAAAGGCATAAGGATACACTGACAACCTAAATGGACAGATTTTATAATGCCTTTTTTGCAGACTTACCCAACTTCCAAAACAATGCTGTGTTCTGGGCTAAATTCACTGAATTTTTTTCTACACTGTAAAAAAAAAAAAAAAAAAAAAAAAAGTTGAGCGAACTTAAAACATTTTTTTACCAGCTTCAGCAGATTTTTGAGTTTGCTCAACTTGTTTTTGTGGGAGATTCTCAAATTTTTGTTGTATAACTTAAAACAAAAAGTTGAGCCAACTTAAAATTTTAAGGCAACAAACTTCAGCAGATTTTTGAGTTTTCTCAACTTGTTGTTTTAAGTTTATACAACAAAAATTTGAGAATCTCCCACAAAAACAAGTTCTGAAAAATCTGCTGAAAGCTGGTAAAAAATGTTTTAAGTTTGCTCAACTTTTTTTTTTTTTTACAGTGTAGCTTATAACTCACAAAGAACTTTGTGAGTTACTAAAAATAAGATGTGTTAAGGAGTCACAACAGATTGCAATTCCTTTGCCTGTCCTGACCTGTAATGGGCAACATAGTTCCTATGACAAGAAGAACCAGGTATACTTGAGCATTTAGTCCTTTTTAGGGTCAGGTCTTGTGACATTGTCCTGTTTTCAGTTTATTTAAATGTCCTTGGTCTGTGTTGCGTTCATATATCAGTTGAACCATAGATTTTGTTTGGATTTTGTTTGGTGTAAATACCCTTAGGAGAAATTAAAGGTTTGTGGGGGCATCTACCTCAACCTTCCTCACTTCTGTTTAATAATTCTGAATGGATCCATATGTATTTATATACAGTCAGGTTAAGGCGATTGGTATAGTGGTCTGTTGGTATCTCCATGTGGTCCTGTTTGGTATTGCAGCTTGACTTGTAGTTATAGAAAATGATCTTTTTTTTCCTCACAGTTTTTGTTGTTGCGCTGCATATATAAATTGTGAATTATGGAAATAAAAAAAAAATAAAGTTTTTTTATTTTATTTTTTTACAATTGCTAAAACAATTGTCTTTATTTAAAATGTTTCAAGTCTTAAAGTGACACTTTCACCCAATCTCGTGTTAATTTTGAGTACCTATAGAGTAGTATTGCATCCTTCATATCTTCAAAAAGTCTTTAGTTTTATCATATTTATAAAAGAAAGATACAGCTTTACAATTCTCTCTGAAAAAGCCGAGCTCCTGGAGGTGCGCTGTGGGCGGAGCTAAAGAGTGACGAGCACTTAAGCACCAATCGCCAACAAAACTCAGACATTTGATGCCGTTTCACTCACCTTCTGCAGTTCTGAATCATGACCAAGATCTTTTATAGCTGGGACTGCTCCATCTTTCAGTATCAAACGATGTGCAAATCCAGCATCGAACTGGGCCTTGTTTATAAAATGTCTGTCAACAAACACACTTGAGAAACTCTGTTGCTTCCCCGAAAAAACAAACTGCATCCACTGTTTACGTAACGCTGGGTTCTTCGGGAAGCTGAACAAGGTTATCTTTCCCTCACAACCAAAAACACACTTCTTTAGAGTCATTCTTCCCAAGCGAGTCCCGTACAGGGCAGCCGAATGAAGCGCATTGATGGGCGTGCACTTGCTCTCGTTCTGGTCGATGTGTGCATGGGCGCGTTCTTATGGCAGAAATGCCCATATAAGGAGTTCCACCCTCGTTTACGTCATGAAGAGCCACGATCGAAAAAAACTCTCCGAAACTTGCACAAACCCGGAAGTAAGATTTTTGGCACAGAAATACTCTGTTATACATCCAAATAGTTTTTTGAAACTTTGTCCATGCTTAGCATGAGAATTCAACTCTTTAACAGTGTAAACAACTCTGAATGCATGAAACAGCATTGTACAGTTTTCCTTTTGTTATACTGGAATAAATCATACTGGGATGTATGTTAAAATGATTGGATATGGCACCCTGCCTAAAAAAAGGTGCCATATCCACACCAGCCGCCACTGAATGGATTACTAATGATTGTCTCTGCAGGGATAAGAGAAAGTATTTCATATATCTTCAAAATAAAATCTTCAAATCCACACTTCATCATTTCAAATATTTACAGAGTGAATGTAAATCAGCCATAATCCGCTGGTGGATTCATTCTTGTTTCTTGTTGTTTTACTTTGAGCTGTAGAGAAAGCAGGTGTTTAGTTGTTCTTTTGGCCCTGTAATGTATAGAGCTGCCAACTCAACAGGCCATGTCGCTCCTCATTTCCTCCCCACTCCCTTCTCTGGAGCAGCAATGCTGAATCTTTGCCAAAACAGGCATCCGACAAGAACCTGAGAGAAGCGACCTGCAGAAAAGTCACAAAATTCATGTCAATAGATTGAAAAATATAACAAATTTAGCCTGCTTATCTGTTTCATGGAGACAGCTTGCTATGGTTGGTTTGGCTCCGTTTATTTGTTTTAACCTAGTGTCTAGTGCAGGAATTGTTTTCCAAAATATATTTTAATTAACCCCAATACTGGAGATGAATATTAATGTTAGATTGCTTAAAAGGATGAGATCTGGGAAATTTATGTAGAGAAGATTTGAATTGATAGTGTTATACATGAAGTACAGATGGATGAAAAATCGGGTGGCTTTATCTTGTGGGTGGAATTTATGGCTTAGTCCACTTGTCCCTTTAGAGTGTAGGATCATTGCAAATCAGTGCAGTTTTTCTCAGCTCAAATAAACACCTATGGGAGATTTAGAATTTCTGGGTTGATTTGGGTTCACTTGTTCCTTTAGCAAGAAGGGTCACTGCAAATCAGTGTGGTTTTTCTCAACCCCCTATTGGAGATTATCGGACCAACGTGTGAGACAGAACTCTCTACCACCATCATCCAGTGCAGAAACATCAACGCAAAATGAGGAAATATCTTTTGGAAAATGGTGTTCAATCCATCTAGTAGAGTTTCAGAGACTTGTAGAATCAACGTCAAGGCATTGCAGCTGTTCTGGTGGCACGTGGTGAGCTAACACCTTACCAAGACAATTTATGTTGGATTTTCATTTAATTTGTCACTCGACAGTTGCGAAGTCATGATGAGTTTAAATCATCACATGGAGGGTGGGACTTCTATAGTCTGTAGAATATAAGAGCTTCTTCACCCTTCATTTTTAGAGGACGTTTATTTGTAGTCTGTTGCCAGGAAAAAAAAAAAAGAACCTTGCCCTTTCTGCTGGATATAGTGGAGATGACAGAATAAATTTGGAACACTGGGAAAATCACAGGGCAAATTCAAATCTGTGTCAGCCATGAGATTGCCATGACACAGTGTGTCAGAGCATATGCACTAACCACTAAGACGTCACCAAGAAGTTCATAAATTCATATTTCACTTTATATTGTATCTGAAAAGTCAACATGTACTGTGTTCAGTTTCAATAAGCTGTTTTCCATTTTTGCTTCTGCATGTTGTTTATTCTTTTAACTGACCCAGTCCTTGTTTTCTTCCAGTGTTATGAGAACAGCGGTCACTGAGGATGATAACAGATTGAAGGCAGATTGAGCAATGTACTGTGCAGTGAGCTTTTATGAAATATCAGTTTACGAGCTGTCCATTCTTCATGGCAGCAAATAAAGGCTTCACAGTCACACTTTATCCTAACCAGGTGTAACATGACAAGATTCCAGAAACATGCAATTTTTCTGTACACGTTTAAAGCCAAAATGCTGTGTGAGAGAACAAGCACGGATTGTTGAGTTCTCTTCATTTGTGTGTTCTTTCTTAATGCATTGCACAGTTGCAGCACATAAAGCTAAGAACACATACCTTATATTTTCATACTTCTGTGATGGTTCTCCACAAAGCCTTCTCTTTATGAACACTTTTTTGTTTTTGTAAAAATTTTGGTCCAGTGAGGTTTTGATGATGACACTGCAAAAATAGAAACAAGGCAAGTGAAAATGTAGTGTCACTTGTAGTTGCCACTGATGATTAAGGCAGAAACTTGTATTAATATGATATATATATATATATATATATATATATATATATATATATATATATATATATATATATATATATATATATGAATATGATGACTGTGGTCCCAGCTGCCTTGAGATCATTGACAAGATCCTCCCATGTAGTTCTGTGCTTATTCCTCACCGTTCTCATGATCATTGAAACTCCATGAGGTGAGATCTTGCATGGAGCCCCAGACCGAGGGAGATTGACAGGTGTTTTGTGTTTCTTCCATTTGCGAATAATTGCATCAGCTGTTGTCATCTTCTCACCAAGCTGCTTGGCGATGGTCTTGTAGCCCATTCCAGCCTTGTGTAGGTCTACAATCTTGTCCCTGATTTCCTTGGACAGCTCTTTGGTCTTGGCCATGGTGGAGAGTTTGGAATCTGATTGATTTGATTGCTTCTGTGGAGAGGTTGTCTTTTATACAGTTAACAAGCTGAGATTAGGAGCATTCCCTTTAAGAGAGTGCTCCCAATCTCAGCTCCTTACCTGTATAAAAGACACCTGGGAGCTAGAAATCTTGCTGATTGATTAGGGGATCAAATACTTATTTCACTCATTATTTCACTCAATGCATTTTTCTGGATTTTTTGTTGTTGTTATTCTGTCTCTCACTATTAAAATAAACCTACCATTAAAATTATAGACTGATCTTTTTTTTTTGTCAGTGGGCAAATGTACAAAATCAGCAGGGGATCATATATCATCTCGTATGTGACAATCTTTGAGAGTTTCTGGAACATAGCACTTAAATCTGATAAATTCCTTCTATTTTCCTCTAGTAGTACATGGCCCTGAATTGAGATGTATAATAACCAGAGACCCATTGCATGTTGTTCAAGTTTGTTCACCGTCACACGTTTTTTTTTAAGAGTATGACCTGCCCTTGTCCTCTGGGATTGCTATTGTGTCAGTGTTTTAGTCCATGGCACTGTTCTCATCTATTAATTTGCTCTCTAAATGCAGACAAACACATATATCCACACACAAAGCATTATGCAAGCAGTAACAACAGCATTTTTACCCAAACACACACCTATAGTGATGCACACCTTTTAAACCAACTCAGTCTCTATTACACATTTACTCACACATGCAGTCCCCCGCAGTAATAACCGAGTCTGTGCTCAGAGGAAATATAGGGAAGATCATTCGGAAGATCTCTGGCTGGTTTTATATGTGATACAAATGCGTTACAATTCCAAGAAGAATAAGGAAGAAGGGAGGGTTTTGTGTAGGGCTGTGTGATTAATCGAAATAAAACCAAAATCAAGATTTGGCTTAGTGTGATTATGAAATCGCAAAGGCTGCAGTTTTTGTGATTTTATTTAAATATATGCATAGCTTGTTAGTAAAGAGCAGCTCTGTGGTCAGTAAATGCTGCTCTATCTTTGGAAACCCTGTGAGTTTGAGTCACTTATAACATGCAAAAGCAACACGCTCCAAACATCTTCCCAAACTAATGAGCAGTGTTTATAAACCTGTTGTCTAACAAAAAAGAACATTTAATAGCTCATTTTACTCCAAACTCACTTAATGACATCAGTCAAGTGTTTGAAACAACTTCCTTTTGTGATTTGAGTTGGCTTCTTGTCACAGAATGAGGTAGAAAATGTATTATAAGGAATCCAAGATGGCGGTGCGCTCAGACGCTGCGGCTTCTCGGGGTCCCAAAAACGGTGCTTTTATGTCTTTTAATGTCGTCTGTTCGTCTCCAAACAATGTCAATTTACCGCTAATTCATCGGGAGATCACTCCGGGATACATCTATGATCGCCAAAGCCTTCGAAGCTTCGAGGCCTTTGTTTACTGCTGAAGCCGGACCTCGAGACCGCGGCCTCGCCTACTGACGCTACCCGCACAAGGCGGTGTCGCAAGCGGTGTGAGAGAGGACGGAAGCGCGGTAAGCGCGGCGGTATACGAGCTAAGCTAAGGGCTAACCCCACAAGACCGGCTCTTCCAACACTCATGCTCTCAAACGTTCGCTCTCTGGAAAACAAACTGGACTTAATTCAACTCAGTCGGTCTACACAGCATGAGGCAAGGGATTGTTGTTTGTCTGTTTTCACTGAAACATGGCTAAACGACAACATCCCGGACTCCGACATTCAGCTGCACGGGCTAAACTGCTACCAAGCAGACAGAGATTCATCACTGTCTGGTAAGACTCGCGGCGGTGGCTTGTGTGTGTATATCAACAAAGAATGGTGTAACAATGCTGCGTTAGTATCAAAACACTGTTCAGCGCTGGTGGAGTTTATGTTTGTGAAGTGTCAACTGTTCTATCTGCCGCGGGAGTTCACGGCCATTGTTATTGTCACGGTTTACATTCCCCTGTGTGCAAACACTAAGGACGCGCTTCGCGAACTGTACAGCGCCATCAGCGAACAACAAACAAAAAACCCCGACAGCTTTTTCATCATAGCCGGTGACTTTAACCACGCAAACTTAAAGACAGTTTTGCCAAAGTTCTACCAACATGTGAACTTTGCAACAAGGGGACATAACACACTGGACTTTGTTTACACAACAGAAAAGAATGCTTACAAAGCTGAACCCCGCCCCCACCTCGGGTACTCGGACCACATCTCTGTTATGCTAATCCCAGCATACAGACCACTTCTCAAACCGGTTCAAAAACAGATCACGGTATGGCCAGAAAATACTACCTCAGCACTGCAGGACTGCTTCCAGGACACAGACTGGAACATGTTTAAAGAGGCGGCCACTTACAACAACCACACAGACCTGCAGGAATACACTGAAACTGTGACTGCTTACATCAAAAAGTGCACTGATGATGTGACAGTCACCAAGACCATCACCACACGCGCCAACCAGAAGCCATGGATGACAGCAGAGGTTCGCGGGCTGCTAAAGACCAGAGATGAAGCTTTCAGATCAGGAGATAAAGCAGCCCTCAAAACAGCAAGAGCCAATCTGTCCCGCAGCATCAAAAATGGAAAACGGTCATATGCTCAAAAAATCAATAATCACTTCACAGACAGCAAAGACACACGGAGTCTGTGGAAAGCCATTCAGACCATCACAGACTACAAGCCCCCGCCACAGGCCTGTGATGATGACACATCCCTCCCAGATACACTCAACCACTTTTATTCACGGTTTGAAATGCAGAATGACACACCTGCACAAAAACTGCCCACACCTCCCAACGATCAGGCGTTCTGTCTGTCTCCAGCCGACGTAAGGAAGACTCTATCTAGGATCAACCCACGCAAGGCTGCGGGTCCCAACAACATACCTGGCCGTTTACTGAAAGACTGTGCTTTACAGCTGACAGATGTCCTAACAGATATCTTCAACACCTCGCTGAGCCAGGCAGTCGTCCCCACATGTCTCAAATCCACAACAATCATACCGGTACCAAAAAAATCACCTGTGTCCTGTCTAAATGACTACCGTCCCATAGCACTGACTCCAATCATAATGAAGTGCTTTGAGAGGTTAGTCATGCACAACATCAAAACCAGCCTCCCCAACACACTCGACCCGCTTCAGTTTGCATACCGTCCAAACCGCTCTACAGACGATGCAATCTCCTCCACCCTCCACCTGGCTCTTACCCACCTAGAAAACAAAGACTCTTATGTTAGAATGCTGTTCATTGACTTCAGCTCAGCATTCAACACAACAATTCCACAACAGCTCATAAATAAACTAAACCTGCTGGGCCTTAACAACTCCCTCTGTGATTGGATTTTGGACTTTCTAACCGGAAGACCTCAGTCAGTCCGTGTCGGCCACAACACCTCGAGCACTACCACACTGAGCACAGGTGCCCCACAAGGCTGTGTGCTCAGCCCGCTGCTCTTCACGCTGCTGACCCATGACTGCACTGCCAAGTCCAGCTCCAACCACATCATCAAGTTTGCTGACGACACAACAGTGGTAGGTCTCATCAGCAACAATGATGAAACGCACTACAGAGAGGAAGTGGCACAGCTGGCTGAATGGTGTGGCGCTAACAACCTGTCCCTCAATGTGAGTAAGACAATGGAGGTTGTGATGGACTTCAGAAGGAACTCCGGTGATCACCCCCCACTGACCATCGACAGCTCGCCTGTGGAGAGAGTCAGCAGCACTAAATTCCTGGGGGTGCACATCACAGAGGATCTCACCTGGACCACCAACACCATGTCACTCTCCAAGAAGGCACAGCAGCGCCTACACTTTCTCCTCTGGCTGAAAAGAGCAAGTCTCCCTCCACCCATCCTCACCACTTTCTACAGGGGCACCATTAAGAGTGTGCTGACCAGCTGCATCACTGTCTGGTATGGGAACTGTACCGCAGCAGACCGCAAGACTCTCCAGCGGACAGTGAACACAGCTGCAAGGATCATCGGTGCCCCTCTCCCCTCCATCCTGGACATTTTCCTTACACGATGCTCCAGCAAAGCAAATAGTATCGTGAAGGACTCCATGCATCCCTCCCACAGTCTCTTCCAGCTCCTACCATCAGGAATACGGTACCGGAGCATCAGAGCCCGCTCTGCCAGACTGCTCAACAGCTTTTTCCCCCAGGCTGTGAGAGCCCTGAACTCAAATCACCCCACCCCTCTCTGAACCCCCATACAAACCCCCTACCTCCTGAAACATGGACCATCTGAAACTTATGGAACTTTTTTTTTGTGCAATCGAAGTGTGCTACACACAGGTGAGTGGGCCTGTACAAACCACCTGTAGTAGCACACTCTCCTCCTCTATGCGCACTAGTCACTTTTCACACACACTGCTGTGTGTATACAAATACCACAAAAAGATTCAGTAATATACACATGTTTACATGCTCATGCACTACAAATCATCCTGCACTATTCCCCAGCCAGCTGCTGACTCACAATGTTTCTCTTCGCACATGTACAGTATTTATCTGAAGCACTCGTATAGTTTGTATTGTTTGTATTTTTTAGTTTATGTACAGGTAAAAAATTCTTTTATATATAGCATATTTATAGTCAAATCTATCAGTAGGATAGTTGTGTATAGGTTTATATTGTTTTACTGCGCTGCTGTATTCCTGTATTTATGTAGCACCGTGGTCCTGTGAGGCACGACATTTCATTCCACCGTATGCCCCCGCATGTAGCAGAATGACAATAAAGCTCAACTTGAACTTGAACTTGTTGATAACAGATAGTTCTGGTCCTTGATTCTGATTGGTTGAAACTGTCCAAATAGTAGAGCATGGTGCTAGCAACGCCAAGGTCATGGGTTTGATTCCCAGGGAACGCAAAAACTGATAAAATGTAAAACTATAACTCGAATGCAATGTAAGTCGCTTTGGATAAAAGTGTCTGATAAGTATGTACATTTTAATGTTAAAAAAATGAGCCGCGTTCAAAGCTGTTGTGAATTACTCTAAAAATATTTTGTTTCTGCATCTGTGTGTTGCTCGGCAACCACTTTGTTGCAACCACAACCATTTATGAGGAACTGCATTGTTAGGTGGAAGAATAATGTTTGGCATGGGCTCCATTTTTTTGATTTTGCATAACTCAGTTTGATTCTATTAAATATGTGAATGTCCAAATATTCCATGAAAAGTGCTTTCAAAGCCATAGTGATCGACAATGATGTCACTGCTATCTGTGGAAATACACACACATATCCTGATATCTGAATCCAATTGGTCGGTTGTGCCCTTCCGGATCTCACCTCTTCATAAAACTCCTGACAGTTGTCAACTGACAGGAGTGCAATCTTCACAGCTCCATCCTCTGAAAAACAGAATGAAGGGGAGGGGGATGATGTCATCATTCAGCCCATAGAGGCAACATGATGCTGGACTAATATAGAATTGAAAATATAGAATGGAAAAATACATGTTTCTGATAATCAAACCACGTTAAATTTTAAAACATACAGGTGCTGGTCATATAATTAGAATATCATCAAAAAGTTGATTTATTTCATTAATTCCATTCAAAAAGTGAAACTTGTATATTATATTCATTCATTACACACAGACTGATATATTTCAAATGTTTATTTCTTTTAATTTTGATGATTAGAGCTTACAGCTCATGAAAGTCAAAAATCAATATCTCAAAATATTAGAATATTTACATTTGAGTTTGAATAAATGACCATCCCTACAGTATAAATTCTGGGTATCTCTTGTTCTTTGAAACCACAATAATGGGGAAGACTGCTGACTTGGCAATAATCTAGAAGACGAACATTGACACCCTCCACAAAGAGGGTAAGTCACAGAGGGTCATTACTGAAAGGTGTGGCTGTTTACAGAGTGCTGTATCAAAGCATATTAAATGCAAAGTTGTCTGGAAGGAAGAATTTGGATAGGAAAAGGTCTACAAGCAACAGGGATGACTGCAAGCTTGAGAATACAGTCAAGCAAAGCCGATTCAAACACTTGGGAAAGCTTCACAAGGAGAGAACTGAAGCTGGAGTCAGTGCATCAAGAGTCACCATGCTCAGACGTCTTCAGGAAAAGGGCTACCAAGCCACTTCTGAACCAGAGACAACGTCAGAAGCGTCTTACCTGGGCTGTGGAGAAAAAGAACTGGACTGTTGCTCAGTGGTCCAAAGTCCTCTTTTCAGATGAAAGTAAATTTTGTATTTAATTTGGAAATCAAGGTCCCAGAGTCTGAAGGAAGAGTGGAGAGGCACAGAATCCATGTTGCTTGAAGTCCAGTGTAAAGTTTCCACAGTCTGTGATGATTTGGGCTGCCTTGTCATCTGCTGGTGTCGGTCCACTGTGTTTTCTGAAGTCCACAGTCAACGCAGCCATCTACCAGGAATTTTTTAGAGCACTTCATGCTTCCTTCTGTTGACAAGTTTTATGGAGATGCTGATTTCATTTTCCAGCAGGACTTGGCACCTGCCCACACTGCCAAAAGGTACCAAAAGCTGGTTCAATGACCATAGTGTTACTGTGCTTGACTGGCCAGCAAACTCGCCTGACCTGAACCCCATAGAGAATCTATGGGGTATTGTCAAGAGGAAGATGAGAGACACCAGACCCAACAATGCAGATGAGCTGAAGGCCACTATCAGAGCAACCTGGGCTCTCATAACACCTGAGCAGTGCCACAGACTGATCGACTCCATGCCACGCCGCATTGCTGCAGTAATTCAGGCAAAAGGAGCCCCAACTATGTATTGAGTGCTGTACATGCTCATACTTTTCATTTTCATACTTTTCAGTTGGCCAAGATTTCTAAAAATCCTTTCTTTGTATTGGTCTTAAGTAATATTCTAATATTTTGAGATACTGATTTTTGAGCTGTAAGCTCTAATCATCAAAATTAGAAGAAATAAACATTTGAAATATATCAGTCTGTGTGTAATGAATGAATATAATATACAAGTTTCACTTTTTGAATGGAATTAGTGAAATCAACTTTTTGATGATATTCTAATTATATGACCAGCACCTGTAAAACATTTGACCAAGTCAAGATTTATTTATTTATTTATTTATTTTTAAGTTTAACTAGTCAACTTAAATCATATCTACAACATGATTCAAGTAACATTCTCTTTATTAACCATCTGCTTAAAGAAAGTTAATTTATAAGTGCAGCACACATTAAGTGGTCAGCATGGTGTGAACGTAAAACAAATGATTTGTAAAATATCTTTTGCAGAAAACATTCATGAAATATTAAGGCAAATAGTTGACAAACTTGCTTTAAACATATCCTGTATGTTCTGAAATTATATAAAACAAGAAAAATGCTTACTCAAAAAGGCAATGCAATTTGTTCAAAATGACGAAGTGTAACAGCAGTAGTAGGCTGTTTAGAAAAGTAAATGTTTTGTAAAACAAAGATAACAACAGCAGCTTTCACCATCATGCAGGCATGAAATATCAAATATACAAAGTAGTTCTTTAAAGGTTTTACATTTTGCATTTCATTGTGTTGCTATTATTTTGTTTTTCTATGTAAACTTGTGCTTGATGGACGTGTTTGACCGGACTTGCATCATTGTGTGTTTTCCTATTCCACTGCTCACATCTCGTTTCTGCCATTCCAAAAACACATTCTGTGTGAATAGCCAGTTGGACTAGCGATATGTTCTACGTTATGGTCCCTTTATAGAGAATGTCACATGTTAGGGGTTAATCAGGTGCACCATCATGCACTTGGATAATTTTTTAATTGTTATCATTGGTGTGTTGTCACCAGGCTTAATTGTAATGTTTGCTGCATTATTATTATTATTATTATTTTTTATTTTTTTTTTTTAAACTGATTTAGGGCTGAAACGATTCCTCGAGTAATTCGAGTAACTCGAATACAAAAAATCATCGAGGCAAATTATTGTGCTTCGAAGAATCGTTTTTGTCCATTTACTAGGGATGCACTGAAATGTCGGCCGCCGAAAATTATATGCAGCGCCGCGCCGCTCAGCAGTGTTCTGGTTTCACTCTCATCACTGCGCCGCGTGACGCTCCGTTCAACATTCCGCTCTATCGCTGTGCATTCTGCTCATTTACCGCTCGTGCTCACCGGAAAAGCTAAGTCCGCTCAAATAACGCGTGATAATAAATTTCTATACTTGTTCCTGTTTGCAGTAGCGTTACTGTAGTACAGCTGTACTGGGCAACGCTGGTAAAATCTCCTTCACTGACTGATCTGCTCCCCTCACATGCGCTGATAATAATAGCTTTGCCAGGGTTTTTATATTTTTAAACGTTTACTTGATATTTCTGTACGCAAAATCATAATTTCTATTCATTTCCCACTGATTTACGCGATCTGATGAGCATTAACTCATATTACACGATTATACTCTGTATGAATGGATGAATGGGTGATTTCAGCGTCTGCCGACTCAGTGAGGACATAAACACACGAACTACATCTCTAGAACTGCTCTGAGAGTCACTTCATGAGCGTTTCATTTGAGTAAAACTAGCGTCATATCATATTCACACAGAAATTTAAAGTAATTCACGGCAACCCGTCAAAATTAATTTGTTAAAACATAAAAATAAAACATTTCATAAGGCTATTTTCAGAATAAATAACAATAAAACATTAGATGAGAGAAAATAAAACATAACTTTATAATTGTCATTTTCTTTAATCATAGCTATAATTATAATAACACTTAAAATATGTAAAAAGTGTTTGTTTCATCCACTTGAAGGGTGGGTACATTGTGTGCACAATGCACATGATCAGGAAAAACCCTGTTTGCAGGACTATACATTATTTGGATAATTAGTCGAAAACAACAACAACAGTTATGTCTGATTCTGTTGCATAGAACTGAATAAAAAAATAATACATTGATATTTAATATTAATATATTTTCTGTCCAATTTTCTTTCAATAAAAGTGTGGTTATTTTATTGGCTTGTGTTTTTTAAATTCTGTGTCATTAAAATTGAGTTAAATTAAAAAGTCTTACAAAACTACTTTATATTATTGAATAAAATAAATAATTATTACAAAGCAGTTTCGGTTTTTGACCAAGCACATCCAGAATTCTCGGTTTCGGCCCAGAATTTTCATTTCGGTGCATCCCTGTAACTGCATAGTGCATGTTTGCAACCACATGCTCCTTTAAAGGATTACACACACACACACACACACACACACACACCCACCCACCCACCCACCAGTATGCAGAGAGACATTTAAGAGGGTTTATTCTCCAAATAACTTTAAATTCATGTTGCTGAAAAATGTATTAATAAATGTTGCGTGTATGGACTCTTGTTTTTGTTCCACGTCAGCTTCCTGCCCACTAATATTTGCCTCTTACAAAAGCCACAAAGCCTTCTAAGAAGACCGTAAAGGCTCATGTCACGCCTGAGCTGTAGTTAGGCTGAAACTTGAAAGTTAAGTTGCACAATGTTTAGGTTTTATTATTATTTTTTTATTACTATTATTTTGATTTATGTCTTAGTTTTAGGTTGTACTATGTTTACCTTTTTTAAAGTAATTTGAAATGGATTTTTATATTTTTATATATTTGTATTTTGAATGTAATACAGCAGTTAAATGCACTAAATGGGTTTAGTTTTATTAATATATGCAATTTCAGCAATAAAAATGTAAATTTTTCTAAAAAGGAAACAAATTACTTGTTCATTTTAAGAGACCTGTCTTATTTTCTCTTGTATATTTAGTATTGCTCTTTAATAAAGAAAAAAACTCGTCTTATCCGATTACTCGATTAATCGATAGAAATTTCGGTAGAATACTCGATTACTAAAATATTCGATAGCTACAGCCCTAAACTGATTCCTTAATTAAAATAATATTAATAATAATAGTAATACATTGTGCCAAAACATGGTGGATTTGAGGACACTCCACATGAACTTAATTTTCAGAGCTGCTTTGAATTCACTTCATGAGCATTTCACTAATTTATTTGATAAATCTATCATATCATATACACACAAAGTGCAAAGATTTTCATGACAACCTGTTAAAATAAAAGCTCAATTTAATTTAAAGAAATTGTGACAATTGCATTACTATTGTACGATGTAATGTAGTTCTCAAAGTAATAATAATAACAATAATAATAGTAATAATACAATTATTAAAGCTTTGTTTTTAGGAAATATCACAGTTGTTCCATGTTTTGATTCTGACAGCAAATCTTTGTTGCACAGCACTTTATTTGCCAAAAATAATATATATTTTTTTTAATGTTTTATGGCTTCATTTCATTACCACTGATAATAAATTTGTATTCATAAACCAATAACAAATAAAAAATAAATAAACAGACAATACAGAATTCATGGAAAAAATAAACCAATTGACCCTTCGCTGGGAGTCTGACTGACAAGTGATCTGACCAATCATAATGCAGAATCTGCCATTTTTGTCTGACAAACAACCCAGACAGGAAAATAGATTTACAATGGACCTGAACTTGAGTAATGGTTTGAAAAAATGGGTAACACTTTATTTTAAGGTCTCTTAAGTAGTTGCTTATTAGCATGCATATTAATAGAATATTAGCCATTTATTAGTAGTAATTAAGCACCTTATTCTACATCCCTAATCCTACCCAATACCTAAACTTAACAACAACCTTACTATTAATAAGCAGCAAAGTAGGAATTTATTGAGAGAAAAGTCGTAGTTAATAGTTAATAAGTGTTTCCAATTCTAAAGTGTTACCAAGAAAGGAAATAGGTTTTATATGGCCCTAAAATAGAAACTTTGTTAAAGTGGACACCAGATGCAACATCCACTTTTACATGGTGTTTGAACGTAAATGTGTCTTGGCAGTAGGGGTGTGCGATTTAAAAAAAAAAAAAAAAAAAAAAAAAAAAAAAAAAAAATCTCGATATTTTTTGGGATTTTTTCGATAACGATAATTAGATGATATTTTGTCGAGTGCGTTATTGTGTTGATATCTGACTACCGTGGACAGCTGCAGTTTTTGATATTCTTCATATTCTGTGTGGTCAGTTCACATCAGTGATGAAAATTAATCCTTTCATATCAGTTTAAATTAATTTTTACCTTTTATGGGCAATTTTACCTTTAATAAAGCCATTTTTTCCTAAAAGTGTGCATCTTTTGAGTCAAATTGTTACATTTAATCCATCAGTTAGAATAACAATACATTTAGGCTGTTACCAAACAAGTGAAACCAGTATAAACAAATTTAATCTTTTCAGAAGTTTAATCTGGCATTTAGATATATTTACACACTGTTTAATGCAGCTCAGAGGGACATGGAGTGCTTTAACCTGCAGTTACAAATTAAACGCAAAACATTGAATACTGATATATGAAATTATTTTAAAAATGAAAAGATACTTTAAATGTGAAATTAAAATTGCCAGTAGGTGGCAGCAAGTCACTGTTAACAAGTGAGTCATTGCAACTGAACTGAATCATTTAAACGGTTGATTAATTCAGGAATGAAACATCGTCATGTTGCTCAGATACATAAAACAGTGCTGTAGCTGTTTGGAGTTATTTTTTTGTTGGCAAAATGGAGCAAAAACAGGCAATATGGTGTCTAAAACGTAAGTCTCTTTATATTAACTTATTGTTTTTTGAACTGCTGTATAAAATCAATATCACATTTGTAATCATGCCTATTTTTGAAGAAAAAAGTGCACTCTTCGTGTGATTATGAAATGATATATCACACACCCCTACTTGGCAGTGTGTGTACACAACAGTGCTTTTTTATTTTTTAAATCCCCACAAATCATATGCACTTTCTCAGGTCAAGCCATTCACAGATTCTCAGCAAAGGGGTAGCTTTGCCCAGGCCCCTCCCACGGTTGTTAACTGACATTGCTGTTTTAGCACAGACCTGCCCTGAGTGAGCTGTATACATTTCACCATTGTTTTGACGCTGGAGCAGGTGTAGACAAGAATGTCTTTTAAGTGATCGAGGTGTTTTGTTGTTGAATGTAATAATGGCATAGCATTCGTCATTTACTCCCGACATCCAGCCCCCGATCTACCTAAGTGTCTATGTTCGCACAAATCATTTGTGATCCAGCTTCACCTACAGAAGAAGTGAGTATAAGTTTTTTTTTTTTTTTTTTTAATGAATCTTTGCAAATCACATTTCCTAATAATGTGCTAGTTAGCAAGTTTCCGTGACGAATGCGGCTAAAGTTAACAGTCTCAGAGAACGGGACATGCAGCGAAGCGGGTCGCTGTGAACAGAGCTATTTTTGACAAGGTAAAAAGGGTGTTGTTTTACACTTCAATTGAGAAATTTTAACCAAACTAAGTATTTTACGTTAAGTTCCTATAGAATCATACCAATTTGTGGAAAATGGGCATCCGATGTCCCCTTTAAAACTTTTTATAAATTGTTGTTAAATTGTAAAAAAAAAACATGCCCGCGACATACCGTTTGCAACATACTATAATTTAAAACAGATTACGAATAATTTAGAATACAATAAAGTGATGATAATATTAAAATAAGTATTTTGCCTTACAGTACCAAACTTGCTCATGCTTTCCTTTTCAGTTCAAGTTTCAATGTGACTTTGTTTTTGACATAAATCTTTCAATGGATTTTTTAGAGTAAGGATTTGAAGCAGAAATAATTGTATCATAAATATGTGAGAGTATAGAATTTTATCTGCAGTGTAACTGTTGCTGGCTGGTGTATTTATACTACTATACTTATTACTTAACTTATTACTTTAAAATGTCACACTTATTTTTGAGTTGGATCACGTGTCATTCTGTAGATTTTAGCCTGCCATTTCAGCATTACACTTCCATATATCTCTCTGTCATTGGTAATGGATAGGGTTCAGCTGAAGTAATTTTTATTGTTAGTATTTTATTTATTGTTTTTGAAAAATATTTTATTTCTTTATACATTTTTTTTTTACCACTTCTCCATTCTGTCACACTGATTCTAGCAGCACTAGTGTGGTTCTGTTGTGCTGTAGCTGATGGTAATTATAGCCTGTAAACCTCATGGTGAAGATATAGATTCATTTAGGATGAAAATATATTCCTTTTAACCCTCATAATGCATTCAAAATCTGTATTTTATCATTATTTTATAAAACATTGATAATTATTTTTTAAATTTCAACTAAATCCCTTTTTCAGGACAAAGATACTATTGTAAAATCCAAATAAGCTTTACAGATCCTTATTGGAAAGGGTTTGAACAGTTTTTATCATGTTTGTTCAGTGAACCATAAACTATTTTTGCACATGCACCTGTGGAACAGTCCTTAAGATAGTTAAGGCAATTTCAGTTACATTATACAGTTATAGTTACAGTAATTCTTTAATAATTGAAAAAAAGAAGAAAAAAAAAGATAGTAGTAACTGAGAGTAACTGAGGTCACAGTTGCAATAACTTAGGACAGTAAAGAGATTTTCTATTGACTCTGAAAAACACCAGAAGATGATCAGAGTCCCTGTTCGCCTGCGTGAACATGCCATAGACCTGCTGCACGAAGGCATGATGACTGCAGATGTGACCAGAGCAATAAACTGCATTATTCGTAATGTAAGACACATAAGACAGTGGAAGAGTGGAGTAAATTCTCAGAAGGGCTCTAGACTCATTCATCCCACTGTTTTTTTTTTTTTTGCTACAACATGGGATTAATCAATGCATGTTGATGAACTTTTATCATAGATGTTAAGTGGTAACGAGTGTCCAACATTCTACCCGTTCTTTTTCATCAGTAGACCATTATTTGTGATTTAAATTTTGTTAATGGGAATTACTCTTTTGCTGTGTTATAAGCCGGACTTTGGACGCTTTCACTTTCGAATTCGCAATCTTGGTGTCCAGTGTAAAACGTATCACATATCATGTAAAACGTGATATATATTATCTTATAAGAAAATATAATTGTCTGTTTTGCTTATATCTATACACCTTTCACTTTAAGACTAGAACAAACAATTGATTCATTGTTATTCTTAATTAAAAAGCACAACAACAATAAAACAGTAGGCTATGACAACCTAGCGTTTATTAACAAAAACTAATAAGATGAGGCATGGCATACACCACATGCTATATATAGCCTAATGACTAAATTACAGAATGTTTAGCAAACACTGAGGAATCAAATAAATAAAACACACACAAAAATAAATAAATAAATAAAGCCTCCATAGCGTAACGTGAGGTAAATAGCAAAGATAAGCTTTTTAAAATGAAAACAAAAAGAAAAGTAAAACTAAACTGGATGCCGGTGACAGGACTTGCATGATTTTTTTTCCCCACAAGAATACCGTCTCTGGATTAAGAAGCAGTCAAAACCTGAAAGCACCTCTCTTCACGTGATCAGTGAAATCTGAGTCCTGCTACAATGTGCCGCGGCACAGAGCAGACGCTTTGGAGCAACGCAGATCATGCGCTCACACAAATGCAACCGTGTCAAATTTTGACTCACACATTCTCAAAAGATTGTCGCAAATGTGACCATTTTCGTGGCAGTCTAGAGCCCTGCTCAGGCAAATCTGGTGCAGCCCATGAGGCTAAGATGCAGACACACCAGACACTCAATGCGACTTTTGGCCCCCCACCAATCATGTCAAAAAAGTGCTTATTTTTTCATGCTGCAATGGTTTGTCAGTGGTTAGCAAAGGGTAAATATATTTTACAAAAGTTTATTGACACTAATATAATTTCATAGATAATTTTACAAAACAAATTTTTGACACTGTACTCCATACCCTGGTCCAGAATGACCTTGTCACATGTTAACCCAGTTTCCTCAGTTCCCTTATTGGTTAATTAGCTCCACACCTGTTTCTGTTCCCCCTTGATTACGTTGATTATTTAAAGCCTGTGTTCTCCCCTCATTCTTGGTCTGCTATTATAAGTTTGCTTTGTGTTTTGCTACCCCTTACTCCTGGAATTCTTCTGTGGATTATTTTTAAAAGACTATTGTTTGGAATACTCCCTCGTCGTGAGTTTGATTAGCTAAACACACGTAACAGACCTGAACACGTTTATTTTAATGGTTATATTTATTAAAAAAATAATTGAAACAAATATGTAAATAAATGAATGAATGAATGATGTGTATTTTAAAGGGTCTTAAAATGTTTGCAAAGTTTTGTTCCCTTTCTAAAAACTATGCAATTTCAGAAATGTTTATATCTCTCTTCCGGGTAAAAAACAAAACAAAAAAACCCTAAGGCAGGGATGTCAAACTCAGTTTCTGGAGGGCCGCAGCCCTGCAGAGTTTTGTTCCAACCCTGCTCCAACACACAAACCATGCAGTTTTCAAATAAGCCTGAAGGACTTGATTAGCTGGATCAGGTGTGTTAAATTAGGGTTGGAGCTAAACTCTGCAGGGCTCTGGCCCTCCAGGAACTGAGTTTGACACCCCTGCCCTAAGGGGTTATGAGGGTTAAGTGGTGATGCATCAAAGATCTTTTGAAAAATCATCGGTATCGAAAAATAAAACTTCTTATCTATGCTATTGGACACTGGCCAAAACAATTGACTTATCAATTAAAATGGGCAGAAAAAGGTTTCAGATAGTGACATGTCCAGTGTAAGAAATGTTGCCTCACTCGCAGTGTATGCTGGGTGCTACACTGCCTACATTATTGTACACTATCCAGTTTAAATTTAAAGGGGATGTCTAATCTAAATGTCATTGTCTTATTTACACATTAACGTGTTGGATCCTTATGCTAAACTTTAACCAAAGTCTTGCAAAACAAGTTGGACATATGACAGAATATTTCTGTGCCAAGGACACTCCTTCAGCCCATCAACATACTTCATTTGTCAGTAAAGTTTTTAAAGTCAGTAAATCACTACGCAAAAGCTTTGTGTTCTTGTGACTTCTCTAGCTCGCTAGCAGTACTACTCTATTGTGCGCTACTGTTCTATGAACATTGAATATCTCTTGATAAAATATCGACCGCACTATCTACCGAGAGAGTTCACATCATCATTATCACTGCTGTGTACGTACCACTGAGTGTGAATGTGCCCCGCCCCGCCCCCACCTCGGCCATTCAGACCATATCTCTGTGATGCTCATCCCCACTTACCAACCACTGCAGAAACGTGAGAAGCCATCCACTAAAAACATCAGAGTATGGACAGAGGAGGCAAGCTCAGCTCTTCAAGACTGCTTCGATTGTACCGACTGGGATTTTTTTAAAAGTGGCTTCCTTCTACACACAATGGTTACATTAATCTAGAGTAGTATGCATCTTCCGTCACTGGATTCATCAGTAAATGTGTGGATGATGTTGTGCCTACCAAGACTATTACTGTACGACCCAACCAGCGTTCTTGGCTGAATGATAACGTCCATGCACTACTCAAAGCACGTGGTGAAGCCTTTAGGGCAGGTGACAAGGTGGCACTCAGGGCAGCCAGGATCAATCTCACCTGTGGCATCAGAGAAGCCAAAAGATCCTATGCCTTTAGAATAAAACAACATTTTAACAGCAATGATCCTCAGAGTATGTGAAAGGGCATCCGATGTGTAACAGACTACAGGCATAAAAACCATCTTCTCTCTATGAATCTCACATCTTTGCCAGACACATTGAATGAGTTCTATGCACGATTTGAAGGAACTAATCCCAGGAAGGAGGTCAAGTCTACCCCCCCCACCAGGCGACAATGTGTTGTCTGTTTCTTCAAGTGATGTCAGGAAGACCCTCCTCAGGGTGAACCCTCGCAAAGCTGCCGGACCAGATGGCATTCCCAGCCGTGTCTTCAAGGAATGTGCCCACCAACTGATATTTTTACAGACATTTTTAACATCTCCCTTGAGCAGGCGGCCGTCCCGATGTGCTTCAAATCCACCTCCATCACCCCGGTGCCAAAATAATCCACAGTAACATGCTTAAATGACTATCGCCCTGTTGCACTCACCCCTGTGATCATGAAGTGCTCAAAGCACTTATTCCACCCACTCTAGAACTGCAACAATATGCATAAAGGCACAACCGCTGCACAGATGATGCCATTGCTTCCACAATTCACCAGGCTCTTTCACATCTAGAAAACAAGAACTCATGTTTTAGAATGCTGTTTATTGATTTCAGATCAGCATTTAATACAATCATCCCACAAACACTAATTGGAAAACTGTCTGTAATTGGATTAAGCATGTCAACGTGCAACTGAATTCTTGACTTCCTGACTAACAAGCCACAGGTTGTCAGAATAAATACACAAACCTCCCAGCCCAATACCTTGAGCACTGGTGCACCACAAGGCTGTGTTCTGAGTCCACTGTTATACACTTTGCTGATTCATGACTGTATTGCTAAACACCAAAGCAACAGTATTATAAAATTCACAGATGATACAACGGTTGTGGGGCTCATCAGAAATGACGATGAGACAGCATACAGGATTGAAGTGAACCAATTCATAGCCTGTTGTGATTACAACAATCTTTCATTGAATGTCAACAAGACAAAAGAGAGGATTTTTGACTTCAGACGCACCAAAGCCCAACACCAGCCTTTATTCATCAAAGGAAACTGAGGTTGAAACTAGACAAAGCTTAAAATTCTTGGGCCTGCACATCTCCAACGACCTCACATGGTCACTAAACACCTCCTCCTTCGTAAAGAAGGCCCAACAGTGCCTGTATTTTCCGAGAAGACAAAAGAAAGCAAGCATGACCTCCTCTATCCTTATGACTTTCTACTGTTGTGTCATTGAGAGTATACTAACCAGCTGTATTACAGTTTGGTATGGAAACTGCTCAGCATCTGACAGGAAATCACTACAAAGGATAATGAAAACAGCACAGCACATCACTGGGACCTGTCTTCCTGCCATTGAAGACATCTACAGCGCCAGGTGTGTGAAGAGGGCAACCTCCATCATGAAGGACCCTTCCCACCCTTCCCACACCTTGTTCATGCCTCTCCCATCTGGAAGGAGACTAAGAAGCATATCATATCAATGCTGCTACATGTATGTATGTATGTGTGTGTGTGTGTGTGTGTGTGTGTGTGTGTATGTATATATGTATGTATGTGTATATATATATATGTATATATATATATATATATATATATGCACACACATACTCTCTCTCTCTCTCTCTCTATATATATATATATATATATATATATATATATAATACACGGTACGGGCATCTCTGTTCGGTGCATGAGGCCTTACGACGAATACAGGCAATTCACCCCCAATCCAGAAGGGGGCACCCGCAGTAATGCAGCGCTGTTTGATAACCACCAGCAGAAGAGCAGCGAAAGCCATGAGTTGCCCACTTGAAAACAAAGCCCCCTAGACAGCGGCCATGTGCTGATTCTGAACGCGTCTCTCACATAGACTGACAAGGTAGTATACTTTAAAGGCTTGCGCACTCAACTGTTTGCGAAATGGGGCTTTGTGCTCGTGTATCCTACCTCTCTCATTTAGCACAAATCCAAATATTCCATAATATTTGTATGCGATGTAACTTATGAATGCTAAACTATTATTTATTATGTAAATGATAGGCTTTGTACTTCAGTCGTGTTCCAGCGGTGACACAGAGGAGGGCGCGCTGACGTTTGGCTCACTGTATTTTGTTTTGATAAAGTACCAACCGTGCTGTCAAGTTAGCAATGCTGGAACTGATGTGTTTTGTGTGTTTGTGTGTGTGTGTGTACTGGTTTACGGGGACAAAATTTGTATAATGACATGGGTATGACAGAGGTATTACAATTTGAATGTGGTTTATGAGGACACTGCCTATGTCCCCGTAAATCAAAAGGCTTAAAAAACATACTAAATGGTGTTTTTTTTTTAATCTAAAAATGCAGACAGTTTCCTGTAAGGGGTAGGTTTAGGTCTAGGGTTGGTGTAGGACAATAGCACATACAGTTTGTACAAAAACCATTATGCCTATGGAGAGTCCCAGTAAACCACTAAAACAAACGTGTGTGTGTGTGTGTGTGTGTGTGTGTGCGCACGCGCGCTGTTTCCTTATACCAGCACAATAAATTAAACACTTATTGTCTTATTAATAATCACTGTATAAAGGTCTGCTTTTATTTGTGTACACTCACAATGAAAACAAAACAGATTTTATATATATATAACGTAATAATATTTAGTATTTTCACATCTAGATGGAAAAATTGTAATTTGCACTACTGTCTGTTCAAAATAAATGAAAAGAAACTGAGCATAGTAACCCCCCCCCCCCCCCCCCCCCGTTGTACCGAAATCATATCGAACCGTGACCCCCGAACCGAGGTACGTACTGAACCGTGACAGTGTATATATATACTCTATATTTTTATATTTAATAAGATTACATTTATTTACCTGTCGCTATATATTCCATGTTTGTATCAGTGTCCCGTATACTCATTTACTTTCCCTTAATTACCTTATTGTTGAACTATCGTCTTTTGTTTTCATGTTTATTTTTGTTGTAGTATTTTCTATATATGTGACACCGTTGTTCCCTGAAGGAACTGTTTCACTCTTAACCATTGCCAAGCAATGTGCTAAAAATGACAATAAAGTTGACTTTGACTATAGGTAGCTTGCTCAAGATTAACATAAGATTGGCAGAAACTGTGTGTTATGTCAACTTTAAGATAATTTATAGTTTATCAGTCTTAGCTGTGGTAGTCCATTCTTTTTAATTTGTCTTGTATGCATATTGTCATTTAGATTGAGAAATTAATTATGAAGTACCTTTTAAGTGTGGTAAATAAATATAGAAAACGTTATAGAAAGTAAAATTATAATTTCAGGTTTACTTGAAAAGTTGTGCAGGTATGTTGCCATTTACGACACGACTCCCTGGAATGCGATTCTGATTGGTCAGTTGCAGAATAATACATGGGTATTTAAGGGTATTTAAATATGGGTATTTAAGATTGTCGCTTCTTTCACGTCTCATATCACACCGCTGTGCTCTCGCTCAATTCATTCAACTGCATTTGCTATCTTGTGCCTCAGTTATTGACTCTATAAATACTGTAAAATGAAACCAGAGAACTTCACAGTAATAGTAGGCTTGCGGTAATATTAAGTGTTCACCTTGTTGCTTGAAGTGTTGCTAATCGACAGTGCTGTAAAACTATGTGTAAGCTAATAAACTTGTTCTATGCTGATTAAAAACCTATTTACATAATACATTGACTACTGAATATTTTATTATATTTTCTGCACTCTTTTATTAAACTGTTACTTTTTGTGTCCTTGTTACAGTGTAATTATACATTTAAGTACTGAGTAATATTAATTAACTACATGTACTTAATACATTGTTAGGGTTAGGATTAGAGTTTGGTTTAGGGTTACTTTCATGTAATTATGTACATTAAAGTACATGTAATGTCTAACAAGGACACCTTAAAATAAAGTGTTACTTTAAACTATGTATATGAACAATATAACTGATTTATAAATTGAAAATAATTATGCAAAAAGCACACAAAAATGGGCTTATCAGCATGTTCAGATGGCACATACACACACAGACACAAAACAGTCAGATCTGAATGTCACAAATGGCACACAAACCCCAGAAAAGCCATCTCTATGCAGAGCGCCACAAAGTGAAGAGATGCTTTGTTAGTGAACTGCATTATCTTTCGTCGCATATTAAAGCAGGTTTTTTTTCCCCCAAAGTCAGTGTCATTTTTTTTGTTTGTTTGTTTGTTTGCTTTTTGGAACAAATAAAGTACCAAAGAGGATCACAGGGAGATGTGGAGGTGGAAAGAAAAAAACAACACTACTACACCAACCGCCTTGACTACATATAGCGCCTTATGGCCATAGTTACAGAGTGACCCTCACATTTTTTTTTTCTGCCAGCATCTATTATAAAACATGCATGACATGAATTTTTATAACTTCATAAATATATTGAACTGTGTTCATGCAAAAATACAATGTTAACAGACTGTGTGAAGAGCCCATGTACACATTTTGTTTGCATCAGTAATAATGAACTCATATGTGCCTGAAGTATGACTTCTGTATGTCACTGCAGTCATTCTTACCTAGGTTATAATCGTCATCCATCAACACTACTAGCAAGATACTGGTTTGCATTATCCAGCTGAGTCACTGACTGACTGTTTGAATGGATTTGTTTTTTTTAATCTTTGGAATGAAGTTTAGGGGCTTAAAATGATCTCATTGCAAACAAAGGTGCTAGAACCTTTTTTTTTTTTGTCGTTTTGTAAAATATAATTTCCATTATAATTTATTGATTGAAAAAAGGAAGTTCAGTGGTCGAATCTTAAGGTTTTCAGCTTTCAAAAGGTAGGCCTAGTCTATGAAGGTGAACTGAAGAATTTATATAAAAAAAAGCAACTGTCCACCAGCAGTATAGTGCAAGTAAAGGAGCTACACACGACCACACATTTATTATTAATGCTCTTAGATGTATCAGTTTTGTATTAATGTTTCTTTGCAGCTCTCTAACCGCTATTAGGAACTATTAATAAACTAATAAGTGACTAGTTACAGCAGTACATACAGCAGTTTATTGAAAAAAAAAAAAAAAAGATATTCAAATGTATTGGCTTATTGTTTTAAGTTAAAGTTTATTGTCCCTGTCTACATTAGGCGGATTGCCGCAACAGCCGGAGGCTGTCTGCACTGGATGCATCAAAACTGACACAAATGACAAATGCAGCACAAGGAGTACGTCAGAAGGGCAACCATGTACTGTCAGTAGTTCATCACACCACATCCAGTGTAGACAGTATCATAATGATTATAATGGGTTCTATTGGATTTTGGTGCGACGTGTCCTGTGTAGACGGTGTTAGTTTCAGTAAGCTACTGAGTATTTATTGATTTGAGTGGAAGTGTGTGGATCATATTAGCATGACATGCTTTGTAGTATTTTTGATGGTGATTTCACAATTCTACTTAACCCTTTTCTGTACTTCAGTGTGTGAACACACACACACACACACACACACACACACACACACACACACACACACACACACACACACACACACACACAACAAGCAATCTAACACGTTCTGTTTTGGTTTCATTTTCAAACTCTTCCCTGTTTTGCATTGCCTGAGTTCTGTTCGCTAGTTAGTTTCTATGGTTTCTAATTGGATTGCATTCACCTGTTGTTCATTGAGTTACCTCCAGTGTTGGGCAGTAACGCATTACTTAGTAACGCGTTACTGTAATTTGATTACTTTTTTAGTAACGGAGTAATTTAACATGTTATAATTTTCAAAATAGTAATTAGAGTATAATTACAAGCCGAGGTCTCTATACGTTACTGCCGCGTTGCATTGCTGACAGAATGCAGTGTTTTATAATCTAGATTGTAAAAAGGGTGTAGCACACGCACTGTCAAGTCCAGTGCCAGTGGATTAGAGACCTGCAACAGAGTGTGGCACAGGACAAGATGGTCAAGTGCTGGTGCGGGCGGGTAGACACTTGTGTGTGTGCGGGATGCAGGAGAAAATGATTCATGGGACTCCCAAAAAAATAGAAATATCTAAACATAAAATATCTAAAACAAATAAATTATTCATCTATTGCACAAAAGCAACAAGGACTAATATAAAAATATAGCTGCAAGCAGCAATGACGGGGCCAAGCACATCAGCGGCAACATGAGGAGCTAAGCATGGCACGGAGCATCAGACAAACTTCATCAATGAGTAATTGAAGGCATTTTAAGATTATTGTACTCCAAAAGCTTGAAAAATCATTTAAAACTACTAGTAAGAAGACTGAATGACTTTTCACTTTTGACCAACGGGTGGCACCATTATCAAATCGATGTGGTATATTCTGTGTGAGGTGACTATGGCACACACAAAGTTTGGTGACAAAATGCCAAAGCATTGCAGAGATACAGCCTCAAGTGTCATTTTGGCATCATGCCTCAAATTCGTTGCTGTGGTATGCGAAAATTGTTTTGTCTATCGACATGAAATCCATAACTTTTGGTCAGCATGGTCTGAAGATGATATGACTCGATTTTGGTGAAAATCGGACAAACGGTTTAGGAGGAGTTTGAAAAAGTAGGTTTTCGACATAAATCAAAATGGAAGACAGGAAGTTCGGCTTACTATGACATATTTGGTATGTATGTTATCGGCATGACCCAAGGAATAATTTGAGACTAGTTTCATTACAATAGGCTAATGCAGTCAAAAGTTATTAGCATGGTTGGAAATTTCAATATTAATAATTAATCAATGGCTTATTACTCTTGACCAATAGTTGGCGCCGTTACCAAACTTATGTAGCGTGGTCAGTGTGAGGTGACAATGTCACGTGCAAATGTGTCAAAGTTTCGCTGAGATACAGCCTCAGATGCAGTTTGGCATCTTTACAGCAAATCCGTTGATGTGCCAAACGAAAACCATGTAATATATCGACACAAAATCCATAACTTTTTGCCAGCACAGTCTGAAGATGATCTGACTCAATTTTGGTGAAAATCGGACAAACATTTGAGGAGGAGTTAGAAAAAGTAGGTTTTTAACATGAATCAAAATGGTGGACAGGGAGTTCAGATTTCCTAAGCGAAAATTGGTATGTATGTTGTCGGCATGACCCAAGGGATATTTTGAGACCAGTTTCATTACAATAGGCTAATGCAATCAAAAGTTATTAGCATTTTTGGAAATTTCATAATTAAAGGTTAATGAATGCCTTATTACTCTTGACCAATAGGTGGCGATGTTACCAAACTGACGTGGTATGTTCAGTGTGAGGTCACAATGTCACATACAAAATTTGGTGCGAATATGTCAAAGTTTCGCTGAGATACAGCCTCAGATGCAGTTTGGCATCTTTCCAGCAAATTCGTTGATGCGCTAAACAAAAACCGTGTAATATATCGACACGAAATCCATAACTTTTTGCCAGCATGGTTTGAAGATGATCCGAGTTAAATTTCGTGAAAATCGGACTTACGGTCTAGGAGGAGTTCGAAAAAGTAGGTTTTCAACATGAATCAAAATGGCGAACAGCAAGTTTAGCCAATTATTGCAAAATTGGTATAGATGTTCTCGGCATGACCCAAGGAATGTATCAACATCAGTTTGATTAAAATAGGCTAATGTAAGCAAAAGTTATTAGCATTTTTAGAAATTTCATTATAACTTTTGACCAAAAGGTGGCGCTGTCCAATGAGTTCTGAAGCATTTGGCTGAATATGAGCAGATAATATTGCCCGAAACACTTCAGAATTCATCCTGCTGCTTTTGTCAGCAGTCACATCATCAATAAATACAAGAGAACCAGTTCCACTGGCAGCCATACATGCCCACGCCATGACACTACCACCACCATCTTCACTGATGAGGTGGTATGCTTAGGGTCATGAGCAGTTCCTTTCCTTCTCCATACTCTTCTCTTCCCATCACTCTGGTACAAGTTGATCTGTCCATAGGCTGTTGTTCCAGAACTGTGAAGGCTTTTTTAGATGTCGTTTGGCAAACTCTAATCTGGCCTTCCTCACCAATGGTTTACATCTTGTGGTGAACCCTCTGTATTCACTCTGGTGAAGTCTTCTCTTGATTGTTGACTTTGACACACATACACCTACCTCCTGGAGAGTGTTCTTGATCTGGCCAACTGTTGTGAAGGGTGTTTTCTTCACCAGGGAAAGAATTCTTCGGTCATCCACCACAGTTGTTTTCCGTGGTCTTCCGGGTCTTTTGGTGTTGCTGAGCTCACCGGTGTGTTCCTTCTTTTTAAGAATGTTCCAAACAGATGTTTTGGCCACGCCTAATGTTTTTGCTATCTCTCTGATGGGTTTGTTTTGTTTTTTTTCAGCCTAATGATGGCTTGCTTCACTGATAGTGACAGCTCTTTGGATCTCCTCTTGACAGTTGACAGCAACAGATTCCAAATGCAAATAGCACACTTGAAATGAACTCTGGACCTTTTATCTGCTCATTGTAATTGGGATAATGAGGGAATAACACACACCTGGCCATGGAACAGCTGAGAAGCCAATTGTCCCATTACTTTTGGTCCCTTAACAAGTGGGAGGCACATATGCAAACTGTTGTAATTCCTACACCGTTCACCTGATTTGGATGTAAATACCCTCAAATTAAAGCTGACAGTCTGCAGTTAAAGCACATCTTGTTCGTTTCATTTGGAATCCATTGTGGTGGTGTATAGAGCCAAAAATGTTAGAATTGTGTCGATGTCCCAATATTTATGGACCTGACTGTATGTATGTATGTATATATATATATATATATATATATATATATATATATATATATATATATATATATATATATATATATATATATATATATAATTTTTTTTTTTTTTTTTCATTTATTTATTTATTTATTTTTTTTTCATTTTGTATGATACGGAAAGCTCATGTATCACATCCTCTTCAGTTGAGCATCCGTCCTGCTGTGGTATTACACAATCATCTGATAAGCGTAGTGTTTTTGTGTTTGTGTTTTTTAAATCAGTCTTTCATTTCTCTGGCTCTCATCACCTAACACAAACTGATTGCTTTCGGACTCCATCCAGTTGCATGATAATGTCACTTAGTCACAGAAACAGTCACATTATTTAGCTGCCAAGGATACAGCTCCTGTGTGTGTGTGTGTGTGTGTTTGTGTGTGTGTGTATGAGGTAGTGTGACTCCTCACATATTTGGACAGGAGGACAGGAGGTGACGTGTCTCTCAATCCTGACCCTCATCTGGTTCAAACCTGTCGTTTTAACAGCTTCTGACTCACTCTCATACACTTGAACTAACTGTCCATCCAATTACATGGAGAGACAGCATGGTCACAGTCCTGCTTGAGTGCTTTTAATGAGTGATTTGATTTGTTCCAAGTGCTGCACAAGTGCCCAAAATTTCACCCCACCTTGATCTTTGAACGTTCCCACAATTCAAGTGGAGTGGCTAAATTTCATATTCAAAATCATAGGACCCAGACAGAATCTGCAGACTTTTTTATTTATTTATTTTTGATGGTAGTACTACACTCATACTCAGATTTGATGAAATATTTAATAAACATGCAAGGTGCAAGATGTATGAATGTGTAGAACTTTGTGAATGAAATCTAGAGATCTTTGTGTAGTTATGTGAATTCTTGTGGACCTCATTAAATTTGGTTATGAATGCAATGTGAATTCACATTAGCAGGTGTTTTGACGTTAACTAAATTAGTCTGAATAGAGCTCATGATGAAAGGTCTATTTCCTCCGTACTGCCTCCTGCACATTACTGATTATGGACTTTTCAGGACACAAGAGGCTGTTATAGCTCTTCTAAAGTTAATGTTAATTAATTTCACTCATAGCTGCTGAAAAAGATGAAATAAAAGTCTGTTTGTTTAATTAAGTAATTAATGAATTAATTTGTTTCAAAATAAATATTTTAAACACTAAAGCGGGTTTGCTGTTCTGTGTCAGCAGCACTGTATGTGGATACATTGTTTACACTTTGATCTGAACGTAAACAATGTAGCCACGTACATGCATTGCATGCGTTGTTTACGTATGTAATACTCTCCAAAATGGCGCTAGGGTGTCACGGAGGAAACGAATTGTTGAATGAAGTCCTTATTTTTGTTTTCTTTGCACACAAAAAGTATTCTCGTAGCTTCGTAAAATTACGGTTGAACCACTGATGTCAAATGGATTATTTTAACGATCTCCTTGCTACGTTTCTGAGCCTTGATCGTGTAAGGATCCTTGCTGTCTATTGGAGGGTCCGAGAGCTCTCGGAATGCATCAAAAATATCTTATTTTGTGTTCCAAAGATGAACGAAGGTCTTAGGGCTTTGGAGCGACATAAGAGTGAGTAATTAATGACAGAATTTTAATTTTTTGGGTGAACTATCCCTTTAAGTAGGGTTATTATCCAGCACCCTTAATTGCTGAATGGTCAAAGTGATTGGATCTATGACGACCTCTCTTTGGACAATGGATGATTGTTTGCTATCATTGCAGCAATGAACTGCTGACACAAGTAGTGGTCAACTGGTATGAATTTTTTAACGACTGATGACAATATTTTAAAGTGCACGGTGGCTGATGGCTGATACCAAAGTGGTAATGCAGCCACAATGCAAAGTATGCATTTTTTTTCTGATTATTCAACAACCTGGAGTCAGTTTGTCATTTTTATCCTATTATTTGTGTATGTTATATTTATTGGATTGATCAGTGTCTTGTACTTTTTGGTTCCTTTGCTGTTATAGGCTATAAGGACCTTTGGAATAACTGAATTAATTTGGCAAAGTGATATGGACATGTAATGTGATCAAGGTCTACCTGCAACTACTTTAAAAAATAATTGCATACCTTAGAACTTGTCAACCAATCTGAATAAAGCATTCTGTGGCCGTAACATAAACTATATTAATTTATATTTTACATTCTTAATACTGAAATCTTATTATAGTATTTTTCACAAATAAAGATGTAGGTATGATTTAAAGTACTGTATGATATTGCTTTACAACAGTTCTATAAAGAAAAATTTCATATAGATTAGTTTAAATTTGTGACCTGATCCAGCAAAATGAGTCCCAGTGACCCAAATTTCAAAATTGAGATTTTGGGATCAATGGTAAGAGGAAACCATAAGCTTTAAAATGATTTCCTAGTCTAAGTCATACCTTGAATGGTTTTAAATATACCCATTCAAATTATGGTCGTCTGCCCTCATTTTCCAATTGAAAACCTGAGAAAATAGATTTTAAAGTTTTTTTGCCCTTTTTTTTGTTGATATCTTTCAAAATCCATTGCATTTAAAGGGATAAACTATTTAATTTACAGCTTAATTTGACCAAAGACATTTATATACAGTATATATATATATATATATATATATATATATATATATATATATATATATATATATATATATATATATATATATATATATATATATATATACTGTATATAAATGTCTTTGGTCAAATTAAGCTGTAAATATAATACAGCATAATATAAATGCTATTAAACCAGGCTGAATCACAAATTATTTTAAAGTATTTATTTGAATAAATATTTTAAAAGGCACTTTTACAACGATTTACTAAAATCAGAAAGATTGAACTGAGGAGCTAGATTTTTGCTTGGGAGGGTGTGTCTGTTAGGGGTTGCGCCAACTAATCGACTAGTCGACTTTAATGCTCTGCCATGACTCCTTAAGCTTGACGTTGACTAGTCGCTGGTCCTATAGAGGGCGCAACAGTGTAAGAAATCTCTGAAGGACTTCCACATTTACGCTCCGTTTCCAAACAGTTAAAATGACAAATAAATGCATACTCTGAAAGCGCTCCACAAGACGTGTGATTATATTACTGGATGCTCGAAATTGAACGGGAGAATGCACATTAAACAGCTTATTGTACAGGTCAGATAATCGCCATTCTAATATAATGCGCTGCTGCTCTGTAACGCACACACATAGGCTTCAGACAGTAGCGCGTGCACAGAATCGCTCAGCTTGGAAATGTATTGTCAACACTGTTCTGCGATTTCTCAATAAAATAGCTTAGAAACTGAAAAGTTCAAGCATATATTTCTTATTAAATATCTCCCACAGCTTCATTACTAGTAGGGAGTAGCTGTCAGGTAGAATTAATTCACACACGCAATCACTCTCACTAATGCATTCATATGAATGTAATCTTTACTGTGTTACTTTATCTGTATGTGATTTAGAACGAGCAGAAATCTGTGAGAAATATAATGAATATAAAGACAAAAGAACTGATAAAAACGAGCTGTTAGAGGAGCAATAGCCATGTGGGCAGCACTGTGTCATATGCCATAGCTGTGCACAAGGTGTTTGTCACAGCTCCAGACTTATTTATTCATTAATGACGTCATCAGCGACTAGTCGACTTCGATTCGACTTTCTTCACATAAAAGTCGACTTTAAAAAGTCAGAAGTCGTTCAACCCCTAGTGTCTGTGTATCTGCATCCTTGACTGTCACCTCGAGCGTACATGCATATACGTACACGCAGTCACAGAGAGAAAGCCTGTGAGAGAGTGGTTGAGTGAGAGAGTGAGTAAGTGAGTTTAATGCTTTGGCGACTTTGCTCTCTTTGACAGCGACATTTCTCAAATTAACAGAACTACACACAGTATTCTATACTACACTACACGGTATTGAACTATCTTTCTGAGGAGATCTGCTAGCTTGTTTACACAGAGCGCTGCTAGTCTGAAAGGAGAATGGCTGGATCAATCGCGTGCCGGTTATTCGAAACGGGGCTTCCAATTGACAAATGATCAGCGTTTATGTCACTGTTTGTGTACGTTTCTAAGCTTTTTGATTGGTTTTATACAACGTTTAATACCATATTTGGAGAGCAGCGATAGTGACGTTTCAGAGGATACCCGGAATATAGGGAAATGCTCAGAAGTGATGAGAGGAGTTGAGAAAAGCAATGTTAATTTCCAATGAATTTAGTAAAACTTTAAGTCAATTTTAATAGTCATTTAAATACCTTTACTCAATTATCTGGACTACGAAACTTTGGGAGATTATTTTTGAATGTTCTTTTGAAATTAGCTAAAAAAAGATTTTCATTGTTTTTCCACATTATCTTAAAATGGAACGTTGCGACTTCCGACTTATTTCGCCAGAACGGGTCACATTTTAGCCACAATATGAACATATTCAAAAATTCTAAGATTCCACCATCTCCAGAGAGGATCTTGACGCTGCTATAGCTAACGGTATCGAGCTGGCGCTTAAAGAGCAACAAAGTACTCTCGATTCGGTAGTGGTGTAGCGTTTGGACCGATCAGACAAATATGAGGGTCTGTGGACCCTTCCCCCGAAATGCATCCAACACCTAAGAAAGGCAGAACAGGCCTCTGGTTCCATGGCAACCCATCAGATAACACTAGTTTTATTGCTCAAAGGAATGCAAGCAGAGCAACTCTCACTACCTTTTTCCTATAGAAAAGACATTATGCCATAAAAATGGACTCTTCTCTAATTAATTAATAGAAAAACCTTTCTTTGAATGAACACACATATCTTCAGGTCATTGTGTATATTATTACTGTTCTTGTATATGTTCTTGTGTATTGTATACTGTCTTATGTATGGTTACGATAGATCACTAGTTAAGATCACCGCACTCATACCATGTTTGGTCTCTATCAATTTGTCTTCGGATGATCTAATTGAGAGTGAATATTACATGTTGTTGCCTATGCAACATATTAGTATTCTAAGAATCTTTATTAGTTTGTATATCAACTTCCAATCCAGTTCATATGCAAATTATCATGCTCTCAGACAAAGGATCATAAACCCCCCCAGTATTTCCAAACTCCTGCTTGGAAATTCAGTCTTTCTCATTGGTCAAGCCCATCCTGAGAGGTGTGACTCTTCTCAGACCTTAAAGGGCTCACGCACAGTTCCACCTTGCTCTCTTCTGCAAAAGCTCTTCTGCTAAATCTCCGGATTGCTGCCCGTGTGGAGAGACTGAGCCGGTATGGGCGTGCCCGGTGGGCTCCAACATATCCCAGTCTGCGGTTCTTTTCAGATACTGAGAAGATTTAAGTTTTTGTTCCAGGCCTTGCAGCCTTGACTTTCCATTCAACCAAAGGTCCTCGGACCTCAGATGAACTCTTTCTTAGATCTTTTTCACTTTCTACCTGGGAAGGAACTCCCAATCACCACCAAGCCAGAATAACATCTGTTGGAATTCATCATTCTTCAACCTGGAAGAACGTGATCGCGAGTCCAAAACCTGGAGACCATCAAGACTTTTCATCTGAGACTGCATTCTGGAAAATCGCCAACGACCAAGGATGTGCAAGTATCATACATCTAACTAAAATAAACAGAGGTTTAGTGTAAGTTATAGACCCCGTTATAAACTGCGCTGATGGTTTTACCCAGGTTGTTAACTGACTCTTTCCATAACTGCATTCTCTGTTTCTCTAATGGCTTCATTCATCCACTTTAGCTCCCCTTTATATGTACGCATGAGTGTATGTTTGTTTGTTTGTTTGTTTGTTTGTTTAGATTAGTTATGTGTGTTAGCGTTTGATTAATAAAAGTTGTGTGCACAAATTACATGAGTTTCTGGTTCTGCCTTGCAAATGAATGTCCCTTTACGATTTTTGTCCCCTTACTACATGCTCTAATGCATTAATACTTAGGAAAGTATTTTCTGTGACCACGAAAATATCCTTTCTAAGAGTTGATATGAACTTACACTAAATGTTCGCTGGACGAACAGATCAGTTGATGGCAATTTAATTCTCCTACAGTTATTACTGTCAGCCGATATAAATAATTGTAATTAATCATAATTAATTGTAATTGTTTATATACATTTCCCTTTTGAGCTGATTTGCTACAGTGGCTTCGACTGTAAGAGATGCGATAGACTCTGTACTGACCCCAGTACTCCGTGATCTACATTTGGATATACAAACGACCAACAATTCTGTAAAAGAGCTAAAAGCAGAAGTTGAAAAGCTAGCCATCGCGTCGAAACAGACACGTGACCGGGTCGATTCCGTTCAAGCAGCTGCACGTGAGGATAGGAGGACAGTCACAAACTTAAGAAATCAGCTGGAGCAACTCACCGAAAAAATAGCGAGCATTGCGTATAGGAGCAGGAGATATAACGTGCAACTGGTGGGGTTGCCGGAGGGACGGAAAGCTCTGATGCAGCGGGTTTCCTCAGAGCTAATCTTTCCAAGTGGATCCCTTCCCTGAGAGGCCTTGACATCGAGATTGACCGGGCATATATGACGGAAGGAAAAACAGATCAGCTGCATACTCTCATCTTCCGTTTACTAAGATGGCATGACAGATCAGTGATCCTGAAAGGTGCTCAGCAGGCATATCCGTTGAAGTATATGCAGGACAATGTCACGCTACTATTTTTTCCTGATTTTAGTCCGGCCACAACTACCAAGAGAAAGAGCTTTAATCCAGTCTTGAAAAAGATGACAGCACTTGGTCTCCAGTCCTTCCTCACCTATCCAGCAGTAATTAAACTATGGCACAAAGGTGAGCAGATGATGTTCGACTCTCCTCAAAAGGCGGAGGATTTTGTTACTTCACTGTCACTGAAGACGTATTCTGCAGTGCTACAAAGCAGCAGGAAGACTTTGGCTACCGTCTTCATCCTCTCAGCTTAACAAGGGAAAACTAATGATGAGGTCTGTGGTGATCCTAACTGCCCTGAAGAGGACAATAACAAGGTGGCCATGGTCTATGGCCATGGTAATGTACGGTCTGCTTTGGTTTTTATACACAGTTGTTTGTTGTTTTCAAAACAAGTATTACAAACTGGCAACCTTCTCTTGTGCCCCTAATAAAACTAAGGGGGTGCTTATCTTAGTCGATAGGAAGTTACATTTAACTGTTGAACATACCGGGAATGATGATGAAGGTTGATTTGTTTTTGTGCACTGTGGAATGCATAGTGACAGGTTGGCACTGGTCTCCATTTCCTGCCCGAATGAGGCAGACCAGTGCATTTTTCACAAATATTTCCAATATATTACTTGAGCAGATGGATTGTCCTTTAGTGATAGGTGGTGATTTTAATGCTGTTTTAAATCATGCACTGGATAAACCTCACCCTGATACTACAGCTAGCCCATCCTCTAAGTTGTTGTATAAATTTATCACTGAACTTAATGTAATCGATCTTTAAAAATGACTTCTTTTTTTTTTTTTTTCTAAAAATGGTGGAATGTCTGATGGGCGGACCTTTCAAATTTTGTAACAACACCCTTATGGCACAACTTAAATTTTTTCTGTTGAAATTGGCCATTTTTCCAGCCCTCTTGGTCTACATTGGGCAGAAACACATGCAGTGACTTATATGATAACCAGGGACTCTGCTCACTTCAAGAACTAAGAACTAAGTTTTGTTTACCAGCATCATCATATTTTGTGTTTTTTCAGTTACGTTCTGCTCTCAAGGCCTATGGAGTTCCCTGGGTATCCCCTATTTCCTCTCATCCTATATGGGATTGGATCGCACCACCCTCTGTTCGGCCATCTGTTTCTTTAATATATAGTAAACTTAATGATCACACTGCAAAGTCTCTTTCTATTAAATCTATCTGGAATCGTGAAATAACTTTTGATTTATTTATTTATTTATTTTCTGGCCCAACACTGATGGTGATTTCACAATTGCCTATCCTTGTGGAGGCATCTGGTCCCCCCAATTTATGCAAGATCTCCACACACTCGCACACCAGTCCACAGACCTGTAGTGTATGTCGGGACATGAGGCTGTGATATAAACAGCTCTAAACACAATTCCTTAACATTCTCCCAAACACCATCTCTCACTCACTCAGAGTTATGTAATACCACACACACATACACATACTTACACCAGCTGGAGAGGACAGTGAAAGAATGAGGCGTGTTTCACTCTGCATCATTCTGTCTTTCTCACACATGGCACATACAAGTTTTGCCTCCTCTGTGATTATCAGATTTCTATTGTATTATTCCATTGTTATAAAGTTTGTAGTACTGAGATTGTGAGCCACACCAGTGAAGTGTAAACTTCATATTAAATAAATGTTCTTGGGCAAAAAAAAAAAAAAAAAAATAATAATATAAGAGTAATATAAACATGTTAGATAGATCTGTCTGTGCAGATAATAATAGTCACATATTTAACTAGGTATTTATAAAACTATTTCCTAGTTTTACCTTTTTTTTCTGCTTTTCATTCCCAGTCATTCCCAAAACCCTTCTCTTCTTATTATCCATACTCTCTGTTCACACACACACACACACACACACACACACACACACACACACACGCACGCACACACACGCACGCACAGCAGCTGTAGCACAAACAGTCATGACTGGAGAGTAAAAGAGTCTGGAGAGTCTAGAGAGCATTATATTTTACTCGTTATATTTTACTTTACCTGTTAGAGGTGTCTTATTATTTTGTTTAAATAAATCTGTTATTTAAACAACATATAGGCTAGAAATTTTGTTATTTAGAAGTTATTTTAAAAGTTTGGGCTTTTAAAAAGCAATTTTATGTTTAGTTTTCTCTCCCCTGCTGTACCGAAACCATACCAAACTGTGACCTCAAAACCGAGGTACATACCGAACCGTCATGTTTGTGTACTGTTACACCCCTAGTGTACTCCAGTTTTTGCCATGGCCAATTTTGCTCCCACCAGTTCAAGTAGCTCACAGCAGGGGTGTGTTGGAATCACTGAGCAAAAATTTCATTTTATTCATGCGTGTTATAATTTTTGGTAATCAGGTACTGAAGTATTTTATTTATTTATTTATTTATTGGTTGTGGAAAGCGACTGTAGCAATGCATACAGTTCACAAACAAGAACTCTACTGTTCACTGTCCATTTAACAGAAATAAAAATATACATATTTATTAAAACGGAAAAAAAAACTATTTAGATTTTAGAACAGTTTCTTTTTTTTATTATTCTTCAGCCAAGTGTGCACATTTATCAATATAAATAATCTTTTAAATGGCCAGAAAATAGCAGATTTGCTGTACTGTTTAATTTAAAGTAGATTAATTTGTAAGGGTTGATGACTTTCTATCTTTTTTAATGCTCATTTTTAATATTATATCTGGATTTCTCAGATATTTTGAGAGCTGCACTGACACATTCTTTCATTAATGTTTTTACTGGATGTCATTGTTATTTAATATCCTCTCTCTTCCAGGCCCGCTATAAGCAGAGTTTGGATCCTACAGTTGATGAGGTGAAGAAATTGTGTACTTCACTGCGGAGAAATGCCAAAGAGGAACGTGTTCTCTTTCATTATAATGGCCATGGAGTGCCTCGACCCACTGTCAATGGAGAGATCTGGGTCTTCAACAAGGTAAGGTAAAAGGAACCAGGAAAAATGGGTTTAGTGAGCAATGCTGAATAGTAAACTTATTTCAATCTCTCTGCACAGGAGTTACCCACAGTAGTTTGTTTACTCTTGTTCTCTCCTTATGTTCTAAAGTCAAAATGAATTTAATTTGTTAGTTTTGGGCATGAACTGAGTTGAGTTGTCAAAAACAGTGGCAGATTTAGGAATGGGCAACATGGGCAACCACTCAGAACGGCATCTTGACAGGGGCAGAACGGGGTGCCTGCACAAAAAAAATAAAATAAAAGCAGAATACGTGATCGGGGTTTTTTTCTATATCATGTCACCGTTTGGGTCAATTAACCTGGTCGGGACTCTGTGTGTGCGCCCAGTAGACTTATGTTAGTAGTCAATATGGAGGACCTTATGACAAAAATGATTGATGGCTTTGACATTTTGACCTTTCCCCTCCCCCACGTGGCCCACCCACATCGCGACCACCCACGTCGTCTTGACCCCGTGACCCGTTAATGAGTTTCAGATGCGGGAATCGGCATATGTGAAATTCCGTAATTTGTACAATTGTTTGTACGTGTCCGACTGGTGACAAGTAGGGTTGTTCCGATTCCGATACTAGTATCTGAAATTCCACCGATACCACAAAAAATTCTGCCATCGTATCGGCAAGTACTTGAACTCATGTACCGATCCGATACCATTTTCTTAAACAAAACCTATAGTTATGCACGCTAGCTTAGCTTAACGCTGCAAATCGGAAATCAATTCTTCTTCGCTACTCAGAATGCAAACACAGGAAGTTGTGCACATTGCCAGTAAATCACTCGCATATGCGACTAAATCTTCACCCTGGGCGACTAAATAATGTAGAATATTAGCCACTGGCTAATAAATGCTCAGATTTTACTCGCCAGTGTGTGAGTTGGAGGATATGTATAAGTTTAGCACAGATACAGGTACATCTCATTAAATTAGAATGTCGTGGAAAAGTTCATTTGTTTCAGTAATTCAACTCAAATTGTGAAACTTGTGTATTAAATAAATTCAATGCACACAGACTGAAGTCTTTGATTCTTTTAATTGTGATGATTTTGGCTAACATTTAACAAAAACCCACCAATTCATTATCTCAACAAATTAGAATACTTCATAAGACCAATAACAAAAACATTTTTAGTGAATTGTTGGCCTTCTGGAAAGTATGTTCATTTACTTTATATGTACCCAATACTTGGTAGGGGCTCCTTTTGCTTTAATTACTGCCTCAATTCAGTGTGGCATGGAGCTGATCAGTTTGTGGCACTGCTGAGGTGATATGGAAGCCCAGGTTTCTTTGACAGTGGCCTTCAGCTCATGTGCATTTTTTGGTCTCTTGTTTCTCATTTTCCTCTTGACAATATCCCATAGATTCTCTATGAGGTTCAGGTCTGGTGAGTTTGCTGGCCAGTCAAGCACACCAACACCATGGTCATTTAACCAACTTTTGGTGTTTTTCGCAGTGTGGGCAGGTGCCAAATCCTGCTGGAAAATGAAATCAGCATCTTTAAAAAGCTGGTCAGCAGAAGCAAGCATGAAGTGCTCTAAAATTTCTTGGTAAACAGGTGCAGTGACTTTGGTTTTCAAAAAACACAATGGACCAACACCAGCAGATGACATTGCACCCCAAATCATCACAGACTGTGGAAACTTAACACTGGGCTTCAAGCAACTCGGGCTATGAGCTTCTCCACCCTTCCTCTAGACTCTAGGACCTTGGTTTCCAAATGAGATACAAAAATTGCTCTCATCTGAAGAGGACCACTGGGCAACAGTCCAGTTCTTCTTCTCCTTAGCCCAGGTAAGACGCCTCTGACGTTGTCTGTGGTTCAGGAGTGGCTTAACAAGTGGAATACGACAACTGTATCCAAATTCCTTGACAAATCTGTGTGTGGTGGGCTCTTGACGCCTTGACCCCAGCCTCAGTCCATTCCTTGTGAAGTTCACCCAAATTCTTGAATCGAGTTTGCTTGACAATCCTCATAAGGCTTGCGGTTCTCTCGGTTGGTTGTGCATCTTTTCCTTCCACTCAACTTTCTGTTAAAAGTAGAGTAATCATAGCAGGTTTCATTCATTAGTCTGTCCATTTAAACATCTGCATTTAGCTTCAAATGGTGTTTTTGACGACAGTATTCTATAAAAAAATTATTTGCATTCTGATTCTGACATCCAAAGGCACAACAGTACATTTTATCTCTTATTCTGTGGATTTTTCTGTGGAATTCCTCGTCTCCTCGTTCCTGGCTTCCTTGACTCCTTGAATTGTGACAATAAGACAATTAAATGAAAGTCAAGAGAGTGTTTAAACTGAGATTGTGGCGTACTTTAGATCTTTTTCTGGTCTGTCTACAAAGTGGCCACGCGACACGAGCTCAATCTTACTATTTCACTGTTACATCTATTTCATTAAAACGCATAAAATTACTCATCACAGGTTGAAGATGGTGTGGAAACACTATTTTCTTTGTACGCATCTCTAAATATGACTTTAATAAATGACTGTTGTTTTAAGCGAAAGCGATGATTCAGTCCTTTTTATTGTGCTTTAGGAGACTGCCTTTTAGTTTTGTTCCAAGAAACAGGTACAACTGTAACTGTGCATTGTCATGTCCGTCTGTTCTTCTTTAAGAAAACAGGTGGCCAGCAGTTTTTAACATCTCTCAATTCTCTTAATTTTTCACAATTGCAAATGTTTGTTTACCTTAAATATTAGTTTTTTTTTTAGTCAGTTACATAGGTGGCTGCCATGAAGTTTATATTTATTTATGGTTTGAGGGTGTTTTGGGGCCCCGGAGAAGTTTTGTCATGCCCTGATATTTGTGCTTTTTTCAGTTGCTTATAAACATTTTAATGGCTAAAGTCTAAAAACACTGTATTCAGCACAAACTGGGCTACAATAATATGTGAGCAGCATGTATGTACGTGATTGTGTTTTTGAGAAAATGTCTCGGGTTACTCGTGTAACCCTTGTTCTCTGAATAGGGAACGAAATGCTGCATAAGCTTAGACGCTTTGGGAACGCCCTCTGGGTGTGCCGATTGTCTGAGGCCCTTATAGAATCACGCAAATTCATTGGATGATGGCGCGGATGCCGTCTTGACGTTCTTACGTCGCCTCCTTATACTGGCAAACGCGCCATCTGCTCCTCAGATTTCTCTGCCGAAAAAGGCCCTTGTCGGCAGTGTGAGGAGCTTGGCAGCAAACGCAGCGTCTCGTTCCCTATTCCGAGAAGAAGGGTTACGCGAGTAACCCGAGACGTTCTCTTTCATAGGTTCACTCAACGCTGCGTAAGCTAAGACGCTTTGGGAATGATATACCAAACACGCCAAGCTAAAAACGCTGCCTCATCTGGCCCGTTACGAACCAGACAATTTACACGGCTGGCTCAAGCAGATAAAACCTGGGAACCTGGAACCGTGTCAAGATCCAAGTTATAGAACCTGATAAAAGTGTGCGGAGAGGACCATCCTGCCGCTACACAAATATCCTCTAGGGGGACCCCTCTAAAAAGAGCTTGAGAGGAAGCCACGCTCCTAGTAGAATGTGCCCGCACGCTGAGAGGTGAAGAAAGACCACGCACCTCATAAGCCAGCGAAATAGCGTCCCTCACCCAGTGAGAAATTCTATGCTTCGATGTGGCAAGCCCGCAGCGGCCAGCACCGAAACATACCAACAACTGAGGAGATTTCCTCCAATGGCTGGAACGGTCCACATAGATCTTCAAAGCTTGGACAGGACAGAGCAAGTGAAGCCTTTCATCCTCATCTGAAGAAAAAGGAGGAGGATGGAAAGAGTGAAGTGTGACCACCTGAGAGCGAAACGGTGCGGATAAAACCTTAGGAACATAGCCAGGCCTAGGCCGTAATGTCACCTTGACCAGACCCAGGGAGAAATCCATACACATCTCGCTTACAGAGAGAGCTTGCAAGTCCCCAACTCTTTTCAAAGATGTAAGTGCCAAAACAAAAGAGTAACCTTGAGAGTCAGAATACGTTCCGGAGCTGACTCTAAGGGCTCAAATGGGGCTACCATCAGACCCTCAAGGACGACTGATAAGTCCCAAGAAGGAGCTCCAATGGGGCGTACTGGCCTCAGACGCTGGACACCACGCATAAACGCAGAGACCAACCGATGTCTCCCCAGGGGAATCTCATCCAGTTCTCTTTACAACATAAACCCTTAAGGTGGCAGCAGCTGCCCCTGCCGCAAGCTTCTCTTGCAGGAACTCTAGCACTGGACCAATAGGGCAACCGACTGGGTCCACTGCATGGGCTAAACACCAAGACTCAAAGACCTTCCATTTGGAAGAGTACAGCTTTCTAGTGGAGGGGACTCTAGCACTAGGAATAGTCTCCTTAACCTCAGCAGGAAGGCCAGAAGTCAAAACCTGTGACCCTGGATGGGCCATACCCACAGCTTCCAGATCTCGGGTTGAGGGTCTTGCCTGATTGGAATCTCCCAAGGAGACTGATACAGGAGAGGAATCAGCTCTGAGAACCACATCTGGGATGGCCAGAACGGGGCTACGAGAAGGAGACGGGCACCGCTCTCCTTGACCCTGCACAGAACTGCCGGAATCAGCTTGACGGGCGGAAACGCGTACAGCCTCATGTCTGGCCAAGGGTGAGCGAACGCATCTATGCCCAGAGGTGCCGGGGAATTCAGGGAGAACCAAAGCGGGCATTGGGATGACTCCTGCGACGCAAAGAGGTCCACTTCTGCTTTGCCAAACACATTCCAAATCTGGGCTACCATTTGGTGGTTCAACATCCACTCCCCCGACCTGAGCTTCTGTCTCGACAGAAAGTCGGCTGCGAGGTTCAATACTCCCGGGACGTGAACCGCTCTCAAGGAGAGGAACTTGTTCTGAGCCCAAAGGAGGAAACGGCGTGCACGCCTGTTCAGGGTTCACGACCGTGAACCCCCTTGGTGATATATATATGGGACACTACGGCCATGTTGTCCGTCCTGACGATCACATGACACCCCTTGAGAGAGGGGAGAAAGTGAATCAATGCCAAGAAGACAGCCCTCAACTCCAGACAGTTTATGTGCCATGAGAGGAACTCTCTACCAGTCTACACTACCAGTCAAATTATTTAAACAATAAGATTTGTAATGTTTTCTTTTTTAAGAATTGTCTTCAGCTCACCAAGCCTGCATTTATTTGATTCAAAGTACAGCAAAAACAGTACATTATATTTATTATAATATATAGGCCTACATATTTTTACTATTCAAAATAAATAAAAAAAAATGTACAACTGAGAAACTAAGTTATTATTGTTAAGCTCATTATAAACATGTTTGAGCAAGTATTTACAAACAGAGTAGGCTACATCACAGTAAAGATTGGTCTAAACTTTCTTAGACATTACTTTTAAATCATTATTTATAGAACATATACTGTCCTCACGCCGTGCAACATTTAAATGCAATCAAAGTTTGCCTATCATATTTCAAAATGTTGCACTCAATTTCACACATTTTATTCTGGAGTTATAGTTTGGGAAAAGTTCAACTAGTAAATGCGTTCAACTTTTTCACAACAACACATTATCGAATGCCAATAAGAAACTACTTACTCGGTATAAAAGATCTCCTCCCCCACCGGCTCCAGCTGCGCTCGTGTTCTGTTTGTGAGGTAAACAAAGCTTTTCCTCTCAGCGCGATTCTGAGGTAAATACAAGGCTTATTCCTCACAGCGTGTCTTCCAAAACTGAAAAGTATCTGAGATGAACGCATTGCTGCTTTGTTTACGGTGGTGTGGGCGTTTACATGTCGTGTGTGTCACGTGGAGATTTGTCATATCAATAGCACGAGCAGCGCGTGGGTGTGACCTAATTAGAGATAATGAGACCAGACAGAAAAACTGGACATGTCCTTGGTTTCATATGGATTACTTTATCACAGAATATTTGTTTTCGGTAAGACTTACTTAATTCAAGAGTAGACATGTCAAGCTTTCTATAGGTATATTTCTCATGTCTCTGTGTGAAGAATTTTCTGATTTACAGTTCAGTGAAGACTGAAAACGCACCCTGTTTGTTTTCTTTATTCTTCAAAAGCACAAAGTTTAGTTGTTATTATGAGTGTATACAAATAAAAGTAGACCCCTTACAGATTTGAATGGTGTATTGCTCTTATCTGTACAATCAAAAATGGCAGAGTAATTCAAGCTCATTTCGGCCTTATCAGGAAAATCTGCCTCAAAACGTGTATCCACGTTTGTCGACCCCAGAGGGTTAAGGTTTTACTCTCACAAAATTCCTTTGTATTTTGTGTCTGTAGCCTTTTCAATAGTGTGTACAACCTCAAACTTTACTGAATGTGTAGCTTTGAGCTTGATGGTCCGTTCACAATCACGTACCGGGGGAGGGGGTCACCCTTAGTTCGTTCACGATCATGTTCCGGGGGAGGGGGTCACCCTCTGTCTGTTCATGATCGCGTTCGCCGCAGGGCCCTGTGCGACCGCACAAGTTGCACCGCCCAAACGATGGCCCTGCTTCGGGTCCCGGGTCTATTTAACATTGTGCGTAATGCGTATGTTTTGTAACTTGCAGTTTGTAAAATTAGGATGAGAAAAGTGTGAGCGGGAAGTAAGGTGAAAAAAAAAAAACGGCTTTACCTCAGCCACCAGAAGCAGAGAGCGGGCAGAGTTAATGTAGTACTGCAAGCGGACGGTGATCATGGATTCCTTCATGAGTGAATTGAAAAGAAAAAAAAAAGCTGAAACAAAACTGAAGAGACACACCTGTTATTAAACACGCATGCAGTAAAGTGTAACGCACTTCTTGTTCTGTGTTTTTTTGCTAAAAAAATAATTGCTCCGAGTCTATTACAACCAACAAAAAGCATTGTTATTGTAAGGTAAACACAACAGTTGAGGTTGACTTGAGATGGAGAAAAAAAAACTGCGAAGTTGTATTAGTCATCCGTCTCCAACCGTGACAACAAGTAGACTTTTATTAAAGCTGGAATAATGAGTGGATTAAGGCTCTTTCAGTCGGCAAGAGCGAGGAACAGATAGCATGGATGGAAATTTATTGGCTAGGATGGCTGTACGCATCGCAGTCAGGGAGAAGGCTACTAACAGTAGTAAGGGATTTTTATTTATTTATTTTTTCACAATATACTGACTTAATAGCAGTTTGCTGTACAGTATGTGCCGATCGGGTGCAGTTGGGTGACGGGTCTATGTCTTCCTAGCTGAGTTTGGATTCCAACTTTCGAATAATGGTCGGGTCCGCGTCAGATCCGGGTAGTACATTTAAGGCATTTCTCGGGTCTGCACAGGTTCGGGTCCCACTTTCAAATAAAATACGGGTCCGGGTCGGTTCCGTTTAGCACATTTACGGGCCTTTTTTGGACCCGTGAAGACCTCTAATCTACAGCGCAACTGGGTTGTAGGTTGCCAGGTTGAGGTCACAAATGGTTTGAAATTTGTGTCGATTGTGTGAGGTGATGCGTTTCATACAAGATCTGGCAACTGTACAACCTTGGACTAAAATATTGATGTGATTTATTCATATAACTATATTTGAGCCATACAAATTACGTGAGTTTCCCGGGAGAAATAACAAAACGGGAGGGGAGCGGGAGATAGGTGTGAAATACAGGAGACTCCCGGAAAAAACGGGAGTGTTGACTGGTAGGGTATATGCGCTTTAATTATTTACATCCGTGTAGGTTATGTACGTGCATCACCCAGCGGCTCAGTTCACAGTAGCTCCACAGAAACTGTTATCATTTACATGTGTGGAGCGTCTGAAACTCAATCTTTGTGTGATGTTGTGAGTTTGGGTTTATTATAACATTCATCTGGGAACGCAATGTGCGCCATTTCATCAGATTTGTAAGGTAAATCATTTATAAATCTACACAAACACAGGACATTCCTCAGGGCTTCATTTATCACTTATCACCGGTCGGACACGTACAAACAGTTGTACAAATTACGGAATTCATCTGGAACTCATTAACGGGTCACGGGGTCAAAACGACGTGGGTGGGCCACGTGGGGAGGGGAAAGGTCAAAGCCATCAATCATTTTTGTCGTAAGGTCCTCCATATTGACTACTTATGTTTAGCCTAACTACGCACATTACTAACAAGTCTGCAAGTAGCAAATACGTGTGTCGTGTCATAAAATATTTTTAATACTACTGAATTTGTATTAAATCTGATGACAATTTAATTTTGTTATTCAAACAGCGAATAAATTATATACAGAAATCGAACAAAGAACATTTACATTATCATATAGAACATTATCACTGACTTAAGTCCAGCGCTCGTTTAAGCACTCTCAAAAAAACTCACGTTATAATCACTGAAACTGTCTACACTGTCAAATAAATCTCTTGCTTGTATCACACGTCCATCTGCACTTGGTTGTTTCTGATGTGAGAACTCGCAAGAGTGCAAAATTCAGTCAGTGAGCGCACACATTGAACAAAACAGGCGTTTCAGCAATGACTCATCTGAACATCTCTGATTGGCCACTGCATTCATAAGCTCAAACATAATCGTTTGTGATTGGTTATAAAGTGGACCGCTGTTAAAAAAAAATGCATAAAAAGAAATACGCAGCATGGGCAGTTCAAAATTTAATGCTGCAATGACACTTTTCTTTTTCACGTTATTCACTTTATTTAATTTTTATTTCAAGTCAGTTTCACTAAGGTGATTTAATCAGGGAGAGTTGGAAGGTAAGTCATCAGGAGTCCAAATTAGGAAAAAAAGAAGAGGCAACATGTGAAAAGATAAACGGTATCTATGCAGCTATAACTCATCTTGCTTGTATATCACTTATGCTATGCACTTATACATAGGGAAGCAGCATTCCTTTGTCTGACCTACTAGCTTACATAACCAGACAGTAAAATGTGATTTTGTAATATATTATTATTTTTTTAAACAAACGTAATATCACTCACTTTATTAATTTTTTTGCAGTACAGTTGTGCTGTTTTTTAATTATTTGCTTGAATTTGTTATTATATATGCACTGTATATATCAGGGGTCTACAACCAGGTATGCGTGCCATTATTGCACAAGCACATGTAGATGAATGCTATATTTGGTTACAAAATTAATATTATTTCTTTTTCAAGAAATGTCCTGGTCGGATTTGTGAGAAAAATAACCTAATAATCCTTAATAAAGTTTACATATTTAATTAGTTATAGCTTTCACTGTGCTGTAGATGTTGTCACGTGTGCAGTTTGCTCACCTTGGTGCTGAGCTCCAGGCGCGGTTGACAATGACGACACAAAAGAAGGCAAAAATTGACGTTCGTTTATTTCAGCCATCTTGGAGAAAAGAATACAGTTTTATTTTTCAAAAAGACTGTGCCGTTTGCACTTTGTTTAGAAAATGTTTTGTGCGTTAAGCACCACTTTGAACCTAAACACGAGAATTCCTTTAAAGATCAGGCAGACAGGGCAGAGTCCATCAGACGCGCAGTGTCCTATTATGAAAAGCAAACCAGCACTCTCCATGTTTTTGTTAGACCTAAAAATAATGCTACTGAATTGTTACCGAATTCCTCATTGCATTGCGAAACATGGAAAGCCGTTCACTGATGGAGAATACATCAAGGATGCTTTTCTCTCTAGTGCAAAGGTTTTATTTGATAGCTTGCCTAACAAAGACGCTATCAAATTTAGAATCAAAGGTATCCCTGTGTCAGCCAGGACTGATCGATAATTTTGACCCATACAATGTATTTTTGACTATTGCTACAAATACACCAGTGCGACTTACGACTGGTTGTGCGGTCCAGGGTCACATATATACAAGCAAAATTTATTTAGGGGTGGCAGATGGGGTGTTTCGCTCAGGGCGTCGTACAAGCTTGAATCGCCACTGGTCAAAAAGAAAATCTTTCTTATTCTCTCTCTTTCAGAACTACACACAGTACATCCCACTCTCCATCTACGACCTACAAACGTGGATGGGAAGTCCCTCCATCTTCGTGTATGACTGCTCGAATGCAGGGATCATTGTCAAGTCATTCAAACAGTTTGCATTGCAGAGGGAGCAGGAGCTGGAGGTGTGTGATATTACACGTACACACACACACACACACACACACACACACACACACACACACACACACTATATAATAGAGGTTTGATAGAACTGGCTTTTTTGAGAAAGTTTTGAGTTCTGAAACTTACAGGATGTTTTTTTAGTACAATGACCTCTTATATGTCAAAAGATCAAGATTCTGTCAAGATTCGGTCTCTGATTCTGTGATTCTGTCTCTCAAGTTCAAAAAAGGGCAAAAAGACAAAAAAAAAAAAAAAAAAAAACCTTTTCATTACCATAAAAGTAGTTCATACAATTTGTTTACTACAGTCTAAGTCTTCTGAAGTTTTATGTGAGTAATATACCACAATTTAAGTTCTTATTGAAATCTGGCACATAATAATAGGTTACAAGACACACAGTAAAAAGTGATGTTTATTCTGTGTATCACTATCTCTTTTGATTAAATGGAAAAAAAACAGCTTGGACATTTTGTTAAACATCTACTTTTGTGTACCATGGAAGAAAGAAGACGGTTTGGAATGGAGGGTGTGTGAATGATTCGTTTTTGGGTGAACTATTCCTGTAATAGTAGTACAAAGTTTTTGAAAAATTACATCAGAATTGTACAATTTCCTTCACTTCTCAGACCTGTCAATCAAGCTCAATCCCTAGTACTCTCAGAATAGCAAAAATCAATAGAACACTCAGAGGTTTTCATTGAACTCACTCATCCACAGACAGACATGTAGTTGGCATGTTCTTTATGAGTCGATTTTAGAATTCCCAAATATACTGCTTACATGCAAAATCAGAGGAAGAAAGGTCATTCACATAGAGAGCGAAACATAGATACAGGTTCACTCATGGCTGGACACCATTGGCAGAAAACCGCAAAGAAAAATGCCTTTTGTTTTGAGTACAGCATTCTATGAGTATGATCTGAGCATCACTTTCTGCAGGGTCAGAGAGAATGAAGCCTGTCGTAAATAAAAAAAAAAAAACGCTGTTGAATGCTCAGGAATGTTTAGATTGTTTTGCTCAGATTCCCTCTCTTTTCTCTTTTCAGAATGAATATTTGCTAGGATTTTGAGGTTAGCTGGGGATTGTCTAGGGTTGTTCCGATTCCGATACTAGTATCGGAAATTTCACCGATACCACAAAAAATTCTGCCATCGGTATCGGCGAGTACTTGAACCCATGTACCGATCCGATACCATTTTCTTAAACAAGACCTATAGTTATGTGCGCTAGCTTTGCTTAACTCTGGAAATCAGAAATCAATTCTTCTTCACTGCTCAGAATGCAAACACAGGAAGTTGTGCTGTGTTGCCACACAAGCAACCACTATTTAGAGCAGCAAAGAAGAAATACAAACGTGTTAGCACATTGGCAGTAAGTTAAATCACTCGCATATGCGACTAAATCTTCACCCTGTGCGACTAAATGATGTCTAATATTAGCCACTGGCTAATAAATGATCAGATTTTACTGGGAGGCCATGTATAAGTTTAGCACAGATATATTGTCACTCAGCGCGTCAATGCTGCATGGTATGTAAACAATATTCTGTGTTGTATTTTCCTGTCAAAATAATGGAGTTCCTTTGGAATTCTTCAGCTTTTAAGAACTGCCGGGTTCTCCAGTAGTAGACGGAGCTAATGCGCAAACGACAGTCTCATTGGCTGGCGCTCACCTATTATCATCACTGTTTTGATTTCAGCAAATATGCATTCATACATGGTTACCAAGTTTTCATTCTAATTGCTATAATTCTATCATTAAATAATACTTGATTATCATAATATATTTATAATGCTTGACTGACTGATGTTAAGAGTGTACTTTTAGATATTTAAAAAGATGTGCCATTTTCCAAACATTATATGTTTTGTTTACTTGCCAAACTATCTATCTATGAATTTATCTATCTGTCTATCTGTCTATATATGGTGAAGCACACCATAAAATAACTGTATCAATTCATACAGGGCTAGCAATACACACAGCTGTATAACCAGATACACACCCAGGTATCGGATCAGTACTCGGTATCGGCCGATACCCTGAGCCTAGGTATCGGAATCGGTATCGGGAAGGGAAAAAGGGTATCGGAACATCTCTAGGATTGTCCCTCTTCTTCTTTCTCTTTTCCTGTTTTTACTCCTCTTTTCAGCAGTGGTTTGTCCCTCAGTATTTCAAATCACTGCAAGACATTAACTCTCTGGGGTCGACGGTATCGCCGGCGATACCAGATCGTTTTTTTTAAGATCAGTGCAAAAGACACTAAAAATTCTCTGTTGATTTTAGTCACACAAATAAGTGTTATACATCAATCGAAACTGTTAAGTGTCTACTTTTTTTGTGTACACTCACAATAACAACACAACTTTATGCTTTTGGAAAAATAATAAAACAAACAGTGTGCGCTCTTTGTCTTCTTCGTCTCCGCGAACTGTTTTTAGAAACACGTCACTAAAATGAACTGTAACTCAGCGACTACTCAACACAGAGACATGAGAAATATATCTATAGAAAGCTTGAAGTGTCGACTTTGAAATGAAGCAAGTCTTATCGAAAACAAACATTCTGTGATGAAGTAATCCGTGTGAGACCAACACGATGTTCAATCTGTCCCGTCTGACTCGTTATCTCTAATGCGATCCCGCCCACGCTCGGCTCACGCAGTTCATATGTAAATAGCCACATGGTAAGTGCGCGCGTGTAAACGCCCAAAACAAACAAAGCTCTACTGTTCGTTTCTGGAAGAGGCACCGAGTAAAAGCAGGATTTCCCTCGAAAGAAGAACACGATTTCATCCAGAAGAGGAGCTCAATCTGATGAGTAAGTAATGTTTCTTTTTTTTTGCATTAGTTAACGTTTTATTGTGTCATAAACTTGAACAGATTTAAACAGTTAGTTGGGTTGTTCCCAAACGACAACATGATGAATGCTACGCGTCTAAGAATGTTTAGACCATGTTTATTATTAATACTCTGTTCACAAATATATTTTAATAGTGTGCTAAACAATAATAATTAGTTTCTCAGATATAAAATATCATTTTTTATAGTACAAAGTACATCCTTTTATTGTAAAAGCTTGCTTGAGTCTGTGGCTACAGAATCATGTCATAGACTAGACTACTATAAAATCATACATACTAGACTATATGACTACAAAATCATAGTCGGGTTTTTCCCAAACTATAATTCCTGACTACAATATGAGGGGCAATTCACTGTATTTAAATTTCTTACGGCGCGATGATGTTTTCATGCTCTATATAAAACAATAAAAGTAATATGAGTGTACACTGTAACATGATGAATGCTACAAGTCTAAGTATGTTTAGTACATGTTTATTATTAATAGCCTACTCTGTTCAGAAATAGATTTTAATAACGTACTAAACAATAATAATTAGTTTCTCAGATATAAGATTGTTTTATGATAGTACAAAGCATGTGTGAGTCTATGGCTACAAAACATATATATATATATACAGATGCTCCTGATATTAACATGCTCACAAATGTTTTTTTGTTTGTATTTTATTGAATCAGATACCAGCACCAGATGAATTCTGATGTCTCTTCAAACTGTTTTCCTCTGAGAGCGCTGAACCATCATCAGATGTTCAACTACACTGATATTCTATGTTACAACAAGCTCCTTTTCTACCGATTATGTTTTTTTCTTCTTGAATCCATGGAAAGAAGTAGAAACACTTAAATAAAACACGTAAATATCAGGTATGATTTACTTGTTTCACTTGTTGAACAGAATCTGTTGCAGGAATGTTGCAAAGTCTGTTCACATCTCTGTGGTTAGATCAGTGTGCACAATAATGTGTCTTTGACCTTCATTATGTATGTTTTCATTATACTGTGTTGTAAATAAAACACAAATAATTTAAAAAAACCTTTTTTTTCAGTCTCCTCACATTCTCTCTTACCTGCCTCACAGTCACACTGATGGGCCATTAGAGGCCATTAGGGGAGGGCCCTTTGTCTCTCAGGTGAGACTCACTTAATATTCATGGCCATTACCACTCCCTGGCATACAGACCCTCGATCACAAAACATGTCTTGAAAATTTTAAATCAATATATTGTTTTCTGCGAATGAGTAAGCAGAATGATTTTCACATAATTTTGAAGTAAATATTCTAGCCTACATGACTGATTACTCAAAAGTCTTATTCACAACTATTTAGTGTGGGTTTTAAGGCCTTATTTCAGCTACATTTTTTTCCCAAAACGTACTAACCACGCATAATATTTTTTTTCTAAAAAATGCAAACATGTACATCCATCTTGGTCACATATTATTGTAGCACAGTTTGTGCTGAATACAAAAAAAAAATACATGTTGGTCAATAGTATGTTTTAAGTAGCTGAAATAAGCACAAATATCAGGGCATGTCAAAACATCTCAAGGGCCCCAAAATGACCTCAGACCGCAGAGGGTTAAATTATTTATAGGCAAGTTCGAGATAATGTCATGTAAACCGTTATAAGAGGGTGCATTTTTTTGTTGTTATTCAATTCAGTTCAATTCAAGTTTATTCGTATAGCGCTTTTCACGATATAAATCGTTGCAAAGTAGATTTACAGGAAATTAAGTTTCTACAATATATTTAGTAGTAGTTTATCAGTGTTGACTCTGAAGTTGATGAACATATGGTAGAATTGTACGGTAAAAATCAGTTAATGACGTAATCAAACAGATGATGATTAACAGCAATGATTATATGTTGCAATCAAACGTATAGCAAAATTTGGTAGTTCTGTGTTGTTTCAGGGTTGGCATCATCTCTTATCAGGTGTTCGGTCATGTCAGATCTTTTAAGGGTTGGATCCAGACTGAAGTTTGTGTAATCCCGTGGAAGAAACAGAGAAACAAATAGAGACATAATTAGCATAGCTGCAGTTCCAACCAAGCAAAAATTATTTGTTCAACCCAAGCTAAAGAATAATAATGTGCATTTGATCAGATATAACTGCAAGATTATGAGATGCATTATATGAATGCTTGGCTAAAGAGATGTCTGTTTAATCTAAACAGAGAGAGTGTGTCTGAACCCCGAACGTTATCAGGAAGGATATTCCATAGTTTGGGAGCCAGATGCGAAAAAGATTTACCTGCTTTACTGGACTTTGCTATCCTGGGTACTACCAAAAGTCCAGAGATTTGTGACCTTAGGGAGCGTGATGGATTGTTGTGAGATAGAAGACTAGTTAGGTACGCAGGAGCTAAACCATTAAGGTCTTTATAGGTAAGTAATAATATTTTGTAACTGATACAGAAATTAATAGGTAGCCATTGAAGAGACCATAAAATTGGGGTAATATGATCATATTTTCTTGACCTGGTAAGGACTCTAGCCGCTGCATTTTGGACTACCTGTAGCTTGTTTATTGAAGATGCAATAGAAGAAGAACTAGCAGTGCATTGCAGTAGTCCAGTCTAGAGGTCATGAATGCATGAACTAGCTTTTCTGCATCAGAAACGGGTAACATGTTTTGAAGCTTGGCAATGTTTCTAAGATGGAAGAATGCTGTTTTTGTAACATGGGAAATATGATTTTCCCGTAATATGATATGATATGAAATATGATAATCCCGTATTTTCTAAAAATATTACCAAGGGGCAACATGTATATTGAAAATAGCAGAGGACCTAGGATAGATCCTTTTGGCACTCCATACTTTACTGGTGATAATTGAGATGACTCACCATTTAAATAAACAAAGTGGTAGCGATCAGACAGGTAGGATCTAAACCAGTGGTTCTCTACTGGTTTGGCCTTGGGACCCACGTTTTCCCATGGTCATCAAGCCGTGACCCAATTTTATTTATATGTATATATATTGTTTTGCGGTGCTAAATTCTATACACCTTCTACCTTATTTTACTTATTCTCAGGTAAGGTAAAGAAAGTCAAATCTGTCCTATCCTATAAGCATTTCAATTTCATACTCACAAAATAGGTCTCAGAAGACTTCTCCGTGGTCTGTTCTTGCTCAAGTCTATAAATCAGACTCTTCAGGCAGGCAAGCTTCTTAGTTATAATTAAATATAGTTTTATTGTATATAGGTTAAATACATTACAAATAAAATATAAAACAGAAATAAAAATTAAGGTTTTCGAGCTCGATCTTCTTGGCGTTTCTGTCAAGGCAAATCTGGCACCGGAGAGCTGTCACGCAGAATCAGCATCTGATTCTCTTCGTCGTACTTCAGTCCTTTATAGACAGCAGGTGGATTCCAATGTCTTGATGTCATGAGGTCTTTGGAATTCCCCTGAATTTCCCTCAGAAGCCTCCTATATAAAGCCCTCCATTTTCTCATCTCCGGGACCTTCTTCTAAGATGTCTCCTTCGCTGCGTCCGCAACACATCATTCAACGGTAACATTCCTTTCTTTAAAGCTCTGGGTAATACATTTTTCTTTCCTGACTATCTTCCTATTGATATATGCTATAACACTTTCTCAATAAATGCTTAATACAATACTATGTGTTGTGTCTTTCTTTATAAACTACTTTCAATAAAATGAATTCAATAACATGTTTGGTGTATTTCTTAATAAACTACTTTCAATAAAACAAATACAATAACATGTCGTGGTGTCTTTCTTAATAAACCACTTTCAATAAAATGAATACAATAACATGTGGTGTCTTTCTTAATAAACAAACACATATAATAACTTGTAGTTACAATAAAAAGGTATTAAAGAAATACAAAGGCAAACTTGCAATAGGACAATTGCTCATTTTCCTTAACTATATATATATATATATATATATATATATATATATATATGTGTATGTGTATATGTGTGTGTGTGTATGTATATATATATATATATATACACACACACACACACACACACACACACACATATATATATATATATATATATATATATATATATATATATATATATATATATATATATATATATATATATATATATAATTTGTTAAAAAACAAAGCAAATTTATTTCACAATTTAAGTTAAGACTGTTAAGAATATGACTAATATTGAATAAACAGCCTATAAGGAAAGGCTATTAAATAGCAGTCCCAAACTAGTTTTGAGACTTAAGTCTTTGCAGCTTCAGGGATCTGATCTATGCACAATCATATGACCCCTTTAAACTGCATCTAGCAAAAGTGTCAACAACTTTCATGCACATCTTTTAAAATATAAGTCTCGCATCAGAAAAACATTTAGAATTACATTTTTTTGTTGTTGATGTCGTTTCTTTGGCCGCATACTCTGCGACCCACCAGTTGAGAAACACTGATCTAAACCATCTTAAAGCCTGCCCTTGAATACCTGTAGATATAGTTTTGTAATCGATCTATGAGTATGTCATGATCTATAGTGTCGAACGCAGCACTAAGATCAAGTAAAACTAGCAATGAGATGCAGCCTTGGTCTGACGCAAGAATCAAGTCATTTGTCATTTTAACAAGTGCAGTTTCTGTGCTATGGTGGGGCCTGAAACCTGACTGAAATTCTTCATAGACATTTTTTTTTGCAAGAAGGAGCACAATTGAGTAGACAACATTTTCTAAAATTTTAGACATAAATGGAAGATTTGAAAAGGGGTTTGTATTTTGCCAGTTCACTTGGATCTAGCTGTGGTTTCTTAATAAGAGGCTTAATAACTGCCAGCTTGAATGGCTTTGGGACGTGACCTAAAGATAATGATGAGTTGTTAATATTGAGAAGTGGTTCTTCTGCTACAGGTAACTTTCAGTAGTTTAGTGGGTGCAGGATCTAATAAACATGTTGTTGGTTTAGATGCACTGATAAGTTTATTTAGCTCTTCCTGTCCAATAGTTGTAAAGCACTGCAGTTTTTCTTTGGGTGCGATGAATGAAGCTGAAGTACTAGACGCAGTAGGATCTACATTTGTTATTGTATTTCTGATGTTATCTATTTTATCAGTGAAGAAATTCATGAAGTCATTACTATTAAACTGTGAGGTAATATTTAGATCGTGTGGCGTCTGGTTGTTTGTTAATCTAGCCACTGTGCTAAATAAAAACTTTGGATTGTTTTGGTTATTTTTTATGAGGTTGCAGATATGCTCGGTCCTGGCAGCTTTTAGAGCCTGTCTATAGCTAGACATACTGCTTTTCCATGCAATTCTAAAAACTTCCAAGTTAGTTTTTCTCCATTTGCACTCAAGATTATGAGTTTCTTTCTTGAGAGAATGGGTAAAACTCTTGTACCATGGCGTAGTACATTTTTCTCTAACCTTTTTCAATTTGATGGGGGCAACAACTTCTAATGCATTAGAGAAGATAGTGCCCATGTTGCTAGTCATTTCTTCTAGCTTGTGTATTTATGGGTACACAGAGCAGTTGAGTTAAATCAGTCAGGTTATTTGTGAATCTGTCTTTGGTGGTTGGAACAGTAGTTCTGCCCAGACGATAACACGGAGCCATATAGTTAATATCAGTAATAGGCATAATGCACGATACAATGTAGTGGTCCGTAACATCATCACTTTGAGGTACGATATCTATATCAGTAAGATCAATTCCATGTGATATAATAAAATCTCTTCTGGTTTAATCACAATTAGATTTTTTTCTTGATCCTGCATTAAATTTAGATTTGAGAATGAGAGAATGAGAATGAGCTTCATTGCCAGGTATGTTTACACGTACAAGGAATTTGTTATAGTGACAGAAGCTCCACAGTGCAACAAAGACAGCAACAGGACACAGATAATAAAAAGAATAATGTTCAAATATACAAAATAGGCAATGTGCAAAAACACAATATATAATATAGACAATTATGTATGTACCGGTATGACATGTGCAAATTTGAAATGTAAATAAGTATGTGTGATGAATAAATGATGTATAATAGTATTGTGTGTTCCACATTATTGCCAAGTGTTCATGAGATGGATTGCCTGAGGGAAGAAACTGTTCCTGTGTCTGGCCGTTCTGGTGCTCAGAGCTCTGTAGCATCGACCAGATGGTAACAGTTCAAAGAGGGAGTGTGCTGGATGTGAGGGGTCCAGAGTGATTTTTCCAGCCATTTTACCTCACTCTGGATAAGTACAATTCTTGGAGACTGGGGCGGGTTGTACCAATGATTCGCTCAGCAGTACGGACTACCCTCCGTAGTCTTCTGAGGTCAGATTTGGTAGCTGAGCTGAACCAGACAGTTATTGAAGTGCAGAGGATGGATTCAATGCTGGCAGAGTAGAACGGTTTAAGCAGCTCCTGTGGCAGGTTGAACTTCCTCAGCTGGCGAAGGAAGTACAACCTCTGCTGGGCCTTCTTAACAATGGACTCAATGTGATTGTCCTACTTCAGGTTCTGAGAAATTATGGTGCCCAGGAATCTGAATGACTCCACTGCAGTCACAGTGCTGTTCATGATGGTGAGTGGGGGGAGAGCAAGGGGGTTTCTCCTGAAGTCCACAATCATCATCACAGTTTTGAGCATGTTAAGCTCCAGGTTGTTAAGACTGCACCAGACAGCCAGCTCTTTTAACCTCCTGTCGGTAAGCAGACTCGTCACCGTCCTGAATGAGGCCGATGACTGGGGTGTCATCTGTAAACTTTAGGAGCTTGACAGAGGGGTCTTTAGATGTGCAGTTGTTGGTGTACAGGGAGAAGAGCAGTGGGGAGAGAACGCAGCCCTGAGGAGCTCCAGTGCTGATAGTACGGGTGCTGGATGAGAATTTTCCCAGCCTCACTAGCTGCTGCCTGTCTGTCAGGAAGCTGGTGATCCACTGACAGATGGAGGTGGGTACAGAGAGATGAGTTAGTTTGGGCTGAAGGAGTGATTGGATGATGCTCAAGTCCATTAAGTCCAGTAATTTTGGGTTTCTTTGGGATGGGGCTGATGGTGGAGCGTTTGAAGCATGAAGGGACTTTGCACAGCTCCAGTGACCTGTTGAAGATCTGTGTGAAGATGGGGGCCAGCTGGTCAGCACAGGATTTCAGACAGACTGGTGTCACTCCGTCTGGGCCTGGTGCCTTCCTTCTCTTGTTCTTTCTGAAGACCTGGCCCACGTCATCTTCACTGATCTGCAGTGCAGTTGTCGGGGAGAGGGGGGTTGCAGGAGGTGTGAATGGTGTTTTTTCAAACCTGCAGTAGAACTCATTCAGATCATCTGCCTGTTGTTGATTCTCCACAGTGCTGGGGGGTGGTGTCTTGTAATTGGTGATGTATTTCAGACATTTCCACACTGAAGTAGAATCACTGGAAGAGAATTTGTTCCTTAGCTTTCCAGAATAATTCTTCTTTGCCACTCTGATATCCTTTTCCAGTGTGTATTTGGCCTGTTTGTACAAGACTTTTTTTCCCCCTTCCTGTAAGCATCTTCTTTGGCCTGACGGAGCTGTCTGAGTTTTGCAGTGAACTACGGTTTGTCATTGTTATAAGTTAGATGAGTCCTGGTAGGAATGCACATATCTTCACAGAAACTGATATAAGATGTTACAGTTTCTGTGAGCTCGTCCAGATCATTTGCAGCAGCCTCAAAAACACTCCAATCAGAAAGGTCGAAACAGGCTTGTAAAACCCGCTCTGTTTCATTAGTCCATCTTTTAACAGTTCTTAATAAAGGTTTAGCTGATTTCAGTTTACAGTTAATGAAGAGCGTTTCTAGATCAGGACAGTACATCTTCTTTAATACTGTTACATCTGTACACCACCTTTCGTTGATGTAAAAGCATACCAGTGAACAGTACCGGTGCTCCACCAACTACAATTTCCAGCAAAACGTCTGGATAATCGAAATCTGGGAAAAGATTTTGTGGTGTGATCTGCCAAGTGTTCAGCAGTTCATACCTAGGAAAAACTGATCGTGTTTGAGAAACAAAAAACTGGAAAAACGAACAAAAACTGTACAAACACTGAAGAGCTAAGCACTGTAGCTGCCATGTGCAGCACCATCTTAGATTGTCACCTCACTATTCGTGGAACAAAACATCTCACTATTCGGGGAACAGACACAGTTTTTATAGATTGGACAATACAAGTACCTCTTTCATTTAAAGGGATTGTTTACTGTTTTTTTTCTAGGCTTGATTGTGTTTATGGGGTGCAGTCTAACGTGTTCATGCTTCGTTTTTTTAAAAACGCATTTTTTTTCATATAATTTACCTTTATTCCACACCGCTCTGTCCCTTCTCTGACAAACGCCTCGATTATTTCCTGTTTTTATGAAGCCCCTCCCTCAGAAATACGTGGTGGGCTCTGATTGGTTAGCTGGCTCAGTGTGTTGTGATTCACTAAACCGCTCGGCGTGCATCTAAATGTCCCATGTCCCCAAATGCTCCGGTTGTGCGGGCGATGTGCTGCGTCTCGATCAGGCTCCTGAAGTCCCTCTGTCTGCCGCAGCTTGGTGTCGTTAACCAATGCTCTCGTCGCCCTTCAGGATCGCGGGTATCTGCGCAGAAACATCGAGAACTCGAGCACCAGGAAAACAGTGAGTGTGCACTTTACCTTCAGCTAACGTAGCACAGACGTGCTGGACGATGGAGTCTCCGACAATCAAAGCATCTTGTTCCATCTCGCGGAGGGGAGCGAAGCGGTACCGGGTGGAGATCTCGAAGGCGGCGGAGGTGGAGAGGTCCTCACCTGGGGCCTGGCTCGCGTCTTCCGCTGCTGGTGCACCCAGAGTCTGTGGTGTCCTGACGCCGAAGTAAAGGACATCTGGGAAGATCGCGTCCTGGGTGCACAGGGCCTGTGCAGAGAAACACACGGAGTAGAGGTGGTGGGAGTATTAGCAGCACGCTGTATACTTTAGGGTTGTCATGATACCATAAAAATGTCTTACGATACTATGCCAGCTGAAGTATCACAATACCAAGTCGTATCACAATACCATGCAGTATTGTGTTAACTTAAAATTCAATTCTACAAAATTAATCAAAATTTAATAAATAAATAGATGTAAGTGAAAACAGACAATATTATTCTCCGAATACTTAGTGTGAATGAATGACTGGCTATTGTTATCCATGAAATGATCTAAACAAAACTCATCTTAGCACTGCACAGAAGCTGCATGAAGTGACATTTAGATGTGGCATTTATACATTTAGACTGTATTTATATAATTGCGTACATAATGTTAAGAGATTAGTTTTTAAGTACTAAATTCTGAATATAGAAATATGTTGAAAAATAGTGTAAAATGCCTACTTTTAGATGGGAAACTTAAAAACGGCCAGCAGGTGGCAGAAGTTCGTGATTGAATCACTGAGTCATTCAAACGATTCTTTCAAAACGGCTGAATCCTTCAGGAGTGAATCAAATGACTGTTTTTATGAATGGCTCAGTGAATCAGTGATTCGCCCAAACCAACGCAGATTTGGATTCGAACACATACGAAACAAAAACAGCAATCTTGCTCGTGTCGTATTGCCGAACTGTCAGGAGCATTTTTTTTTGCTCGTGTATCTTGAAATTTCCGAGTTAGCAGCATGTATATTAAAACATAACATTATAAATGAATAAAAAATATATATATAATGATTGATAAGAAACAAGTGCAAAGCCACTATGCTGATGAATGGATTTTCATTCGTGATCGCAAAGATGCTTCCAGAAACAAACTATTACACCTGTTCTAGAAGTGGTCAAAACTGCGAGAATACTTTCTTGTAAAATATTATGATGTTGAATAAGTGATGCTGCTGTTTTTTTAAAATGACACAAGATGGTCTGAATCAGACCCTTTCATCTGATAAACTGCAGCATGAACAACGATGTGCAAGTGCGACTTGAACTGAAGCATCGGGGAAAACTCAATACCATATAACGCGTATACACAGAGCACAGCAGAAAGACATTTGGCAATCAACTTGTAATTTTTCTGCTGGCATGCAAGTTCAAATGAACGTTTTAAACAGTGTTCTTGCCGTGCATATGGACGGCACCGTATGGACGATACTATCGTTTTAAAAAATGCAATGGCACCGCGGGTATTTTTAAGCTTTAGTATCGCGATACTACCGTTGTACCGGTGTATCGTGCAACCCTAGTATACTTAACCCGGACTTGTGAGCATCGTGTTACCAGCACGGCTTGCTGCTCTCTCAGCTGGGCCTGCTTCTCCACCAGGCCGCGGATCTGCTTCTCCACTTATTGTTGGTGTGTGTGTGTGTGTGTGTGTGTGTGTGTGTGTGTGTGTTTGTTTAAAGAATACAGTTGAAGAATTGTTTTAAGACAGTGTTGTGGATCAGATATTCCTCTTAGAAAATAAAATGAATGGATGGTGGAAAATTCTGAACCAAAATTATGAAACATACAGATATGCAGATCTGTTACTTAACCAATCATCATCTATCTATCTTTCTACCTCTAACACCCCCCCCCCCCCCTCATTTTTTTTTCAAAAAGATAGTGAATAATTTTAATAAATAAATTTATAAACGGTTATAATTATGTAAAAATAAAATTTATTATTTCTTTTATTATTCCTTGCCTTTTAAAAGTAAAATTTGTTTTTAAGACTGCAAAATGCTGGACTGAAGTGGAGTGATTGTTATCAAATTAAACTGTAGTGTTGAACTATGGGTACTAAGAGAGAGCGAATGTGTGATGATGGTAAAAAAACCTCTCCTTCCATCAATCAGTGAGGAAGGTTAAAGGGGAGAAATGAAGGAAGAGAAGAGAGGTGATTTTACTCATTCAGCTCATAGAGAAGAGTTGTAATTGAATTGAACTGATACCCCCTCATCCTCAGTTTTCAGGCTGCCGCATGCACCATAATTTATCATGTCTTGCTAAAAGAATATAAAAAAGAGAACTTGTCTCAGGATATTCATATATAACAAACAATCCCTATGTCCAAATATGCATGCCTCCCTGCTATACAGTATGCAAAAAGCAGTATATAAAATGAGTAGGATGTCTGAATACACATTAGAACAGTAAGCAAATAAAACCCAGATGTACTTCTGATGCATCTAATGAGATTCTGAGCTGTCCAACAGTTGGACACTTTTATATGCCATTAGCTTGTTTAGCCATTATCTTGTTTAATTTCATAACATTGAATAGAGAGCAGAAGCAAAAAGTTGTCTTATCACTATTGATATTTACATATACATGGTCATTTAGCAGATGTTTTTATCCAAAGTGACTTATAAATGAGGGTAATAGAAGCAATCAACACAACAAAAGAATAAAAATATAGATAATAATATAATTAATAAAAAATATATAATAGTGTTAGAGGCTTAAGTAAGTAAAGAAAACAATTAGGAAGTATATGAAAAGAACAGAACGCTATTGTTAGAGGGTCAAGATTTTTTATTTATTTGTTTGTTTTTAATAAATAAAAAGAAAACAAGTAAATAGAATAAAGAGTTCTAGTGATAGAGGGTCAAGTGTAGATGGAAGAGATGTGTCTTTAGGGGTGCAAAGCCAGTGGTTGTTTTGTATGCAATTATCAATGCCTTGAATCTTATGTGAGCAGCTCTTGGTAGCCAGTGCAAGTTGATGAACAGAGTTGTGACATGCACTCTTTTTTAGCTCGTTAAAAGGAATTGTAGGAATTGTGTAGCGTGTTCTGATAGAAAGGGCTTGATCTTCCTAATGTTGTATAGACAAATCTGCAGGACCAGGTGGTTTTTAGCAATGTGGTCTGTAAAATTCAGCTGATCATCAATCACAACTCCAAGGTTCCTGGCCATGCTGGAAGGTGTTATGGTTGATGCACCTAGCTGGATGGAGAGATTGTGATAAAGTTTTGGGTTGACTGAAACAACAAGCAGTTCGGTCTTGGCAAGGTTGACGTGAGGGTGATGGTTCTTCTTCCAGCAAAGAAAAGTCTGTTAGAAATGCTGAGATGTGAGCAGCTATCATCGGATCATCTGGATGGAATGAGAGGTAGAGTTGAGTGTCATCAGCATAGTAGTGATATGAAAAGCTATGTTTCTAAATGACAGAACATTTATGTTAGGAAGTGGTTAGATAAGGAATATCAGCTGTGCTATTTCTGTTTAGTTGCTGAAATCTAGCGTGAGAACAGAACAGAGCAAGCTTACAGTTACCACATGGAATAAAGCACAGAAATATGGCAATACAGAAACAGGGTAGTCACACGGTGTCTCAGACTATCAATTCCAATTCTGATTTTGCTTATCGATTCCCAGTTTCAATTGCGGTATGATTAAAACAAATTCAAACATTTAGATTTCAAACATATTTATTCATACATTTATACATATTCATATACAATATTTCCATTTTTTTATTTTTTATTTTTTATTATTTTGATGATTAGAGCTTTCAGCTCATGAAAGTCAAAAATCTAGTCTCTCAAAATATTAGAATATTTATATTTGAGTTTCATTAAATGACCATCCCTACAGTATAAATTCCGGGTATCTCTTGTTTTTTGAAACCACAATAATGGGGAAGACTGCTGACTTGGCAATTGTCCAGAAGACAATCATTGACACCCTCCACAAAGAGGGTAAGTCACAGAACGTCATTACTCAAAGGGGTGGCTGTTCACAGAGTGCTATATCAAAGCATCTTAAATGCAAAGTTGACTGGAAGGAGAAAATTGGGTAGAAAAAGGTGCACAAGCAACAGGGATGACCGCAAGCTTGAGAATACTGTCAAGCAAAGCCGATTCAAAGACTTGGGAGAGCTTCACAAGGAGTGGACTGAAGCTGGAGTCAGTGGATCAAGAGTCACCACACTCAGACGTCTTCAGGAAAAGGACTACCAAGTCACTTCTAAAACAGAAACAGTGTCAGAAGCATCTTACCTACAAAGTCCTCTTTTGAGATCAAAGTAAATTTTGCATTTCATTTGGAAATCAAGGCCTGGAGGAAGACTGGAGAGGCACAGAATCCAAGCTGCTTGAAGTCCAGTGTGAAGTTTCCAAAGTCAATGATAATTTGGGGTGCCGTGACGTCTGCTGGTGTTGGTCCATTTTTTTATATCAAGTCCAAAGTCAATGCAACCATCTACCAGGAGATTTTGGAGCACTTCATGCTTCCATCTGCTGACAAGCTTTATGGAGATGCTGATTTCCTTTTCCAGCAGGACTTTAGCACCTGCTCACAGTGCCAAAACCACTTCCAAGTGGTTTGCTGACTATGATATTGCTGTGTTTGATTGGCCAGCCAACATGCCTGACCTGAACCCCATATGGAATCTATGGGATATTTTCAGGAGAAAGATGAGAAATAGTCGATCCAACAATACAGACATGCTGAATAGTGCATCAGCAGTGCCACAGGCTGATCCATTCCACACATCACTGATGCTGGAATTTGTGCTAAAGGAGCGCCGACCAAGTATTGAGTGCATAAATTAACATACTTTCAAGAACTTGAACTTTTCTGTTGTGCAAATCATTTTTTTGTTAGGAAATATTCTAATATTTTGAGATACTGGATTTTTGACTCTAGAATATATGAAAGTTTTTTTTTTTTTGAAATGTTACAAAAACTTTTTCATGATATTGTAGCAAATCAGCTTAAAAGGGAACTGTATATAAATAATTACAAGTAATTATTTATTAATTACAATTATTTATATCGTCTGACAGTAGTAACTGTAGCAGAATTAAATTGCCATCAACTAATCTGTTCGTCCAGCGAACAATCAGTGTAAGTTCATATCATTCTCTAAGATAGGATATTTCCGTGGCCACAGAAAATACTTTCCTATTAATGCATTAGAGCATGTAGCAAGGGTCAAAATCCTAAATGGATATTAATTTGCAAGGCAGAACCAGAACCTCATGTAATTTGTGCACAAAACTAAACGCTATGTAAAATTAACTCTTAATTTAAGATTTTATTTTACCTTTTAAATTTAATTTTGCTTTTAGGGAATCGAGTCTTGAAGACTCGGGCTGATTTGATTGGATTGATATTCATTCGAAATTCATTATTTATACTTGATCAACGACTCATCCAGTGAATCGTTAAAATCAGCATGTCTTAACAATTTGTTTATCTTACTTTGTGGCCAACAGTCAAAACAAAAAAAATCGTAATTTATTCATTTTGAGCAAGGTAGCAAGGGCTCGACAGCTCAAGGCAGTAACTGATCAAATACAAAACACAAACACTGCTCTGTAAAATGAAACACGTTTATTTTCTATTCTAGTACAGTACTAAATTAAAACACACATACACATACACACACACAAACATACAAACATTTCGGAAATGAGTTATTGCGATTTGAAGAAAGTGTAAGGTTCTAATGCTCTTTTCCAAGAGTTCTGTAACTTCGACTTGAAGTCACAAACAGAGAACTTTACTATCTTTACTCTTAAAGATTAATTCACCAGTTTCCAGCAGAATTATGGAGAGAGTTTGTTACTTGCTTGTCTTGTCCAAGTTCAGTTTGACAGGCGATCTGTTGTTTTCCTTGTGGGTCTCCGCGTGGTCGAAGGGAACCTCTGGGGCTGCTGATTGGCTGCTGATGTCATCGTTGCGTGATGTCACTGGGAAAGCCCTCCTGTGAGTGGTTGGCTTCCTGACAGCGCACGAGTGGTAATGCTTTGAAGTCCTTGCACGGCTTCAGGCTTTGAAAGTTTCTTTGGTCAGAAGTTTGAAGGAGTGTCTTGGATGATCTTGGATGATCGACCTGATGTTAAGTCATGGGACACGTTGTATGGATCCTGATGTCCTGAGGGGGTCAGTTACTTTAATGGTCCTTTTCCTGTTGGATATACTGATTCCATAGATTGCTTTGAGACGTCAAGAGGCTTCTCTTGAACATGCGTCGTGACACAGAGCTTTTTCAATCCTTAGTACCTGAGTAAAACCATCAGCGCCATTTATAACGGGGTCTATAGCTTATACTAAACCTCTGTTTCGTTTAGTCAAATGTACGATACTTGCATTTCCTTGGTCATTGACGAGTGTCCGGATGCAGTCTCAGATGATAGTCTTGATGGTTTTAAAGTTTTGGACTTGCGGTCACGTTCTTCCAGGTTGAAGAGTGATTAATTCCAAAGATGTCCTGACTCGATGGTGATTGGGAGTTTCTTCCCAGGTAGAAAGTGAAAAAGAGCTAAGAAAGAGATCTGCTGAGATCCGAGGATCTTTGGTTGAATGGAAAGTCAAAGCCGCAAGGCCTGGCTCAAAAACTTAAGGGTTGCTGAGGATCTCACATCCTCCTCATCCTCTTAGGATCTAAAAGAACCGCAGACTGGCCAGGCGGGTCACTTGTGTGAGAGGTGTAATCTCCTATAGAGGTTACACCTTTCGGGTGTCAAAGAGCCAATGCTATCTTGAACTTTTGGAGGGAAAGTTTACGACTCTTTGTCTCCAAGCATGGTAATTTGCATATGTAACTGGATCGGAGGTTGATATACAAACTAGTAAAGATTCTTAGAACACTAATATGTTGCATAGGTATCAACATATAATATACACTCTCAATTAGATCATCCAAAGACGAATTGATAGAGACCAAACATGGTATAAGTGAGGTGATATTAACTACTGATCTATCATAAGCATGCATAAAACCATATACAATACACATTACATATACAAGAACAGTAATACAATATACACAATGATCTGAAGGATATGTGTGTTCATTCAAAGAAAGTTTTATTTTTTTTCTATGAATGAATTAGAGAAGAGTCCATTTTTATGGCATAATGTCTTTCCTAAGGTTCAAAGATGGAGAGAGGGAGAACTCTCAGCATCCCATTAGGTCATACAGTTTATATGGTCTGGCTGAGGTGTCCTGGTTGCCATGGTAACTGGGGGCCTGGAGTTATTCACAGACATACTGGCACCCAGTATGTGTATTGGGTGAGGGGTCTGTGATTATTTGTTAATCTAATGACTAATTGATTTGTTAAATCTAATGAAAAATTGTGTGTCTGATTGGCATGATTTTAATCAATAGGGAACTCATTTGTGTGTTTGCACACTATTTTTGAGAGCTGACTTTCTGTTCACAATTCAAAATCGTCTGAGATAGGGTTGGGTTCTTATTAGCGAGGAAGGTCCTGGCAGATCGTCACGTCGGGTCCTCACAGATGGAAAAAAAAGAAAACACAGTTCTGATAAGCAGAATCAAAATTTTAATTTTACAAGTATCCAATTCCTGACCTTAACCCTCTGGGGTCTGAGGTCATTTTAGGGCCCTAAAATTTTTTTTTTTTTGTATTCAGCACAAACTGTGCTACAATAATATGTGACCAAGATGGATGTACATGTTTGCATTTTTTAGAAAAAAAAAAATATTATGTGTGGTTAGTAAGTTTTGGGGAAAAAATGTAGCTGAAATAAGGCCTTAAAACCCACACTAAATAGTTGTGAATAAGACTTTTGAGTAATCAGTCTTGTAGGCTACAATATTTACTTCAAAATTATGTGAAAATCATTCTGCTTACTCATTCACAGAAAACAATATATTGATTTAAAATTTTCAAGACATGTTTTGTGATCGAGGGTCTATATGCCAGGGAGTGGTAATGTCCATGAATATTAAGTGAGTCTCACCTGAGAGACAAAGGGCCCTCCCCTATGGGGCCCTAAGTGCCCATCAGTGTGACTGTGACTGTGAGGCAGGTAAGAGAGAATGTGAGGACATTGAAAAAAAGTTTTTTTTTTAATTATTTGTGTTTTATTTACAACACAGTATAATCAAAACATACATAATGAAGGTCAAAGACACATTATTGTGCACACTGATCTAACCACAGAGATGTGAACAGACAACAGATTCTGTTCAAGTGAAACAAGTAAATCATACCTGATATTTACGTGTTTTATTTAAGTGTTTCTACTTCTTTCCATGGATTCAAGAAGAAAAAAACATAATCGGTAGAAAAGGAGCTTGTTTTAACATAGAATATCAGTGTAGTTGAACATCTGATGTTGGTTCAGCGCTCTCAGAGGAAAACAGTTTGAAGAGACATCAGGATTCATCTGGTGCTGGTATCTGATTCAATAAAATACAAACAAAAAAAAAACATTTGTGAGCATGTTAATATCAGGAACATCTGTGTATATATATATATATATATATATATATATATATATATATATATATAGGTTTTGTAGCCATCGACTCACACATGCTTTGTACTATCATAAAAAAGAGAAAGAAATCTTATATCTGAGAAACTAATTATTATTGTTTAGCACGTTATTAAAATCTATTTCTGAACAGAGTAGGCTATTAATAATAAACATGTACTAAACATACTTAGACCTGTAGCATTCATCATGTTACAGTGTACACTCATATTACTTTTATTGTTTTATATAGAGCATGAAAACATCATCGTGCCGTAAGAAATTTAAATACAATGAATTGCCCCTCATATTCAAAATGTTTTACACGATTTCAAACATTGTAGTCAGGAATTATAGTTTGGGAAAAACCCAACTATGATTTTGTAGTCATATAGTCTATTATGTATGATTTTATAGTAGTCTATGACATGACTCTCATGACACAGACTCAAGCATGCTTTGTACAATAAAAGGATGTACTTTGTACTATAAAAAATGATATTTTATATCTGAGAAACTAATCATTATTGTTTAGCACGCTATTAAAATATATTTGTGAACAGAGTATTAATAATAAACATGGTCTAAACATTCTTAGACGCGTAGCATTCATCATGTTGTCGTTTGGGAAAAACCCAACTAACTGTTTAAATCTGTTCAAGTTTATGACACAATAACACGGTAACTAATGCAAAAAAGAAACATGACTTACTCATCAGATCGATCTCCTCTTCTGGATGAAATCGTGTTCTTCTTTCGAGGGAAATCCTTTCTTTACTCAGCGTGAACAGTAACAGTAGCCGCGATGAGGACCTTCGCTCTTTGTTTTGGGCGTTTACACGCGCGCACGCACCACGTGGCTATTTACATATGAACGGCGCGAGCAACGCGTGGGCGTGAAATCATTAGAGATAATGAGTCAGACGGGAAAGATTGAACATCGTGTTGGTTTCATACGGATTACTTCATCACAGAATGTTTGTTTTCGATAGGAAAAACGATAGGATTGCATATTATGACTGATGACGTCATAATATGCAAATTAGAGGAGTATATTTACACCCTACATAAACTTTCGGTCATGCCCAACATTTTTCTAATTTACAGTAGATCTCTATCTTTAAGCCCTTTCAAGCCACAAGCTTTTGAAATCTTGATGTCAAAATCGTGCATTTTTCCAAAAAAAAACAAAAAACAAAAAAAACACAGGCACCTAAAGGGTTAATAGTAAATTAATAATAAATTAATGCAAGTTGCAGTGATTCACTTTCCTACGTCAGAGTCGCAGAGAGCTCCAACAGCTAATCCTGGGAGGCAAATCTGGAACAGTCTAACTTATTCACGAACAGCTACGTTCCGCCAAGCCCTAAGAGATCCTTAAGCGGCAGACCAAGTGGACTGCACTAAGGCCTACAGCAGGGCAGTACAAGAGCCTGACGCCCAGGCCAGCTTCATTCGCACAGCCATCATTCCCTTCCATTCTCCTCTGGTCATTCTGGTACAGGTTAATCTTTATTTCAGCAGTCCAAAGAATGCTTTTGCAGAAGTTATGTTTTTTTAAGATGTTTTTTTGGCAAAGTCTAATCAGGCCTTGTTTACACCTTGTGGTGAACCCTCTGAATTTGCTCTCGTGAAGTCTTCTCTTGATTGTAGACTTTCACTGTGACATGCCTTCCTCCTGGAGAGTGTTATCCTCTTGGCTGGATGTTGTGAAAGGGTTTTTCTTTACCATGTAGGGGATTTTCTGATCATCCACCACTGTTGTCATCTGTGGACATCCAGGCCTTTTTATGTTGCTGAGCTGTCCAGTGCATTCCTTTTTTCTCAGAATGTACTAAACTGTTGATTTGGCCACTCCAAAGGTTCCTGCTATCTTTCTGATGTTTTTGTTTTGTTTTTGATGCCTAACAATTATCTGTTTCATCCGCATGGAGAGCTTTTTTGAGTGCATGGTGTGGGTTTACAGCAACAGCTTCCAAATGCAAATGGCGCACTTAGAATCAACTCCAGACCTTTTACCTGCTTAATTGATGTAGAAATAACAAAGAAATAGACCACATCTGTCCATGAAATGGCTTTTGAGTCAACTGTCCAATTACTTATCGTCCCTTGGGAGGAGAGGAGGAAGAGGTACAGATTAAATCTATTTAATACCATATACTGTATATACTGCCCTACAAAGGCAAAAGACCTTAACTCCTAGAGTGTGAAACTGAGACTTTAAAAATGACTTTAAAGTTTTTTATTTGTCCAGCCAAATTAATTATAGGTAGGATACTGGAAATTTGGCAATTAGATGTTTTAGTAATGAAAATTATCTACATTAAAAAGTTGTGGGTTCAAACTAGTATTTTACCCCTATTTTGAAGTTACTGTACTCTGCTTTTGCACGGTCTGCAAAAAGTGAGAAGTCACACCAAGGCAAAAGGCAGTAACTTCCACATTATCAATATTTGGTTGCTGATCACCATTTACAAAAATGTTACAGTAACACCTGTATAAAATCTAGTGATCATGGGCTATCTCATAGGCTATTGCATAGTAATGTGACTGTATTAAAGTTTTTTTTTTTAGAGACTGTAACAAGCAGACTAAAAGTAAAACGTGACCATTTTGCAAACAATTTGTTTGCTATGCTCAGTAACGTGAAAGAATGCTAGACATGGCATAATTGCTTTTATATTGACTTGAATGAAATAGCCTAATGAACAACTTGTGGATTTATGTGAATGCCAGCAAACAGGAATAATGCTCAGAATGCTTGTGGATTAAATATCTCCGTCGACGTTCATCGCCATGAATTGATTTTATCGGGTTACAAAAAAAAGGATAGAATTGCGAACTGTTAGTAGGCTACTGATTTTATGATTGATCATGCAACATGCTACAGCATTCGAGTCCACACACGTCCAACTAGAAGTGACAGCCTGGTGAATAATCTGCATTATGAAAAGGGGAAAAAAAATCTTTAAAGGTTATTCACGATTACGTATTGCTGCCAAGGTATCTTTAACAGTGCTTTGTTATATAGAGCTGTTTGGTAGATCGCGATCTATCTAATTAGTTTGTCTACACCATAATTTAAATGTGGCAGATTTCAATGGACAGTTAAAAAAAAAAAAAGGCAGAACACCGTATAACTCCAAGCTGTTATATGGTGTCCTGCCCTGGTTTCTCCGGGGGTTTTCGAAGTTACGGTTGGGACCACCCATTATTTTTTTGGAAAAACAACAAAATTGACTCAAGATACTTATGCACATATGATAAAGGATGTCTTGAATTTCCCAAAATTATCAATAACTTGTTTTCGAAGTTACAGGCTTTTGCCTTTGCATAGCAGTAAATACATACATATATACACCTAACAGTATACTGAATATATATACGGTGGGGCAAAAAAGTATTTAGTCAGCCACCAATTGTGCAAGTTCTCCCACTTAAAAAGATGAGAGAGGCCTGTAATTTTCATCATAGGTATACCTCAACTATGAGAGACAAAATGAGAAAAAAAAATCCAAAAAATCACATTGTAGGATTTTTAAAGGATTTATTTGCAAATTATGGTGGAAAATAAGTATTTGGTCACCTACAAACAAGCAAAATTTCTGGCTCTCACAGACCTGTAACAACTTCTTTAAGAGGCTCCTCTGTCCTCCACTCGTTACCTGTATTAATGGCATCTGTTTGAACTCGTTATCAGTATAAAAGACACCTGTCCACAACCTCAAACAGTCCAACTCCAAACTCCACCATGGCCAAGACCAAAGAGCTGTCAAAGGACATCAGAAACAAAATTGTAGACCTGCACCAGGCTGGAAAGACTGAATCTGCAATAGGTAAGCAGCTTGGTGTGAAGAAATCAACTGTGGGAGCAATTATTCGAAAATGGAAGACATACAAGACCACTGATAATCTCCCTCGATCTGGGGCTCCACGCAAGGTCTCACCCCGTGGGTTCAAAATGATCACAAGAACTGTGAGCAGAAATCCCAGAACCACACGGGGGGACCTATTGAATGACCTGCAGAGAGCTGGGACCAAAGTAACAAAGGCTACCATCAGTAACACACTGCGCTGCCAGGGACTCAAATCCTGCAGTGCCAGACGTGTCCCCCTGCTTAAGCCAGTATATGTGCAGACCCGTCTGAAGTTTGCTAGAGAGCATTTGGATGATCCAGAAGAGGATTGGGAGAATGTCATATGGTCAGATGAAACCAAAATATAACTTTTTGGTAAAAACTCAACTTGTCATGTTTGGAGGAGAAAGAATGCCGAGTTGCATCCAAAGAACACCATACCTACTGTGAAGCATTGGGTAGAAACATCATGCTTTGGGGCTGTTTTTCTGCAAAGGGACCAGGACGACTGATCCGTGTAAACGAAAGAATAAATAGGGCCATGTATGGTGAGATTTTGAGTGAAAACCTCCTTCCATCAGCAAGGGTACTGAAGATGAAACGTGGCTGAGTCTTTCAGCATGACAATGATCCCAAACACACCGCCCGGGCAACGAAGGAGTGGCTTCGTAATAAGCATTTCAAGGTCCTGGAGTGGCCTAGCCAGTCTTCAGATCTCAACCCCATCGAAAATCTTTGGAGGGAGTTGAAAGTCTGTGTTGCCCAGCGACAGCCCCAAAACATTACTGCTCTAGAGGAGATCTGCATGAAGGAATGGGCCAAAATACCAGCAACAGTGTGTGGAAACCTTGTGAAGACTTACAGAAAACGTATGACCTCTGTCATTGCCAACAAAGGGTATATAACAAAATATTGAGATGAAATTTTGTTATTGACCAAATACTTATTTTCCACCATAATTTGCAAATAAATTCTTTAAAAATCCTACAATGTGATTTTCTGGATTTTTTTTTCTCATTTTGTCTCTCATAGTTGAGGTATACCTATGATGAAAATTACAGGCATCTCTCATCTTTTTAAGTGGGAGAACTTGCACAATTGGTGGCTGACTAAAAACTTTTTTGCCCCACTTTATGTGTGTGTGTGTGTGTGTGTGTGTGTGTGTGTGTGTGTGTATATATATATATAATATATATACTGCATATATGTACAGTAGGTGGCCAACCAAAGTGTGCTTTTTACCGCTGTAGCCATTCATCTCACATCCGTAGCCATTTGCAGCTTTTGACCGCTTAGTGGCGCTTTAACCACAAGTTATCAAGCGAACGCATCAAAACACATTTCAGCTTTCCTAGCCGATGTGTTACATTTGACGGCTGCAGTCGGAGGAAAATAAAATAAAAACACTGTAGTTAAAATATTTAATATTCACAGATGCAAATTTTGTACTGATGAAGTTATGTGCGTTTCTTTGAATGAATTCAAACAGGATAAATGTCAAGCCTATGAGCCTGTGCTTATATTTACTCTAAGCTATACAGTATTACACCATATTTTAGATTTGAAACATTTAACGTGTACAGTATTATTCATATAATATGAATCATGTGTTATATTATCCTAAGGAAATGGTGGTTTACTTTGCATCGTAGCATTAAAAGTGGTAGACTATTTCAGTAGGCTAGGCCAGAGGTCCCCAACCATTGGGTCGCGACCCACTACCGGACCATGGAAGAATTGCTACTGGGTCGCAAGAACGTTCTGGGAAAATGTGTAGCCTATAGATATGATCATATGACACACTGTTATTTATTGCGCGTTAATGATTGTTCTAATTATTCTGTATTTTCGTTGTATGCGATTGATATAGAGTAGCAATTTGACGATTTGATGTTAAATTAGTATATGATAGATTGCTCTGAACTGTCATAGTCTACAGTCGTGGCCAAAAGTTTTGAGAATAACATAAATATTAGTTTTCACAAAGTTTGCTGCTAAACTGCTTTTAGATATTGGTTTCAGTTGTTTCTGTGATGTACTGAAATATAATTACAAGCACTTCATATGTTTCAAAGGCTTTTATCGACAATTACATGACATTTATACAAAGAGTCAGTATTTGCAGTGTTGGCCATTCTTTTTCAGGACCTCTGCAATTCGACTGGGCATGCTCTCAATCAACTTCTGGGCCAAATCCTGACTGATAGCAACCCATTCTTTCATAATCACTTCTTGGAGTTTGTCAGAATTAGTGGGTTTTTGTTTGTCCACCCGCCTCTTGAGGATTGACCACAAGTTCTCAATAGGATTAAGATCTGGGGAGTTTCCAGGCCATGGACCCAAAATTTCAACGTTCTGGTCCCCGAGCCACTTAGTTATCACTTTTGCCTTATGGCACGGTGCTCCATCGTGCTGGAAAATGCATTGTTCTTCACCAAACTGTTGTTGGATTGTTGGAAGAAGTTGCTGTTGGAGGGTGTTTTGGTACCATTCTTTATTCATGGCTGTGTTTTGGGGCAGAATTGTGAGTGAGCCCACTCCCTTGGTTGAGAAGCAACCCCACACATGAATGGTCTCAGGATGCTTTACTGTTGGCATGACACAGGACTGATGGTAGCGTTCACCTTTTCTTCTCCTGACAAGCCTTTTTCCAGATGCCCCAAACAATCGGAAAGGGGCTTCATCGGAGAATATGACTTTGCTCCAGTCCTCAGCAGTCCATTCACGATACTTTCTGCAGAAGATCAATCTGTCCCTGATGTTTTTTTTGGAGAGAAGTGGCTTCTTTGCTGGCCTTCTTGACACCAGGCCATTCTCCAAAAGTCTTGGCCTCACTATGCGTGCAGATGCACTCACACCTGCCCGCTGCCATTCCTGAGCAAGCTCTGCACTGGAGGTGCCCTGATCCCACAGCTGAATCAACTTTAGGAGACCAAAGTTTTGAGAATGACACAAAAACATCCTCCGAGAGCAACTTCTCCCAACCATCCAAGAACAGTTTGGTGACGAACAATGCCTTTTCCAGCATGATGGAGTACCTTGCCATAAGGCAAAAGTGATAAGTAAGTGGCCTGGGGAACAAAACATTGAAATTTTGGGTCCATGACCAGGAAACTCCCCAGAACTTAATCCCATTGAGAACTTGCAGTCAATCCTCAAGAGGCGGGTGGACAAACAAAAACCCACAAATTCTGACAAACTCCCAGCATTGATTATGTAAGAATGGGCTGCCATCAGTCAGGATGTAGCCCAGTAGTTGATTGACAGCATGCCAGGACGAATTGCAGAGGTCTTGAAAAAGAAGGGTCAACACTGCAAATATTGAGTCTTTGCTTAAACTTAATGTAATTGTCAATGAAAGCCATTGGCACTTATGAAATGCTTGTAATTTTACTTCAGTATACCATAGTAACATCTGACAAAAAGATCTAAAAACACTGAAGCAGCAGACTTTGTGAAAATTAATATTTATGACATTCTCAAAACTTTTGGCCACGACTGTATATTAGGAGTTAAACGGAGCTCAGTTGATCCGTGATTCATACAGACCAGACCCCACTGTTCGGCACGCATGTTATTTTGAGATTAATTTGCCAATTTACAAGTGCAAGCAATTTTAAACCACAAGAAGAAGAAATGAAAGAACTCAATTTGTTACTCACGCGCTGTTCTCACACACAGCCAAACCGCGCACAAGCATAGAGACGTGTTTCAGACAACGCGGAAATTGAGAGTTGGTTCCGCTTTCGTGTCTCCCTGCATTTAAGATATCAACCCATTCTGTAAAGTCATGTTATTTAGCGGATAAAATGTAGAAACTATAACTTGAATGCAATGTAAGTCGCTTTGGATAAAAGCGTCTGCTAAATGCATAAATGTAAATGTAAAATGTAAATTTATACGCAGACTAATGAGAACGGGTTGAAGATACATAGGCTACACATAAAATTGTCAAAAACCCTTCATGGTGCTTTATTATTATTATTATTTTTCTTGTTTCTTGCTCATCTGAAAAATCATCCAATCTGTAACTCATAAACCTATATATATATATATATATATATATATATATATACAGTGGTGTGAAAAAGTGTTGGCCCCCTTCCTGATTTTTTAATTTTTTGCATATTTGTCACACTTAAAAGATTCAGATCATCAAACAAATTTTAATATTACACAAAGATAATGCAAGTAAATACAAAATGCAGTTTTTAAATGATGATTTCATTTATTAAGGGAAAAAAGCTGTCCAAACCTACCTGGCCCTACGTGAAAAATCAATTGCCCGCTTCTATTAAATCATGAAAGAACTGTGATTAACCACATTATTTTAGAAAGCTGAGTTAAATTTCACTAGCCAAACCCATGCCTGATTAAGAATCTGGTTGAATCAAGAAATCACTTAAATAGAACCTCTGACAAAGTGAAGCATGCTTAAAGAGCAACTTATAGTGCTGCGATCTAAAGAAATTCAAGAACAGATGAGAAACAAAATAGTTGACATGTATCAGTCTGGAAAGGGTTATAAAGACGTTTCTAAGGCTTTGGGACTCCAGCAAATCATTGTCAGAGCCATTATCCACAAATGGAGAAAACTTTGAACAGTGGTGAACCTTTCCAAGAGTGGCCGGCCAACCAAAATTACTCCAAGAGCACAAATACAACTCATCCAGGAGGTCATAAAAAAACTCAGAACAACATCTAAAGAACTGCAGGCCTCACTTGCCTCAATTAAGGTCAGTGTTCATGATTCAACAATAAGAAAGAGACTGGGCAAAAACAGCATCCATGGGAGAGTTCCATTGCTGACCAAAAAGAACACAAAGGCTCGTCTCACATTTGCCAAAACATATCTTGATTATCCCCAAGACTTTTGGGTCTGAAGCGAACTTGGGTTCTGCAGCAGGACAATTATTCAAACACACACCAGCAAGTCCACCTCTGAATGGCTGAAGAAAAACTAAATGAAGACTTTGGAGTGGCCTAGTCAAAGTCCTGACCTGAATCCTATTTAGATGCTGTGGCATGACCTTAAAAAGGCAGTTCATGCTCAAACCCTCCTGAATTACTACAATTCTGCAAAGATGAATGGGCCAAAATTCCTCCACAGCGCTGTAACAGACTCATTGCAAGTTATCGCAAACGCTTTTGCAGTTGTTTCTGCTTAGGGTGGCCCAACCATTTATTAGGTTTAGGGGGCAAGCACTTTTTCACACAGGGCCATGTGGATTTTGTTTTCCCTTCATAATAAAAAACAACTGCATGTTGTGTTTACTTGTGTTATCTTTGATTGATTAATATTTAAATTTGTTTGATGATCTGAAACATTAAAGTGTGACAAACATGCAAAAAAAGAGAAAAAAAATCAGGAAGGGGGCCAACACTTTTTCACACCACTGTATATATTTAAATTTCAGCAGGCAACTATTTTTACAGCTACATAAGAGTGAACTGGGCCAAAATACAAAAAGTAAGTTCAACATTCAATGTGATGCATATATTATTTGAATATGTATGTGTCATTTTATGGCCAAATAGTTATTTTAAAGTATATACATCCTGTAAATTATGTAGGTTAAGTTTACGGTGACATTACAGTACTTTACATACTGTACATTTAAAGTAAAATGTGAATATTTTCTAGAAATAAAAATTCCAGAAAGTAATTTTGAACTTTGTGTTTGATTATTCTTTCTTACCAAGTTCTTAGAAATTCCAGTCACTATCAATCACAACAATGTATATTAGGGTGAATTTGGGTAACGTCCTCTAAACTCAAGCTCACAGTGCACACGATGTAAAAAAAAAAAGCTTCATTAATCGGCAACTTTAGTGATTTTAAAGGGAGCCTTCTTTACTCGCTTTCATATAATTTGAGTAAAACTAAAAAAAAAATTAATAATAATTGCAGCCACATTTAAATGTAGGAGTGTATCCCTTTCCCCTAGTTTTGATTGGGACCATGTGTGGGTTATGGTAATGCATGCTTCTAGGAATCCAGATCATCAACAAATCCATTTTAATTTTATTCATAGGACTTATATGACTCCACGCAAACTGTATAGTATGAAGCTTAAACATGATCCTAATTGTACACTTTGCCATACAGGGGAATTTGGTCCTTTTTTTCACATGATTTGGGAATTCCCTGGGGTTGCTAACTTTTGGAATATGGTTCAAGAAAATTTGTTCACTATATTAAATGTTTCGGTCCCTTTGTCCCCATCGGTTTTTATTTTAAACAATTTCTCTGGTATCCAACTTAACAAAACTCAGAAACGAGTGTTTCTAGCTGGCTTGACAGCTGTCAAAAAATTAGTACCAACAAGATGGAAACCGCCACATTCTCTTAATAAGCAATACTGGGTTCTCACATTTATAGATGTGGTATATCTCAAGTTGTCCACTGCACGCATTCACGGTGCAAGAGAGGATACCATTAGACTCTGGGTTCAGACTTTGGAGAAGCTCAAAGGTCTACTGATTTGAATTAAGAAGATTCCCCCATCTTCCTCGCTCACACACACTCTGGTCTTATGGCTTTTTAAAATTTATTTTGTTCTTTTTGGTTCTTTTTTTATATTTCATTATTTTTATACATTTACAGTTGTATTTACAGTTCCTCGTTAGGGCCCGAGCACCAAGGTGTGAGGACCCTCTTGGAATTGCTCCGTTTATTAGGGCCCGAGCACCGATGGTGTGAGGACCCTCTTGAATCTGCTCTGTTTATTATTATTATTATTATTATTATTATTATTATTATTATTAGGGCCCGAGCACTGATGGTGTGAGGACCCTCTTGAATCTGCTCTGTTTATTATTATTATTATTATTATTATTATTAGGGCCCTAGCACCGATGGTGTGAGGAGCCTCTTGAATCTGCTCTGTTTATTATTATTATTATTATTATTATTATTATTAGGGCCCTAGCACCGATGGTGTGAGGACCCTCTTGAATCTGCTCTGTTTATTATTATTATTATTATTATTATTCTCCAAAATAAATCGCATTTTTGAGGGCCTAAACATGCTCAAAGTCATGAAACTTTGCACACACCTCAGAACTGGCGAAAATTTACGTCTGATATAGGTTTCAGAAGTGGGTGTGGCAAAATGGCTCGATAGCGCCTCCTATTCTCATTCAAAGAAGTGCCCCACCCGCTACGTTTCATGTACATGTATGAAAATCGGTACACACATGTAACACACCAATACCCACAAAAAAGTATCTTGGAGAAAAATCCAAAACCCAACAGGAAGTCAGTTATTTTTAATTTTCTCATCAAATTTTGTGTCATTTTTGCACTTTTCAAGTGTTGTATTTTAACGAACTCCTCCTAGAGATTTAATCAGATGAACACCAAATTTGGTCAGTCTAATCTAAAGGCCTTTGCGATGTTAAATTGTGAAGATCTAGAGTTTTCGTTGAAGGGCATGCTATGTACAGTATATGACAGTGCCAGTCATAGTTATTAATATTCTAATATTCTGCATTGTTGTCCAGCTCGCACCGCACGCTGAAGAGATAATCGCCGTACTACAAAGCGCTTTACTGTAGCGTAACTCAACCAAAGGCATCTTATAAGAGATAAATAATATACTTATATACCCTACCTGATCTAGAAAAAAAACGAAGTATTCCACTCTGTCTGTGTCAGTTTGAGTCTTGTTAAAGATTTAAATCCCTGCTGCCAAGATGCTCCTCTGTCGGTGACGGATTAGAAAGCGAAACTTTAATCTATAGGGGAAGTTGGATTTATTCACGCACGTTAAAATATTTATTTAAAGCTTCTTTCTTTTAAGATTCTTATTTACAGCATTATCATAATAGGCTGTATATTAACTTATTGGGAGAAAACCGGTAGTTCGATGTGAAATCAGACACTGAGCACCCCCATATAGCCAAAATGGTTTGATGATAACACCCTGCGAATATTCGACTGTGAGATTGGGAGTCAAATCAGGCTCCTCGAATCGAAGCATCGAATCGTCGATGATTCGGGGACACCCCTACATCAACTACTATTGTTTTCTCAGCCGATCAGGTAGTTGTTGGTTGCTGGTGTCTCTGGTGGTTTCCAAACTCTTGATTTCTCCATGCCCTTTGTTTTTGCTATAGCTCCAATTGATTTCCTCTTTTCTTTTAGCATCCAAATTGCTTGCTTTTCTCTCGAAGTCACCTCCCTCATCCTGGTTTGTGTGTCATCATCGAATGCAAGATTCAGAATGCAGAAGTAATGGATAAAACTGATACGACACATTCCCTGCTTTTAATATCTGAAGAATTAATTCAACAGGACACAGCTGATCACTTAGAAAGACCTGTGAGGCAACTGTTCCAATACTTATGCCCACATCAGGTAGGGGGATGAAACTCTAAAAGTGCTGAACTTCTTAGCTGGTAAAACATCTATGTGTTGAATCACCCAATAATAAAATGTGACATTCTATAGTTTTGTCTCATATTCATCTTTTCATCATATTTGCAAATGTCTTGCAATTTGCAGTTGCCAACAGAACAATTTTGTCTTTACTGTTCCAATACTTTTGGAGGGCACTGTATGTATTTCATAATGAACTGGACTGCTAGTAAGCACGCTGCTTTTTGATGCTGCTTTTAATGAATAGCCTACAGCAAAACTATAGCACTGATGATAAGCACCGTTTATTTTTCAGCCTCACATAAAATTATTAATAGAACAAAATTATTAATTTGTACTGTGTTGTCTAATTCATTTTTTTGTTTGTTTTTTTACATTTTATGGATTCCCCCAATCTCACGCAAGCCGAAATGCAAAACCATATTATTATTATTATTATTTAAAATATGGTTTAATTATTATTTAAACACGTTTTAAATACAAAGGAAAGTGATCAATTTCTTAATTTCTTAAATGTCCATAATTTTCGGCATGTCATGGGCTCTCTATACTGGAATAAATGTGTTTAAAAAAAAGGCCAGATAACGAATAAGTATGTGTGACCTGTTGAAATACATCAGATAATTATTAAATGTAAGTTTCAAGCCTTTCATTGTGACATTAATGTGAGTGCCAAAATATGTGTTGGCCTAGCTAGCCTATAACAGTTAATATCCTACTTTTTGTAGTATTTCTAGGTGTTTTTCACTTCACAGTTTTAGACCATGCATTAATCTTGATTTCTCACAGATCATTTTGTTCAAGTTTATTTATTTATTTATTTTTTGGTGTGAGTCAGTGTAAATTGCGATTCCAATAGTCTCATGAACCTGCAGCCAACGGCCAATGGCAGGATTTTTCATTCAAAAACTTTCATTAGCATGTAGATTGAAATGAAAGCTCCTTAATAATAATATTACAATATAAGGAAATTGTGTAAATTGAATGGGTTTTCATAAGTACTGTTTAATAACCATAAAATGCAAAGAGCCTTTTTTAAATTTTTGATGCGTAGGCTCTAGTCTACAACGATCCCCGTTTTGAAATGAACCCTCACTGTAAATTTGAGGATGTTATAATTAGGGATGTCCAGATCCGATCACGTGATCGGAAATCGGGCCCGATCACGTGGTTTCAGACTCGATCGGAATCGGACATTACCTCCCGATCAGGACTCGGATATATATGTATATATATTCTCATTATTTTTTAACACATCAATAGTTATGCGGTGGCACAGATTTAGACCTCTTGACTCCACACAGAAACAGTAACGCGTGCGGCATGACATCACTTTGTTGCAGAGACACTATTGGTTAAATGCCGGCAAAGTAGAACACGGAAGCAGCTTGAAGCAAAAAGCGCGAGTATGTCTGCGGTCTGGAGGTAGAGATGTTAGTTTTCATTCTGAAAAATGTACATTCCTTCTGTGAAACTTACTACTGTGATGACAGTAAGAGTTAGGAGTGCAGTTCCTAAAGTACATTACTGGCTTTGCAAACACTGTGGCACTTTTATTTTTTTTTATTTGTTTATCTGCCGGTGTCCTGACATTTTATCCTACCCGTCAGATTTTCCTACCAGGGCTTACTGCGCACATCAATATTGCATCTTTTTTCTCATGCTGAACAACAGTATTTAATGTATCTGCATTACTGTATGGGTAGGTTTAGGTTTGGGGTAGGTGTAGACATTAATAAATCATAATTTGACAGGTAGCATTTTTCATTGTCGAATTGTACTACCTACTTTTTTAATGGGAGGTAGCAAAATTGAGGTGCTATTTGTTTTTATATTAGACTTTTTTTTATATTTACTGTTGCACTAAAGTCCAAAAGTGAAGAATTTATGTTATTTATTACTTGATTGTTCAAGCTACCTCACAGAAGTGCTCTGTTTGTTAATTAAATAAAAAATAAGGAACATCCTGGATCTGTTTCTTCACTCTTCTTTATTGTTTTTTTTATGTATTATAGAAGTATCGGATCGGGACTCGGTATCGGTAGATACTCAAAATCAAATGACTCTGACTCGGAGGCAAAAAAACCTGATCAGGACATCCCTAGTTATAATGTTATATTATAATGTTATATATGTGTGTTTGTATGTAGAGTAAAAATTGAGTTAATTCATTATCTGATTGTTTATTATATATGTTTTTAGACAATACAATAGCATTTTTTTCTTTATTGATATGAAGCCAATGTTTTCACAATTTAATATGGGCATCTCAGACTTTTGTGGTCAGTTATTGTTTTGTTTTTTGTTTTTTAATCTCTTTAATGTTTCTTGTAGTGAAGAGCATGTAGAGGAAGAGAGAAAGGGAGGAAATGAGAGAGTGATAAAGAGAGATAAACAATGTATGTTCCGGAAGGACATTAATAATGCAGGGAGTCCCCCACACAGCTCTGTCTGTTACGATGTGTGGCAAAAAAGTAATCTACCTTTATATAACGCACACACTTCTACACATTTATGATAAAGCTTGTGTACAATCAGCTGCTTTTATTAAAAGTGACTGAGTGCTCTATTAAGGGCAAATGCCTTCCTGTTTAATATCTTATAATGTCCTGTTTGAGATGATGATTTTTTTTCTGTGTAGCTTTGTGTTGATGACAACTTAAACTTACCCTGAGAGTAACTCATCATAACTGAATAGAGACAAATGACCAATCAGTTAAATGTTAGATATTAAGTCTAACTGACCCTTTGTGTTCCTAGAACTGTTCTTTTATTCTTCTTTGTTAATCATGTTTATTTGCACTTTCGCACAACCACAACAACTCAAAAGCTCCTCATTAGTTAGAATTGGATTCTAGCACTTTCATTGCAGCTCAAATAAACAGTTAAAATGGATTTGAACACAGAATGCTTTTAAGCATTTTGGTTGCTTTGCAAATCTAATGGGCAGTGTTATTATAAACTAAATCTATACAAAATAAAATACAATAAAATTAAATATAAATATTATATGAAAAATGTAAACTTGCCAACTAACTGAAATAAGTTCTTATTTTTAATGCAACAGTTTATTAAGCACTTTGTTTACATTTGTATGCTGACATATAATAATAGGTCCCAAGACACACAAGAAGTAACAATTATTCTGTTTATATTCTTTGACTAAATAAAGAAGAAAAAAACAGTTTAGACAGTCTTTTAAACATCTATTTTTGTATTCCATGGAAGAAAGAACATCTAGTTGCCACATCTCAATATGTTCAAATGTAAATAAACTGTTCTATAAACTGTTCCATTTCAAAAGTTTGATTTTAGACTATATAGACTATTATTTCATAAGTCAAGCTTTACAGGGTTAAGCTTATTTCACTAACCTCTACAATGCAAGTAAATCACTCGCATATGTGACTACATTTTGATTCTAGGCGACATAATAATGTCTGTCGTTAGACATTTGGTTAACAATTTGTTAGATTTCACTCGCTAGTGTTTGAGTTGGAGGCTAAGCATAAGTTTATAACAGATTTTTTTTTCCGCCTACACTTGAACATTGAATGAAGTCCTCAGAGTTTGAATTTCCATCACACTGTAAAACCTGATGAGTTAAGAATACTCAAAACATTTGAGGAAGCGTATTGCCTCAAAACATTTGAGTATACGAACTCATTTTTTTTTTTTTTTTTTTTTTTTTTTTTTAAGTTAGAGGAACTTTAATTTTTTTTACGACAAGTGGGGCAGGGCTGAGAGCAGTGGGAGCCAAACCAAGCCTGGTTTCCATAATCCCACCCTACTTACAATGATAATTATATACAACTTTGCTTCCATCAACAGAACATTCATTCAGATCTTTATAGTTTAGTACTAGGTAGCAACAGCACACTGGTGCATGTTAATGTAGTTATCTAAAAGACTCATGACAACACTTGGATGTAAATAGTAAAAAAACCTGCAGTATATACAGTATTTAAGTTTTGCTGTCCATCCTTAACCTAACCACAGGCTCTACTCTTCACCACAATGATAACACTACAAAACCAACATAACAGAAACCTATGTAAATCCTAACATAACACAACATTTAAGTACTAACTTATGTCTCTCTGTTAATCTTGTGCAAAAACACAAAATAACACTTATTTTCCTTGTTGTCTGATGCAAAGCATGCTGGGAACTAGAAAATGCAATAATTTTAAGTTCACCTTACTACAATGACATTTTGAGTTTACAGAACTTATTTCAATTAAGTTCAAAGAACTTTCATTATTATTTGAGTGAAATTAACTAATTTCATTTAATTCATTTCACTGTTCAGTTTTACAGTGCATTAACCCTCTGGTGCTCCTCATTTCGGAGTCACAGTTGTGCTCTTCACGGTCAAAAGTGAACACCGGACACCTAAAATTTAAGGCAGTATTTCATGTTAAAATAGACCCACTATTTTAAAATCCCATTTCTGAAGCCAGATTAGTGCCATCTGGTGGCAGTAAAATAAGAAAAACATCTGCAATTCCATGGTTTAGCCCATAGATTCCTACATAGCTCTATATAAAAGGACTATAAATTCTCTAATTGTTTTTTAGACATAAATACTTATTTTTATTAAGTTGTGGGTTTGAATATATATTTAGACCTTTTCAAAGAAAACTTTTTGTAAAGGTTTAGATTTTTTTTGGTTTGAAATGTTGATTTAAAGCATCAGTTTTTGAATTATTATTACTAGAGTCAAACCTGAAAACAGAGAAAGCATTGTGTTACACAAAATATTAAAATTCTATAGACCAATGTAGACAACATTGCAAGACTAAGATATCCAGGAAATAGATATAAGTGGTTGAACATACTCTAGGCCTCAAATAGACCCAAAAAACCTCAAGAACAGTGGCAATCAATAAATGGATGAGCTCTTTACATCAGAGTAAAAGATGAGCTCTTTACATCAGAGTACAACAAATGACTAACAATAATGACAAAACAGCAACAAAAGGTTTAAATGAAGTCAGAAAACAGCGAACCAAAAATCCTATAACAGCATAAGTGCATAACTTATTCATGCTGCAGTGCATGCTGGGAACTCACAATGCCTTAACAGTTCAACAATATGAAATTCTTTGTTCGGACAACTGTATTTGGCTAGTTGGGATAACATTTGGGGTAATTTTGTTGTTCTGACAAGGATTTTTATGTAGTTTCAACAAAATAGCCTTTTTTTAGTATTTGAGACTCAAAAGGTTTCGTAAACTGGAAAATATGCAGTTGCATTTTTTACAGTCTATGAAAAATGACCTCAACTTGCTGAAAACGTTCATACATACACACATACTCTAGATCTTCCCATCATACGACCAATCTCCTGATTCTGAACAACTTTGCCTCTAGGACCACTGCTGTCAATCAAATTGTTCTTTGAATATTTTACATTATTTAAAAAAACCTACTGTTGTGAACTACTCCTAGGTTTTACACTCAACCTCAAAAAAACACTGGAGTACAATTCTCTGGACTCTCTGGGTCAGTAATTATCAAAAAATGCTGAACCTTCCCCTTTGGATTGCTATAACGAGGTCAATTAGAAAATGGCCGTTGCCATATACCTAACTACATAATACTACTATCGTTAGAACCTGAAACTTTTGAACTGTGGGTGTCGTCTGGTCAGAGGAGAACTGGCCCCCCGACTGAGCCTGGTTTCTCCCAAGGTTTTTTTCTCCATTCTGTCACAGAGGGAGTTTTGGTTCCTTGCCGCTGTCGCCTCTGGCTTGCTCAGTTGGGGACACCTAATTTCTAGCGATTATCACCGATTTGATTGCTCAGATACTATTTAAACTAAACTGAGCTAGACAATGACATCTCTGAATTCAATAATGAAATGCCTTTGACTGAAAATTGAATGTTTAATCTTATTATATATTACTGACACTCTGTCCTCCAATTTGATACTGTTAAGTGCTTTGACACAATCTGTATTTGTAAAAGCGCTATAGAAATAAAGGTGACTTATGACTTATGACTTATACCCCTAAGCATATAAGCCCTAAATGAAAACTCAAAACTTCACAAAACTGATTGAGCACATGTGGCACATGATTCTAAACAAGCATGCAAACTTTTATGGAGATCGGCCAATAGTTGCGGCTATAACTGTTAAAAAGGTGCAAAAATGCTGTATTTCTATGGCAAATCCCATGAAATGACTAAAAACGACCCTCTTCCTGCCTGATTTATGTCCAGATTCAGGAAATTAGGTGAGCACATGCGTCACTTAACTCTAAACAAGCACAGAAACTTTTATTCACATCGGGCTGGCGCTTCAACTGTTATAAAGGTGAAAAATGTGACATTTTTCCCTTTGCAAAATGGAATTTAAACGACTGAAAAAATGGTCTGCTTTACGTAGAACTTCACAAAATTAGGTGAGCATATGCATCGTATGACCCTAAAGAAGCTTGCAAACTTTTATGGTGATCGACCCATAATTAGTGCTATTACACTACAAAAGGTTTAAAAAAAAAACTATGTAAGGAATAATTGACGACGGGCTGGGTGTGCATTACTTTTCTAATAATTCAACGGACCAAAGTCAATTATTCCGCTTATACTACAGTTGCCACACCTCAAGACATCGATCAGATGATATATTTCAAGGCATTCGTCCGGTATTTCTACTTAAATCGCTATTGTGAGTAGGATTCTTTCTTCCGCATCTCATCCAACGCCTCCGTTGCTAATTCCAAAACGTCATTTTAAACCTAGTAACGGAGGCTTGAGCCGTTGATAACAGATTAATGCAGTTAATAAGTAAGTTATGTGAGAGAGAGAGAGAGAGAGAGAGAGAGAAAATTACCTCTGTGCGTCTCTCAATAGTGTTCGGCATCAATGTCTCTAGTTATAGTGAAACTTAGTTCCTTTTGTTCACGAACAGCGCCATTGTTGTTACCTCGCTTGTGAGAAGTCGTGTAGTTTTTAAGTTGTTTACTGATAAAATCATCAGAGTAGCGCTAACAACATTAGCACGATATATGCTAGTGTGTGTGCAAACTGTTATGTATGTGCGGTCTGTGAGGGAAAGAGAGAGCGGGAGAGATAGAGTATGTGCTTTCCGTACATAATAATGTGTAATTTTGTGGGAAAAACATGGACTTGATCTGTCGTTTTTATCCTTTTGTTTACTATATTTATTTGTTTGGCCAGTGTCGTTGTGGGTTTTGGTTGTTTTGCTGTTGTAAGACCTTTGGAGTAACAGAAATCATTTGGCGAAGTGATATGGTCATGTAATGCGGTCAAGAGCTGTCTGGAACTACGTTTGCCGTGCTTTTCCCTGAAAATAATTGCACACCTTAGAACGTTCGTCAGCCAATCAGATTCAAGCATTCAACGGCCCCGTAGTATAATTTTCAATTTTTATTTAAAGGCCTTTTTTATTAGGGGTTCAAGCACTTAGTCCTACGTTTTTCACCCGATTGGAACCAAACCAGTGCAGAAAGATTCTCTGGAGAGTGAATAACAATAATTATCAAAAAAAGTTGAACTTTGAAAAAGTTGAAGTCGCAAAGGTGCACCAAAACCTTTGAAAGAGGCACGGACACTTTTAGTAAAATGTCTATAACTCCTGAACAGAATGAGATATCTTTGCCAAACTCAGAACACTTATGTAAGAGCTCAATCTAATGTCACAGGAAAAAAATTGCTTAGCTTGGCCACTTGGTGGCGCTATAAGGGGGGGGGGGGCATAAAAATGGTTATAACTGCACAACCATTTGTCCTATCAACATGAAAATCGGTGTGCACGGTCTTGGCCCCAAGTGCCACAAGTGTCTACAATTTGCATATCTCAAAAAACATGGCTGCCATTGGTGGACAAAGTTTGAGCACCTGTTAGACGAGGTTAACGGAGGTCGATCGTTTTCAGAATTCTACTAATTATAATTAATAATTATACTTTTACTTTGCTAAAAAATGTATGAACTACCCATCATACAACAGAAGGCATGTTGTAGGTTGTGTACGACAGGTTTTTCAGGCAAGTTTTCATCATTTAAACAATATTTAATGCAAAATTAAAAAAAAAAAAAAAAGAATTTGAAACTAACTCATGCAACTCAAGTCCACAACCCTGCCAAGTATTTACCACAATATGAGTAATTTAATTAAAAACACTGTAAGAATAGACATCACAAAATGGTAATTCTGCCAGAAATTTGTCTTGTCTCTCAAGATGTTACTAATTGAAATTAAAGCCATACCCTATATTTATCAATTTAAGTGACTGCTGATTAAATGTGAAGAATGTTAAACTTGCATCAGACTGTATGACAACTGGCTATATTCACCTGAAAGTCTTCAGCAAGGAAAAACAATGTACTGAATGTTGACATCTGCGTATCAAATGATTCAGTGTTCTAAGATTTCATACCCAAGCCTTTGGAGACCTGCTTTACTGTTGTTCACTGGTTATCATTATCTTTTACTAGGTGGCAGCAATAAACCCTAACCACCCACTGGCTCAGATGCCCCTGCCTCCCTCCATGAAGAACTGCATTCAGCTGGCTGCCTGTGAGGCCAATGAACTCCTGCCCATGAACCCTGACCTCCCTGCTGACCTTTTCACCTCCTGTCTCACTACACCAATCAAAATTGCCCTACGTTGGTGAGATATGCTGATTACACATGCATTCAGCTGCATTTAATCATATAATGTACATACAACCCAGATTAATAGTGAGCTACTCAAACCAGGTATTTTGATCAGAATAGCCCTTATTCTCTGGCTCGTTTTATTTACTCGCTTTTTTTTACCCGTGTGCTCTACAAAGTAGACAGGAGTTTAGCTAATGGAGGTTAATTATTCAGTGTACTCCCTCATTATATATATATATATATATATATATATATATATATATATATATATATATATATATATATATCAATGTACAGGATCATGTGCAGTTAGCAGGTCATTATTGCAAATTAGATACCATGGAGGGATCTTGTATTACCCTGAAGAGGCATTGACTTGAGGATTTTGAGGTAAGACTACTTACATAAATAAATAAATGGTATGTTAATGGTGTCATGGAATGTTTTTTTTATTTTATTTATTTAGTTTTGTTATTTATTCATTTTACTGTGTTTCTTGAGGAACACTCTTAATTTTAGTATTAGTAATTTTAGTCTTTTTTCTAAGGGAGAGGGAGGGGGGGTGCAATGCTGTTTTGTGCATTCAGAGTTGTTTACACTGTTAAAGAGTTGGATTCTCATGCTAAGCATGGCCAAAGTTTCAAAAAACGATTTGGAAGTACAATGGAGTATTTCTGTGCCAAAAATCTTCCTTCCGGGTTCGTACAAGTTTCGGAAAGTTTTTTTTTTTTTTTTCAATCATGGCTCTTGCTGATGTAAATGAGGGTGGACCAGAGCGAGAGCAAGAGCACGCCCATCAACGCGCTTCAATCGGCTGCACTGCACGGGACTCGCTCGGGAAGAATATCTCTAAAGAAATGTGTTTTTGGTTGTAAGGGAAAGATAACCTTGTTCAGCTTCCCAAAAGAACCCAGCGTTACGTGAACAGTGGATTCAGTTTGTTTTTCGGGGCAGCAATGGAGTTTCACAAGTGTGTTTGTTGACGAAGGTTTTATAAACAAGGCCCAGTTTGATGCTGGATTTGCACATTGTTTGAAAGATGGAGCAGTCCCAGCTATAAAAGATCTCGTTCATGATTCAGAACTGCAGATGGTAAGTGAAACGGCATCAAATGTCTGTGTTTTGATCGCAATCGGTGCTCAACTGCTCGTCAGTCTTTAGCTCCGCCCACGGCGCACCTCCAGGAGCTCGCCTTTTTTCGGAGAGAATCGTAAAGCTGTATCTTTCTTTTATAAATATAAAACTAAAGACACTGAATGATTAGTAAACATTTATGAACATTTAATCACATAATGAATAGTTTCAACTTCAGATTAGGCACTGCAAAAACATGAGCATGTAATTAATAAGTGATTTGTAAAGATGTTTAAATAGGGTGAATTCAGGTCATTCAGTACACTTTTTGCCATTCAGATGACTGCTCATAAAGATAATGATTAGTAAACATTTTGAAAAGTGAAAGTGACGTGACATGTGGCCAAGTATGGTGACCCATACTCAGAATTTTTGCTCTGCATTTAACCCATCCAAAGTGCACACACACACAGCAGTGAACACACACACATACACACACACACACACACACCGTGAACACACACCCGGAGCAGTGGGCAGCCATTTATGCTGCGGCGCCCGGGGAGCAGTTGGGGGTTCGGTGCCTTGCTCAAGGGCACCTCAGTCGTGGTATTGAAGGTGGAGAGAGCACTGTACATTCAATCCCCCCACCTACAATTCCTGCCGGACCTGAGACTTGAACTCGCAGCCTTTGGATTTCCTTTCTGCTCAAAATGCCCCAAATGCAGAAGTGAACGTGTCTGAATGAACTCCTTTTGTGGACGCGTTCTTAACGCAACAACGTGCAAAAACACGGCACCTAAAATTCACAGCGTTTTATTATAATAGTGTTCTCATTATAATGTTATGTATCATAGTTATTAATATTCTGCATTGTTGTTTGAAGAGATAATCAGTAGTAGATAACCGTAGTACTACAATGAAGCATTGTACTGCAGGGAAACTCAACCAAATGCATCTTATACAAGATAAATAATATATACACGATATATTTAAACCGGCTGAAATGTTTTGAAATCACTTGTACCCTACCTGATAAAAAAAAAATCCCGTCTTTCACTCTGCCTGTGTCAGTTTGTGTCTTGCTATAGATTTAAATCCTTGCCGCCAAGATGCTCCTCTGTCAGTCAGGGATTATGGAAACTTAAATCTATGGGGTGGTTGGATTTATTCACGCATGTTAAAATATTTATTTTAAGCTTCTTTCTTTTAAGATTCTTATTTACAGCATTAACTTAACCCTCTGGGGTCTGAGGGTGTTTTGGGGCCCCGGAGAAGTTTTGACATGCCCTGTGTGACGAGTTCGTTTCGCACGAACCGCACATCAATGAACCAATCACAAGAGACAAAATTGACGTCACAGAAACATAAGTGAGGTTCTGTGTATAAAAGGGGAAATAGAAATGAGGAGAGGGGGTTGTGGTATAAGAGGCAAAGTATAACGAGGTGCCATTCAAAGATGGTTGTGGTGAAGAGTGAATCGCGTTTGTTGATTAGTGGCATGAGAGTTTAAAAACGGCAAGCAAAACAAATACTTGCCGGACTTCGGATTCTTCCTGGTAGCCTACAGACTGCGGGGCTTGGCCGGATCATTGGGCAGAGCATTGCTGGTTCCTGTTCCTGGTGCGGACGAGGGGTTTGTCTACCAGGTTTGGTCTGACTCGCGAATCTGACACTGACGCAGCCTGCGTGTGGCCAAATCTCATTGCGGGGTTTTTTCCCAACCCAAAGTGTGTTCCTCGTCTCCTGGACAAAGTCAGCGTATCCGCTGTACTTCCAGCTCTTCTCACTACACATGCTGATTTCAAAAACAACGAAGACTCAGGTACTCTCTAAACTCACGTCCTTCTCTTCGACTTCCTACAAGTTTCCCTACGCAGCCGTCTAGCGTTTTCCAATATTGATATGTTTCTCTGAAGTTTTCCTTCTGGGACAAACTCTTTTTTTCATGAACTAATAAGTTGATGCTACATCTGAGGACTCTGTAAGTGTGAACGTGTTAATCATTGTGCAAACTGAAATGTTTTTGCGATTAATTGAACAATATATTCATTACAATTTCACCTCTACACCTTTGAATGTTATGATTCTTTATTTTGTGTTGACATTTTCTTTCTGTGTGTGTAATTGTTGGTTTCAGTTATCAGTTATGACAATTGTGTATGTGAATTTGAATTTTTTCTAACCCTGTTGTGAGATCTCTTGTTGGCATTTGCCACATCTGTGTGTTAAAGGAAAATATAACTGTAATTTCTATTTTGTGTGTATTGTCAAATTTAAGTTGTAAGGGGTTCATTGAAAGTTAAGTGAATGCTTTTAAATTGATTATCAATTGAAGTGGCTTTTACTTTAGTGTTGAAGGTGTTAATTGCTGTGTGGGAATTGGAAAATTCTTGTTAACCTTTGTACACTGACATATACATCACCCCACACATTGAAAATACTTTTATTGTGCATTCCACATGGTACTTTGACATAGATACATATACATATACATTTATACATACGGCTACTTCCCCATCCACTTTGGTGGATATTGACCCACCTCCTGATATTCCTACTCCAAGTAGCCAACTGGGACAACAAGGAGAAGATCCTATGCAATTATGCACCTCTTCTGAATTTTCACCTTCAGAAACCCAACATGACTTACCTGGTTCGCTACCTGGTTTCTTTCCTACACCTGGAAGAGAAATGCACCATCTTACTACCCACCTACAAGGGAACTGGGATCATCTAGTTGAATGTCAAAGAAATCAAGAAAAGGCTGTGAATGAACTCACCCATGAAATGAAACGCATGACTTCTCACACTGGCGGGCAACTGGATGCCTTGACTGTTAAAATGGAGTCCAGTTATCAGAAACTTTTATCCACACTAGCTACAACGAAACAGCATGAGGAAACAGAAACTGACCAGTTAACTAAAGCCATGAAAACAATGCTGACAGATAAATTACAAAAGACTGAATCTGCCTTGTGTACTGAATTTCGCTTTATGGTGGAACAGCTGCAACTGGAGATTCAGCAGGATATTAAGACCACCCAGCGAGTTCTTCAAAGAGATCAGGAACAATTTTCTGCAGAAATTGTCAAAGGTAACAAGAAAATGGATGAACTAGACCGGAAAATAATTGAACTCCAACTTGAAATGGATAACAACTTTAAAGCTTGTGGAAAAATCAACGCAGACCCTGAAAAAAAAAGTGTATCAACATCCACAACTCCGCCTATCATATCTGCTCCACCAGTAGTAAGTCCTGCACTTCTAACAGCCCCTGCTGTTAAAAGTGACCACTTAAAGCTGACCTTTCCTACCTTTGGAAGATCCTCTGATGATCTTGATCCACTGTTATATTTAGAACGTTGTCAAGACTTTATGGCATTGCACCCCCTCACTGATGCTGACATTTTAGCAACTTTCCGCACCGTCTTATTTGGCACAGCACGAAAAGGGAGGTCACCAGAACTTCCATAATCACTTGGGAGGAATTTGGAACGGCATTTCTCTCTGCATTCCTGTCAGAAGATTATGAAGATGAGTTGGCAGGACGAGTCCGTACCCGAATTCAAGGAGAGAAAGAGTCAATTCGAGATTTTGCTTTCACATATAGAGCCCTCTGTAAACGTTGGAAACCAGCCTTAACAGAAACAGAAATGGTAAAACTGATTTTAAAAAACATATAAGACCTCACCTGGCCAGTCAGTTACTAGCCTACTACTAGAACTACTGACAAATCGTCTGCTGTAGGGTGCTGGAGATGTAAAGGATATCATGCTCCAGGAAACTGTCCACACCATTCTTTCAGTCCAAACCAGTCTGAAAATTCGCATCACTCTTCTGGCAACAAAAGATTGTTTCCACACTCTAAACATGGAAGTCAGTCTACCAGCAATGCTGTAACTGCTGCAACCATACCTAAACCACAATCAAAATCCAATAAATCACCCTCAACTTCTTCATTTTCTTCTCCACCTCCTCCAATCATTCCACCACAATTAGTTGTTCCTATCCGCATTAGCACTTGGTTAGGAAAAGCTATTGTGGACACAGGAGCAAGTTACACTATGCTTCATGAAAATTTGGAGAAACCGCTTACCTCCTATGAAAAACTGCAACCTTGGACTTTGGGACCTTTGTATCTTGCAAATGGAGAAACAGAAGTTCCTGTTGGATGGATACATCAGCAAATTAGTCTTCATGATCATTTGTTTACTTTACCTGTTGCTGTCCTTTCTTCCAAAGCCCTTGCCTATTCAGTAGTCTTGGGTTTGGACTTCATCTTCAGTGGCATGCAAATCAATGTTATTGATGGTCGATATTCCTTCAAGTCGAATCCTAAAGAACAACACCTATTTCAACCTGTAAATGCCACTGTTCCAGCAAGTAGTCCTCAAACACAAAGTAAAGAAACAAAACAGCAAAAAACAGCAAGAATGTCAAAACGTTTGTCCTTACTGAGTGCTGTACCTCCACCTCAACCCCCATTTTTATCGGCACCTTGGGATAGCCCAGATCTAAACACTCTGAATGAAAAAGCTGTGAACAATGCCCACTTACCTTCTGATGGTAAACGTCAACTGCAGGAGATATTGGAAAGAAACACCCATGTTTGTACACTTCAACTTGGATGTACTGATGTTCTGAAACATTGTATCTACACAAGTCAACAAGTACCCATTAAACAAAGACCTTACCGCATGTCCCCTGTTAAGCAAGCCCTGGTGGAAGAACAGCTTCAAGAGATGCTTACCACCAGAATTGTGGAACCATCATGCTCGGGATGGGCTTCTCCAGTTGTTCTTGTTCCCAAGAAAGATGGTAGCATGCGATTCTGTGTCGATTACAGGAAGTTAAATGCCATAACCGAAAGTGACACTTACCCTTTGCCAAACATTACAGAAATTTTTGAATCCCTTTCAGGGGCAGCTAGTTTCTCCACAATAGACCTTAACAGCGGTTACTGGCAAGTGGCCACGGACCCCTCAAGTAAACAAAAAACTGCTTTCATCACTCCTTCTGGGATCTTCCAATTTAATGTTATGCCTTTTGGGCTTAAAAACGCACCCGCAACCTTCCAAAGGTTGATGGAGACCGTATTAGGAGAACTGCGACGAAAACTATGTTTTGTTTACATTGATGATATAATAATCTATTCATCAACTCTAACTCAGCATCTACACGACCTTCAAGCTGTATTTTGCAAGCTACAAGATGCAGGACTGACCATCAACTTAAAGAAGAGTAAGTTCTGTCTCAAAGAAATCTCATTCCTGGGTCATGTAGTAAGCACTCAAGGTATCATGGCAGCCCCAAGCAAAATTGAGGCCATTCGTTCTTATCCAGTACCCACTAGTCTTAAAGAAGTACAACGGTTTCTCGGCCTTGCTGGATGGTACCATCGCTTTGTTCCAAATTTTTAAAAAATTGCAGATCCTATTAATGCTCTGAAAAAGAAGGGAAGAACTTTTCACTGGTCAGATCAATGTCAGCGAGCATTTGAACAACTCAAGACATGTCTTACTTCACCTCCTGTCCTTGGTCATCCAAATTTACAACTGCTTTCACTGTATACACTGATGCCAGTGATACAGGCTTAGGGGCGGTGTTAACACAAAGAAGAGAACAAGGGATGGAAGAAGTCATAGCATATGCGAGCCGAAGCCTGAACCCAGCAGAAACAAATTACTCAGTCACGGAGAAGGAATGTTTGGCAGTTGTCTGGGCACTCGAGAGATGGCAACATTACCTGGAGCATAGATTATTTACAGTAGTCACTGATCACTCTGCCCTTCAATGGGTAATGTCTTCTACAAAGACCACAAGTCGTCTCATCCGATGGGCCTTGCGATTACAAAAATTTGACTTTGTCATTGAATACAGAAAAGGCCAGCTAAATGCAGCACCAGACGCCCTTTCCAGGATGTCTAACTTGCCTGCATGCAACCTGTTCACCAGCCTGAACAACGAGGTTGATTTTCCAATCACTGCTGTAGACCTGTGGGAAGAACAACATAAAGACCCTGAAATTCAAAAGATCTTCAAAGAAATGGCAGAAAACAATCATGACCCCTCAGAAAACTATGAGATTGTGGAAGATAAATTGTACCTTAAGACTCCATTGTCAAAAGGACAGGTTCAGTACAGAATGTATCTGCCCAAGAAACTTATTTCTACAATTCTCCAACATTACCATACACATCCTCTGAGTGGACATAGTGGGATCTTCAAGACCTACAAATGTCTACAGAATGTTGTCTTCTGGCCTAAGATGTGGACAGATGTTAAGAACTATGTCAAATATTGCAAGAAGTGCCAAACTTACAAGCATAATAATCAAAAACCTGCAGGCAAGTTACAACCTATTACCACAACACGTCCTAACGAAATGTTAGGAGTGGATCTTATGGGACCATTCCCCACTAGTAGCCCACACTGTTATGAGTACCTTTTAGTCTGTGTAGACTATTTCTCCCGTTGGGTTGAAATGTTTCCAATCCGTAAAGCAAATGCACAAACTATTGCTGAAATTCTCCGCAAAGAAATTCTTACTCGTTGGGGTGTGCCAAACTTCATTCTATCCGATCGGGGAACCCAATTTGTCTCTTCAATCTTTAAGGAACTGTGTTCAAAATGGAACATTGCACAAAAATTAACGACCGCTTACCACCCACAAACAAACATGACAGAGAGGGTTAACCGGACTTTGAAGTGTATGATTGCTTCCTATGTGGAGGAAAACCACAAAAAATGGGACAATTACTTACCTGAGTTCCGTTTTGCTATTAATTCAGCCATCCAAGAAAGTATTGGCATGTCTCCTGCAGAACTTCAATTGGGCAGGAAACTCCAAGGACCCATTGACAAGCTGTTTAAGCCTCGGGAAAACAGTCTCTTGCCATCAGATCCATCTTATGATGTGGTTAACCACATAGCGCACCTGAAGGAGAGAGCGATAGAGAATTATGCAAGAGCGAAAAAACGACAACTACAGAATTACAATAAAACCAGATGAAAAATCACGTTCAAGGAACAAGATCACATCTGGCTCAGAAACTTTCCACAATCCAGTGTACAAAAAAATTTCAGTGCGAAATTGGCTACCAAGTGGAAGGGACTGTAGGGTTTGATACATAAATATAATTTAATTTAGCTCAAAGGGAATCATTTATGATTTTATAGGGAATTTGAACAGAATCACTGTTTTGCGGCTGATCACTGAGTCGGCAGCGATTCACTGAACGAGCCGTATAACATTAATTCTGCACTGGATATTGCAATCCAAAATATAGTGAAAACACTATTAATAAGCACAGTAACAAGATCAGCAGATTAAGACATTAACTTGTAAGCACAAAACACAAGATACTTCTCTTTTAAATATAAATAAGACTTTATTTATATAAACCTAAGACATAAACTAATCTAACATGAACACACACATTCACACATTCACACGTTGCAGAAAGAGAGAAAGGATGAGTTTAGAGAATGAGAATGTGAAATCCCAAGTTTACAGCAATATGTGCTATTGCATAGACCTGAACAACCATCAATCACTTAATTAACCCTCGCGTTGAGTTTCTCGATGAGGCTAAAATTTATATTAAATGCACCACTTCAGTTAGACCTGGAGGTACTTGTGTTACAGGGATTCCCTTCTGTCGTCGTCGTTTCAGGAAAGGGGTTTTCCCGAGTTGGTGATTGGCTGGAAGTTCAGTAGTCTTTGAAGTGATGTCTTGGGAAGCCAATGGTTGGGCGTTGGCTGAGGATGGTCTTGGAGTCCGTTGCTGGTTGAAGTTTGAAGCGGGTGCAGTCGGAGCTGGAATTTGCGGCAAACTTAACTTTTGAACACGAGACTCAACGGAAAGAAAAGAAACTAAAGTAAAAGAATAAAATGAGTAACGAGACTAGGTGGTTTTTCTTCTCATCGTGGTGTTAAGTAGCAACTGGCCTGTAGGCCAGAGCCCGCTCAAAGAGCGCTAAAAGCAGCGTCAAAGCACGGTGGCGAGAAGAAGGTACGAGAGACGAAAGAGAGAAGAGCAAAAAAAAGAGAGATTTGATGGTGTCCTGAGTTCTTAAACTCGGCTTTTGGGACACATCCCATTTGGTGTCTTGACCAATTAGATAGGCTATTATCTTAGCTAGGGTTGTTCCTTCCATCATAAATCAGCATGTTATCAGTCACATGGTCTGAATTTTACACACTCTTGCAAAGTATACTTTTGGACATGATTTCTATAACCAGAATATGATACATTTGACACAGAATTAATTGAAAGAAACGTTTCAAGGTACGATCAAAAATGGTATGAGTAATGAGTAATTCAAGCTCATTTCGGCCTTGTCAGGAAAATCTGCCTCAAAACGTGTATCCGCGAAATGGATTACTCAGTAAATATAATGGATTACTCAGTAAATATATATCCATGGAATTGAATATTTTGGCTTTCATCACTATACATGTGAATAGTTCCGATGCAAAAGCCTCTAAAAGCCATCTTGGTCAAAAATGAGATAATGATACTGAGTGAATGCTCTCCACACATAGTATATGTTCATCAAGTACTTTCACTTCAAATGCGCTAAATCCCAGCCTCAACCCATTCAGAAGTACCAGTCCTTACAAAGAAACCTATACATAGTAGCCAGAAAGAAATGCTAATTTTAAAATAAAACATCAGACGTACTTAGAGGCTTTTGCATCTGAACTCTTCATGTATACATATACTATTACTTTCTTCAGAAAAATTACTGACAAAATCAAAAATGTGAGCTAGGGAAGTTTCTGAAGTTTGGTTGATTTGACATGGAATGACCCTCATGCCTTTTACCAAGTCTTCTAAAGCCATAAAATAGTGAGATATTTGAGAGGAACAGACCTAATTAATTGTCTTTGAGCTGGTTCTTTTTAGTGAACTGATTGATCCAATTCAAAAATTGTATTTTATTTTTTGTTTATTTATTTTTTTTGCAGTGGCAAGTAAAGATGCCTTATCAACCAGCCACTGTGCTGGGAGAACTCCGATTGGATTTTGACTTTAAATGCTCTTGTTTAGAATGCTGTTGTTTATTCTTGCTTAAAGGGGTCATCAGATGCCCATTTTCCACAAGTTGATATGATTCTTTAGGGTCTTAATGAAAAGTCTATTACATACTTAGGTTAAAATTTCTCAATGGTAGTGTAAAACAACACTCATTTTACCCCATCAAAAACAGCTCTTTTCAGAACAAGCCGTTTTCTTGCATGCTGCTTTAAATGCAAATGAGCTCTGCTCACCCCACCTCTTTCTTCCGAGCTGCTCTCTGAGAGATGGTAAACTTTAGCCGCATTCATCATTTAACTTGCTAACTAGCACGTTATTCGGAAAGGCGATTTGCCTTTATACTCACTTCTTCGTTAGGTGAAGCTGGATCACGGATGATTCGCGCAAACATAGTTGCATTTAGGTAGATCGGGGGGTGAATTCCCTTCACAAACAAACATAATCCACTGCGTCTTCAGCGGCTCAGATGTTGGAAGTAAATGACGACTGCTATGTTCATTATTATATCCAACAAGAAAACACTTCATTCGCTTAGGAGTCATTCTTGTCTACATCTACTCCGGCATCGAAACAATGGCAGACTGATGACAGCTCACTCAGGGTGGGTCTAAGGTAGTGATATTACGCAGTACCTGAAAGTAGTGCCCGGTAGCTGGGGACTACTTTCAGGCGCTGCGTAATATCACTACGCCTGCCGCGGCCATGAGAGTAGTTCCTAATCATATCAGCCTAGAAAATCGCAACTTTTCATTTTCCGCTGATCTTAGTACACGATATAACTACAGAAGAGTCAAGTTTTAAATAGGACAAATATCAAAACTCTTTGATCGTTTTTGAACGCGATGCTACTGGTCTAATCGGATTCAATGATCTATGCTAAGCTATGCTAAAAGTGCTATCGCCAGACCCGGAGATCGGCTGAATGGATTCAAAAACGGTAAAACTCAACTTATTAACTCTGGGGGAGTTGGAGAATGAGCCTATTTCCAAAAAAAGTGGAGTGTTCCTTTAAGTCAAATCGCGATACGGACTAGTATCTGTAAATATTAAGCCGCAAAAGTCGATTCAGATATGAATCCCGCATGTTCTGCGAGTCTCTGTGTGAATGAATGAATGGCAGAGACGCGCGTCTTTTTGTACACACACTGAAGCGCGCGTGACGCTCGCGGTGATTTCAGCTTCTGTCGTCTCAATGAGGACATAAATACATAAACAACGTCTCCAGAACTGCTCTGAGAGTCACTTCACGAGCATTTTACCGTTTCATTTGAGCAAAACCAGCTTCATATCATATAGCTACACACAGAAATTTAAAGGTATTCACGGCAACCCGTCAAAGTAAAAGTTTACCTTAAAGACATTGTGCCAGAAATATATTACTACTATTTAGTAGAATGTATGTGATACTATTACCACTGTTGAATTTTTTTAATAAATATTTATTTTTAAAGAAATAATCACACTATTTCTTCCATATTTTAATTTTAATAGTAAATCCCCTTTTACCCTCCTCTTTACCAAAAAAAATAAAATGTTTAAATTTCATTATTTAAAAGACAAATTAAATTTGGGTGAAACTTGTTTACTGTTTTTCATACTTTTACTACTTGCGGAAAAACTTGAAACACAATTTAAATAAGTATAAAGAATGGCATTGATTTTTGTACATTTTATTTTTGTTTGATTTTATTATTAAAAATGTTTTTTAATTAGCATGTGGTACCGAAATTGGTACCGAGAACCGTGGATTTTCACTGGTATTGGTACCGAATACTGAAATTTTGGTACCGTGACAACACTAGTCTGTAATGATAAAAATACACCTGCTCCTTATTTTTTTAATCCTTATAAATCATAAGCAGTGTCTCAGATCAAGCTGTTCACAGAATCCGTAAAATGTGACTTTGCATTTTACAAGCCCCACCTATGATTGTTGATGGACTCTGCCATATTAGCAGAGACCCTGCCCTGAGTGCGCCGCACATAATCCACCATGTTTATATTTATGCTAGAGCATTTAAAAGCAGCATTCAAGTAAGAAATGTCTTATAAGAGCGAGTGTTTTTCTGTTTTTTATTTTTTTTATTTTTTTTATTTTTTTATTGTTTGGGTCATATTAACATGTTTTGTTTTGGCAGAGTATCCTGAGGTACAAGTTGTAAAGTACACGGTGGCCGAGAAGTGCAAAACAAATCACAATTCTGAAAACAAAATAACAAATTACAAATGCAAATGCAAATCTAAAAAATAAAATAACAATTCAGAAAACACAACAACAATTCAGAAAACATTATAACAATTCAGAAAACACAACAACACATCCAAAAACAAAATAACAACATTTAAATTCACATGCACGAAAACAGCCTGTTTCTGCTTCCACTCAAAATAGGCATTTTCAGATTGAAATAATAAATGATCAGTGTGGTGCTTTGAGCTGAAATTTCACTGACACATTCCAAGGACACCTGAGACTTATATTGCATCTTGTAAAAAGGGTCATAATAGGTAGAGTAAACATGAAACAGCAGTCTCAAACCATTTTTCTTTAGGTTTGCAATGTGGCTGCTCTCAGATCCAATACAGTTGGCACATTTTAACAAAAGTATCTTTGTGAACTCTGCATTATAATATATGTATAAAATTATGAATAAAATATGTATATGTATATATACATCCACACTTTCCTAAACAGGATGTGTCAAAATGAACGCTTCCAAAAGTTCACATCCTTTACTCATCTGTTTGTCCTGTTTTTAAGAGTAGTTCAAGTGTAGGAATTACATCAGATATACACAAATATGTCTACTGTCCTTATCTAGTTTAGTGAGTGTCTTTGATTATAATGGACTCAATTTGCTTTTGATATGACATGAGGCAACATGCCACTCACATCCAGTCTAGACAGAGTGTAATGTAAAAATTTCCATGAACAGCACAACTTCTTAAGATCCTCCTCGACATTTTAGTCTTTGTAAAATCTAGTTTAAAAATAGCAGTGAGCTTTTAGGTGTATGGTATCCTGAATATCTCTCTGACCTGCACTGTCTCTTCTTCATGCCACTGTTTACCACTGCTGGGAGGCTACTGAACTGATAAGGTAAAGTAGGTGTTTAAGTGTTGTTGTGGAGGCGGTCCAATGCAACTGACTGTCACACTGTGATGTTACAAAGTGTAGGAAGTGGAGCAGCTTGTCATGTTACGCTGTTGCAGGAATACGCAGGAGTCACAAGGAAACGTTTTACAGTCTTTAATCAAGGAAACACTGGAAATAATCACAACAGGTTGAGCAACACATGAACTGAACAGACTGGGGCTTATAAACTCAGCATAACGAGGGACAGACAGGTGCTGGGAATCAAGTAATGATCAAAGGAAGGTGACCAACTAAGGCAAAACAGGAACTGAAACACATGACAAAACAGGTCCGATCCTGACTCGGAAGGTGCGTCCTCGCACCATAAACAACGAGAGGGAGGTAGAGACAGAGAGCTGATGAGCCAGGGTGACGGGGAGGATCCGGGGGACCAAGGCGGAGTAGATGGCGCCGCGACCGAGGCGGAGATGGGGATCCAGATGGCAGCGGTGGAGCCAGAGCGACAGAGGAGGAGCTGAATGGATGGAGGAGACTGACGGAGACGGAGCTGGAGGGACAGAGGGACAAGGCGCAGCCGGAGAAATTGAGTCTCGAGGCACAGGATGGTCGACGACAGACCAAGGTGGAGCCGGAGGGACGAGGGAGCCAGTGGACAGATGGGCCACGGCGGAGAGGAGGGAGCTAGGAGCCATGAGCTTAGAGGCTGGAGGCGGAGTCAAGGAATACTCCGACCACAGCGACGCTTAGATGGTGGGCTGAGGGCGAGCAGAGGGGCTGCCAGACGACAGCAGAGGAGGAGGCAGGAGTGGGTGGGAAGGTGGGCATTTGTGAGTCTTCTCTTGGGCTTAACACTGGAACGGGAGCCCTCTGCTCTTCGGTGTGGCACAGTCGCCGCACCATACTCAGCTCACCCTCAGCCGCGGTGCAGGGGGCGGAGCTCCTCTCCACGCTCTCACTGTCCACGGCATTCTCCCTCGAGGCAGGCGTTGTTGCCGGTTCACGTACCTGGACTGACGTCACTAGCAGCGTCACTCTGTGACGATCTGACGCTCTGTCGCTCTGTGCAGCGATGGCTCGCCGGTCGTGGCATGCTCTGGCTCTCCGTCAGCGGTGGACGAGACCATCTTCCAGACCTCTCGAGGACCATCTACGGACGACGGTGCTCTGCGCGCGGTGTTTAAACTTGCATCGTAGAATGCACAGAGCTGGTGGTGTTAGCTAGCATCAGGAACAGTCTCGTATGGTCCTCGAGAGCTTTGTCCTACCGCTCCAGTAGGGGGAGGAGGAATTCGGGGGAAAGAAGGGCATCCATACGGGGTACACACAACGGAAACAAAACACTGAGGGAAGAATGGAAACAAAAATAGAGGGAACACATGGAGGTTGCTGTTTGAGGGTTGGGTCTTCTGTCATGTTACGCTGTTACAGGAAGACGCAGGAGTCACGAGGAAACGTTTTACAGTCTTAACTAAACACGGACAGGAAGGTGACCAAATAAGGCTGCATTACACTGCAAGTCTTGATGACCAATTCCGATTTTGTTACTATATCCGATTTTTGGACGACATGCTTATATTTCTTTTAAAAGTGACCCGTATCCGATGTGTGCATTTTACACTGCACCTTGGGGAAACAAGCCAAAAATAGCATATGACATCACAAATCAATTTGAATAGTACATTGAGTTTAATTTATTGACATGGAATTCATATAGAAATGTTTTTAATACAGTAGTTACATCTATACATCAAAATAATTTTATATACTAGAACAAATTCTTCAGGACAGTGGTGATCTTCAGCTCCGCTGAGAACTTGCGAGTGGAATAATACTCAGGTGGTAGATAATGTTAAGCATGTCACATCGGTTTTTTTTTTAGTAATTAAAATAAATGCGTTCATCAGTGATTGTATATCAAAGGCAGGGACATATTTGTGTGCATTTTATTTTGTGGTTTCAATGGAACGAACGGGACCACTGACAACAGCAGCAACGAGCAATTTCAAAAGCAACACATTTCAACGTCAGATCGCCTTCTATTTAACATGAACAAACTAAATTAATATTCTGCTATTATGTAAACTAGAGATGTTTCATTTGTTACAGGTATGTCTGTAGTACGAAATGTAAAAAAAAAAACCTCACTTTTCGATGATGTAGGAGTCGCATTTACAGGGGAGTATCCGATTTGTCCGCTTACACGGCAGGCGCAAATGCACATATCTGATTCATATCTGATTTTTTTCCACATATGAATGAGGCCTGAAACGATGCGGGGGGGTTTTTCCTGCTTACACGGTCGTAGGCTCATCTGTACTACATGGGAGGAAAAAAATCGGAATTGGGTAACTTGAACCATGCAGTGTAAATGCAGCCTAAGGCAAGACTAGGAACTGAAACACATGACCAAATGGGTCCAATCCCTAAACAGCTTGGTTTTAACAAATGCTAGTTTTGCAGTGAGGATCAAATTTGATTCCTCGTTTTGACCCTTTCATCCAACGTGAATATCACTGTAGCAGAAATTGCATTAGAGTGGGCAAGTTGATTCATTTCTGTGAATCTGTTCAAACTGTCAGTTTCACTGAACCATTTCAGAAATTATTTGACACTTTTTTTTTCTTTTTTTTTTTGCATCTTGCTCATGGTCTCCATAAATGTAGGTAAATAATGTGATGTATTATGTATTTATTATGTTTATCATGTGATTTATTATGTTTAAATATCATTCTTTTTATGCATTAAGTGATTAAGTGTACTCTATTTTACTTAAAATTTTGAATCTAGCTGGATTTAATGACTTGGTTGAACAGTTGTTTTCTTGGATCACTTTTTTAAACCATAACGAACAAACAAACATGTTTAAACCATAGCACAGCAAATAAATACTTGTCGATGTTTACTGAATAACACCAATAGACTAAAAAATGGCAAATACTTTTTAGAACAGAATGTTCTGTTTAAAAAAAATTATTAGGTTTTGAAGACACATTTCAGTGTGTCCTGTCTTTTGTAAAGATCACTAATGGTTTGACTTTTCTTTTGGGTAAATTTTTAACTTGTGATCTACTATATATAGAGAGAGAGGGAGAGAGAGAGAGGATCACATAAGGCTAGTGCTTTTATAACTTTTGAATAGCTTTTTGCTTTCTAGCCTTTAAAATTCTTCTAAATTTCACATGAACAATAATTTTGAACTCTGTATGAATGTTTTTCTCCCCTTTTTTCCAGGAAGGAATTCAGCAGTCACACAGTTTAGCTTAATACTGACTATTTGTGTGATGGATGTCACAAATTAATAACATCAGTCTTGGTCAGAACATGTGAAAAATGAGCCAGAATTTAAACAGAAAGTATCAAGTTTGCATTTTGGATGATCTCTTCATAAAGTAGAATACAAATATATATAAGGACCATGGTACAGCTAGCTAAAAGAGATGAATGATCAAGGGCTGCATGTATACTGAATATTCCCTTGCTGTGTCTTATGAATAGTCATCATTTTCCATCTTCACTGGTCTTTTCTTTCTGCCGTATCTACATAGAGCTGGTACTAATTAAATTAAGCTCCTATTAACTTCCAAGGTCAAGCCTGGTTTGAGTAATCATGAATCAGTACGTATAAATGCATTTGGGCGAAATCGAATGAGGCAGAAATTGAAGGGAGTGTTTGTGTATGTTTTCTTTCCCTAAGGTTCTGTATGCAGAAGAGTGCAAAGCTGGTGCCAGGAGTGACCTTGGACCTAATTGAGAAGTAGGTGTTTGTTTGTTTGTTTGTTTGTTTGTTTGTTTGTTTGTTTGTTTGTTTGTTTGTTTGTTTGTTTGTTTGTTTGTTTGTTTGTTTCCTCCCCTTACTTGCCTTCATTTGGTTGTCTTCCCCTTGTGGTCTTATCCAGTTATCGTCCAGAATATCTGGAAAAAGTAATGGAAGTCCTGTAATTATTGGAGTTATTGTTATGCATTTTTATTTAATTGTAAGCATTTCTGTTACTATCTTTTGAACTCCCAGTTATATGCCCTAGTTGAGCTAAAACAATTTGTGTCCCTGGACCACAAAATTAGTCATAAGGGTCAATTTTTCAAAATTGAGATTTATACATTATCTCAAAGCTGAGTAAATAACCATTGATGTATGGTTTGTTAGGATAGGACAATATTTGGCAGAGATACAACTATTTGAAAAACTGTAATATGAGGGTGCAAAAAAATCAAAATATTGAGAAAATCGCCTTTAAATTTGTCCAAATTAAGTTCTTAGCAATACATATTACTAATCAAAAATGATATATTTACAGTAGGAAATTTACAAAATATCTTCATGGAACATTATCTTTACTTAATGGCCTAATGATTTTTGGCATAAAAGAAAAATCAATAATTTTGACCCATACAATGTATTTTTGGCTATTGCTGCAAATATACCCCAGCGACTTAAGACTGGTTTTGTGGTCCAGGGTCACATTTGATTTATGCTTGTTTTCATCCTAATCTGTTTGGTCTTGTCAACATTTTTTTTAACATATGAATTCTATGGTTCTGTGCAGGGCTGGAGTGAGACTCATTTTCAGCCCTGGAGTTTCAGGCCTTAAGGCCTTTCCACACTGAGCGCAATGCGAAAAAGCGAGGCGAATCGCCAACGAACGGTGCTTTCACACCAAGCGCGAAACGAATGTTTGCCTTCTGCTAATTCACACCTGCACGCTAGGTGGCGCCGACCAACAATGCATTTTTCCTCAGATATGTATCTCGTATGTGGATTTAAAATCTAAATATAAAACAAAGTTTGGTTCTACACCAGAAACACAAGCTATAATGCTTACAAGAATAGGCTACATCCTAAAATATAATTAGAATTACAATTAGCATCAAGCTAAACTTGAAAATGTATGTATTTATTAATGTATTTGCTTACCCACTTTAAACCATCATCAAGTGCTAGTAATAACTTCCGATTGTGCTTTCTAAGCTTTCTATTTTCATTCTGGCCTTTTCAGTTCCACCTTTGCACTTTCTATTATCCATTGTTTTTATCTCTAATTTTTTTTGCTCGCATATCTCCAACAACTGATGTTTTTTTGGGGTTTTTTGCGCCGCTGTCTGGGGAATCAAAAGATAATTATGTCATCATTAACCTGCAGGCTGGTGGGGCAGTGAGAAAATAATAAATAAAAAGAGTGGGGCTGCGATTAAAATAAAAAAAAAAAAAAAAAAAGAGTGGGCTGCTGTGAGTGTGGGCAGCCTAGGGACAGCATCCATATTTCAACCCAGTGGCATGACAACACTGGCCCTCGCGGCCACAAAAAAAACAGACTGGCCCACCAGGAATTCTCCCGGTGCTCCCGATGAGCCAAATCTGGGCCTGGTTCTGTGGATTTCAGCTGCAATAACTTTACAGTGATCTAAAATAAATAAATAAACCAATTAGTGTGAATTATGGATTATCTGTATCTAGTTTGATGCTTTCCGACAGCATGATTATTTTCATAGGGATTCATTAGGAACTATTTTTTTAATTATTGAAACTATTTAGAAATTTGTATTCAAACTGTTTAGAAATTCTATTTAGATTTTTTTTTTCTTATAAATTACTAAAGAAAGTTAAGTGGTTCTAAACAGAACTTTTTCAGTGACCTGAAGTTGGCCTTTGCAACCTTTAAGTTCATCTTTGCACTTTCTCCTGTGTAAGAACTGTGGGGCCCTTGAGGCAAGATGGGGTTGAATGGAGAAAAAGAGGCAGTTCTTTGAGCTTTGTGCAGATGAAAAACATTTCATGAGATCATGACAGCTCTAACCCCTCTGTTTCCTCCTCCTCCATTCCATCTGCAACCTTAAATGAGTTTACAATCTCTTACAGAAAATACAGAGAACACCAACTTTTTCCACCGCAACCAGAGTTGGTGTCTTCAAATCTTTAAGGTGTTACACAATAGTAAATGCATCCCTGTTCTGAAGACTCATATAATTATTATGTAATCACAACTTTTCTATTAGTATCATAACTGCTTGGTGATATCTTAGTTAGTTTCCCTCTACATTTTTCCCAGGGTCTTTGCAGTCAGAAAGCACTTAGTTTTGAATAATAGAGACTAAGAGTGAAACTCATCACAGTGACACCATCACAATTATGCTGTTTTTTAATGGATGTAGTTGAACATGGCACCTGAGGCAGTCCCTTTGCTTATGATAACTTTAAATGATACTGCTGGAACAGCAAAACCATCATGATTTTTACTTTCTTTCTTTCTTTTTTTGGGGGGGGACTTGAAACGATCAGGTTGCATTACATTTCACCAGCAAATTAATTTATGTCCCATCGCTGGGCTTCCTGTTTACACCCCTTTTCTGGCACTCAAAAGCACCCCACCCCACACACACCTGCACAACTTTGAATTCTGATTGATTAATGCTCTGTGACATCACAGTATGAGGAAGATTAATGGCCTAAACAGTTTTCTGAGGACAGAGAACTTCTGTAAAGGAGTACTGGTCCATTTTCGGAAAGACTGTCTGACTTTTGTGTCCTAACAGAAAGTGCAGCAAATGAACATCAACAGTTTTAGAACATTCACTTTGTAATCATTGAGTCTGACCAGCAGCAAGCTGCAGGTTGACGATATAACATATAAATATAACAAATACATTAAATGATAAATTAAAATGCTCCATCGGGTCAAGACCACGGGAATCAGATAAGCCCTTTACACAATCTGACTTGGCTGCAGTTGGAATTGAACTGCGGGTTTCGTCTGGCCAGAGGAGAACTGGCCCCCCGACTGAGCCTGGTTTCTCCCAAGGTTTTTTTTTTTCTCCATTCTGTCACAGAGGGAGTTTTGGTTCCTTGCCGCTGTCGCCTCTGGCTTGCTCAGTTGGGGACACTTAATTTCTAGCAATTATCGTCAAATTGGTTGCACAGATACTATTTAAACTAAACTGAGCTAGACAATGACATCTCTGAATTCAATAATGAAATGCCTTTAACTGAAAATTTAGAAAATTGAGTGTTTAATCTTATCATTATACATTACTGACACCAATTTGATACTGTTAAGTGCTTTGAAATGATCTGTATTGTTAAAAGCACTATATAAATAAAGATGACTTGACTTGACTTGATATGCAAAGCACATTCAGTTGACAGAAACCCCGCCCAATTTTTTATTATTATTATTATTTTTTTTGACACTGTGCATCATCATGAAGGGTTAATTAGTTACTGATTAAATGATTGCTAGAGCTATTTATGGAGGGTTAGTTCATCCAAAAATAAAAATTCTGTCAGCATTTAATTACCCTCATGTTGTTCCAAACCCAAAAGACTTTGCCAAAGTTGTTAGAACTCCTAACAGATCGGATAATATTGCCTCCTTTTTTGCCTCCAAAACATGATTTAATTTCATAATATTCATGAAACATGCAGATGGTTGCTCTGAGCACCACAAATATCAGATGAAGTGAGTCGTACTGTTTTTACGCGAAAAGAAATCTATACGAAGTAATCCACATCTTCTGAAAAGACAGGATCACTTACATATGATGAACAAATTTAATTTAGCCTCATATTCATATATAAACCTTGATCAACAAATGCATAGAGACCGTAAAATATGGTGTACTTCTCAGCTGTGCTTGCTTGACATTTGAGAACCAATGAGGTTTGTCCCAGTCAGTCCCAGTCAGTTTTCACAGTGGTCCGCACATTCAGTGTTTCCCAAAACCGGAGTCCCAACGAGCATTCGCAAAAAGCATTGAACATTGTATGGATGGAAGTTCATCTCTCAACTTGTGGTTACAAACATAGTCTCTTGTTAGTAAACTAACAAGCAGTAAGTATAATCTATATCTTTCATTTCATATAAAATATTAAGACAATGAAAGTACAGTTTTTTTAAGAGTGTATGTCTTGTACCCCAGGTAGACAACTGAGAGCAAAAATAGCGAAGTAGTCTTCAGATGCCATGTTTGTTATTTACAGCAACAATCTGGCATTTATCATCTCAAACTGATTGATTTAAAATGTATTTAAATGTCGGTGTGTCGACATACAGCGCACCTGCAATCGTGGCGACCTGAGTTTGATTCCTGCCTCGAGGTCCTTTGCCGATCCCACTCCCCTCTCTCCACACAGTGCTTCCCTGTCAGCTCTCCACTGTCCTCTCACATTAAAGACATAAAAAGCCAATAAATATAACTTAAAAAAAAATTATTTCAATTTTTTTTAAACTGTAAAAGTTGTGCTATATTGTAAAGCCATGTATTAGTTTTGTGATGAACAGACTGAAATCGTGTTCTCTGATGAATCACATTTGCACTTCTGCATAGTAAAGTTTGGGACTCTGCAATTAGTTATGAGATAGGCATCTTTGACTTGGCATGTGGCACAATATGTCTTGAGACGCCAAGTCTTATTATATGCAAGCACACATAAAATCTCAAAAGGAAACTGTTGTATAATATTAATTATGAAAAATTATTAATGATTTATTGTTTTTAACTTTATGCATTCTGTCATGTGCTATGGGCACTGAAGCTGCTAAAAAATTACCAAGCTGTCACATAAAACCGCTCTTAAAAATGTGTGTGCATGGTTGGAACTAAAACAAATGTCTCTGAGGTCGATATTGTGGAAGTGAAACCCAGTGTGTGCGCTGTGTTGAGTGGTACATGTATCATACTGTTGAAAAGAACTGTGTCAAGCCAAGAAAGTTATAGCCTGCCTAGATTCTCACTGACACTAAATTATACCTTCAGCTAGCGAGAAGTTACTCCATAAATTGTGCTCCATAAAACATACAGCTCCTGGAGACCAGGTGCATTACTCATGATTGGAAACAAATGAAGAAAGTAAGTTTGCTGAATGGATAGAGTAAAATTTGGCAGTGTGGGGCTGTCGTTAAGAGATGTGTGTGTGGTGATTGATGGCATCTGGGAGCAGCAGTGTGTTAGTCAGTGGCACGTTAGAGGCGATGACATTTGCTTGAGGCTTCTGCCCAGCATGAGCTGCCTGACTCACCCACTCATCACGAGGACAGAGCCCACTGCTGCCAGTCAAATACTCAGCACTGATGCCTGTGACTCTCACTATCAGGTGTCAGAAATATGTAATAATAGACTTTGGTTGCACTCACATACATGCAGTTTCTTTACATTTCTATCTCTTTCTCACTGTGTATCTTGTGTACACACATGCAAGTGGTCACATATAAGTAAAATACATGCAAGTTGTCCATAGCTGCCTTCTAAGCCAGTATTCTATCTGTCATGGTACCACATAAGTGACTGATTTAGCGTGCTATTCATGAACAACTCATATAAATGACACTCCATATGGGAGAATAGACTCTTTATTTTAGTAAAGTGTGACCTTAGCATTTTGCAAAGATAACAGTGTGATACTCTAATAAACATAAAAATACATTGCACACACATGGAATAAACAAAATTATCAGTGTAGTTTGATATGAAATACAATTGAACTTTTTCGTATTGTGTACCATGTTTTTTTGTGTGTGTGTTTTTTCACAGTTCATTCTGGAATTGCCTTTTGTGCAAAAGGTACACACTGCCTTAGAAGTTGTCAAAAGTGAGGTATATTTTAAGGCAACATACTTAAGTTTTGGCCTCTGTGTGAAGTGGACTTTTTGATGTCTTAAGATGCTACCTAAAAAACAAAGGAAACTCACAATGTTTCAGCTGTTTCTGAGGCAGTTTATTTGATTATCAGCTCTCTGAGGGTCTGAGAGATTCAGCATCCTGCTGACATGCTGACATGTCAACACCATGTCCTCATTAATACATTTAGATATATTTCCCTTCATTTTGTGTGTTTGTACAAGACAGCTCCATGACTCTCAGCTTTTTTTCTAATTGCAGTCCCTGTCTCTGATCTTTCAAAGTTAGTGATCCTTTAATTATTTAATGTACAGTATGTTTAAATAAATTGTCATGAAAACATGTTATGATTGCCACTATGTAAATTATTATATTTCAATAACTAATTAAGATTAGAAACATCATTGTATAATTAGATTTAGAAGTAAAAAATGTTTAGATACCTTTTTTTCCCTAAAAATGAATACCAATTTAATTGAATATAATTTGGGCTTTGTTGTGAAGTGTAACCATTATTATAGTAAAGTACAAGTAATGGGGCTCCCTATAGCATGAGGTAGTTCCGTGTGTGTGTGTGTGTGTGTGTGTAAATGAACTATTTGCTCATTTGATTATTTTGTTATTAAGTTGTTTATTTCACCAGGCATTTAAGAATAAGATTCTTCTTATTACAAGATGACAAGTCATAGCTAGTTTACTTTTAAGTAATTAAAAGTTCTACAAGGCTGTGAAGACCATGGTCACATCAGTCAACAAAAACATGAAAAATAATAATAATCGCATCTTTTAACACAGTATTTTGGACTGTAATGTGGATTTTATGGCATAATCCAATTATGATATGATCATTCAACAGCTTTGTGAGATGTGTATAGTTTTGCTTAATCTGTCAAGGAGCACTGATAGTTTGGATAGAAACTGTTAAAAAACTAAGGTGAAATAGCTCCAGCATCATTCATTTTCTAGGCCAGTGTTTCTAAATATTTCTCTTGGTGGCCTCTTATCACTGCACATTATGTCTTATCTGATACAGCAAATTAAGGTCACGAATATGACTTCACAAAAGAACTAATAAGCTGAATCAGGTGTGTTAGATGAATCATCCAAAATGTGAGTTTCCTTAAAATATTTTTCGGATTATTCTAGGATTATAAAAGATTATCGTTCTCTTTGAACGCTTCTAATCTATACACGTCCACATGTATTACATCATATTTATATTGTCGATACATTACATCTGTGTAAAACAGAAATACAGCATGTGGTCATACCCCATCAGTTTCCTGCCGTGGTTAGCTGTTCTTCTCCACGGTGTGTTACCTCATCTCAGCTGCTGAGATGAAAACCAAGATCACCTTCACCCCTTAAGGTGAGAATTGAAATCGTTGAGAGATGACTTTTGTCCTCCCAAAATATCCGAATATCCGTTTTCTTATTGTCACAGACTGAGAGTAGAAAATTGTTTTTTGATTCATTGTTCTTCTCTTCTCTCTCACTTTCTCTCTGTCTCTGTCTCTCTCTCTCTCTCTCTCTCTCTCTCTCTCTGTCTCTGTCTCTCTCTCTCTCTCTCTCTCTCTCTCTCTCTCTCTCTCTCTCTCTCTCTCTCTCTCTCTCTCTCTCTATATATATATATATATATATGTATATGTGTGTGTGTGTGTGTATGTGTATGTAGAAAACGTTTTACTCACATATCTCTTACACTTTGCAGTAGGGTTCTATATGTTAACACAATTTAGTAATTAACATGAACCAACAATAACCAATACTTCAGTTTCAAATTTATTCCAGGAATACATGGCCTCTCGGCCTATAGTTCCACAAAATTATAATGACATGGCAGATAATCTTTTCTTCATTCCATGATATATATACAGTGACAATCTCCATGCATACCCCGAATCACAAACACTTGACACATCAATACAAACATCACCAACAAGATCACCAAAGTATTTCTTACGCAAATCCTCATATAAGGAGCAATCATACAAAAAATGCTTCTCATCTTCTGTCACATAAATGTTTGATGTTAACTTACAGTAACTACAGATTCTCTCTGCCATTGGTGTATTACTCCATCTACCTGTTTCTATAGCATGATGATGACTTGAACATCTAAAACGGAACAATGATCGTACCAGTTGCATATTATACACAGACGCAATGTAGCTCTCTTGTATCAAACGACTTGCATTGTGAATATATATTTAACTTATTATTTTCCAAAACTGATGTATACCATGCCTCATGTGCTTTTTCTTTCAGTCGTTGGTTAAGAATAGCTATAAATGTTCTTATATCACCTACATTTTGAGCCTCTCAGGCACTAGAAAAAACATAAAAGTATGCAGAACTATAAAAAAATAAAAGTAAGCAGAACTATACAAGTATCCCATGTTTTTCTACCTACTTCATCTAATTGAAAAAGCATATTATAACATTTTCTTGGATAACGATGATTAGACATAGACACTAGTTTTATCCAATACATGATACATCTTTTCTTATAAGAAGTGGACAATACAAATCTACCCAAATCACCCAAGACAGCTAAATTGCTCACACTTTTACTGATACACAGGATTTTTTTACAAAAAGATACCTGAACATTTTCAATACACTCCACTGGGTCAAAACCCCATATCTCAGATCCTAAAGTATAGGTGCAACCATGCGATCTAACAAATACAAGGATTGATTGCAACTGATTTTATGTTTACGAACAAACCTTGGCAAGGAAAGCATTGCTTACTTGCCTTGACTTGCTAAAAGTTGTCGGGTTTTCCACCATGAAAGGGCTGTGTCTGAAAGCTTGGGCAGCTGACTTGTTGCCTCGCTTGCCCTATCAGGCAACTTTTTTCAGCTTTTGGATGCAGCCTTGTACTCCTAAATACCTTGATTAGCAAGTCCAGGTGTGTTTAAATAGGATAGGAGCTAAACTCTGCTGGACATGACAGGAGCAGGATTGGACTTCCTTGGGTTACAGCTTTTGGTGCTGTCTTGGTTCTCCACATGACAGCCCATGTAAAATCTATGGCACTGTTTACACCTGGTTGGATACATTGGATACATTTTTGTCAATTCAATCATGAGTGGACAATGTTAAATAAATTGTAAACTGGGTCTAATATGTTTTGAGCTTGTCCATTTTCAACCATTTCCAGAACAAGTCAAAAACACATTTCTTTTAATTTCATAGTGTAGACGCTCATGTGGTTAAATGTGGTCAAACATCCACAAAAGACCACCTGTCCTCCACCAACTGACTTCTAACACGCTTCCGCAGTGTTTGCCGTGGTATTGTGGCTACTAGAGCAGAAACAAAAGCTGCTCATCTTTTATCTTAGTCTCCTTTCTCGTTGTGTAAATTGTGAGAGCTTAGTTTGTGCTTTAGAAATATCTGAAAAAGCTTGCACATGTACATGCACAAAAAGCACTTCATGCAGCATTTTTGATTAAAACAACAGGTGTAAACAGGAAATGTTTCTCCCTCATCTACTTATGATCTGATGTTAATTCCAGGTGTAAAACAGGGATTGTGTGGTCTATGGTACAGTGTGTGTATGTCTGTGTTTAGTTTAAATTTAACAGATGTGTGTCTACTTCACTTTGGGCATAGCAGTTAGGACTAATTTATCTCCTTTAAGTTTGTCTCATGGTGCCACCCACAAGTCCGAAAGTCTGTGACTAATCACTGTTTCTAATCATGACAGCAGTCACAGAATGCAGAATTCTGTCTTAATTTTAAAAGGGAATTATGCTGCCCAATGTTCTGTTGCTTTGCTGTGCTTTCTCTCCCCCCACCCCACCCCACCTCTCTCTCTCTCTCTCTTTCTCTTTCTCAGCATGTTCATCTCTGGTTTGGGGATGTTTTTAAGGTTAGGGTGTGATCTGTTATTTCAGTATTCTGTTATTTCTTTGAGCACCAGTGTTTGTGTCCAGCAGTGTTTGTGAAAGAAATTGTGGTTTTAGATGCTCTGTGTCATCTTGTCTCCAGTGAGCAGTAAGTGGGATGTTGATTTAGATGTGTTCTTTTTGTATTACACGTCTCTCTCTCTCTCTCTCTCTCTCTCTCTCTCTCTCTCTCTCTCTCTCTCTCTCTCTCTCTCTCTCTCTCTCTCTCTCTCTCTCTCTCTCTCTCTCTCTCCTATTCTCCGTCACTCATTAATTCATTTATCTCTTATCACTTCCACTGTTTGAGATGTCTCTGGTCACAGCACGCACGCACATTCTTATTCTAAACCAGGACAGGAGGGATGTCCCATTAGTAATTACACTAGAAGGGATGTCATGGTTGCTTAGCAACAGCATTTTGGGAAGCTGAATCTTGTGCAGCTCTGTTAGTATGTACCATCACACCTCAGTCCAACTTTACTGTAGGGCTTCATAGCAAAATACAATTTAAATTTTGATTATTGGCATATCAACATACATACAGTCCTGTCACATCAATATAATGCCATTACCTCTTTTCAAGTCAAGTTACTTTTATTTATATACCACTTTATACAATGTGTATTCTTTCAAAGCAGCTTCAGAATAATAACACAGGGAAGTAATGGTGTTAAAGTTTTTAAGTTGTAAAATTAAAATTTATAAATTGTAAAATAAATTCAATTTCAGCTTTAAAGCAGCTCTACAAATGACAATGCTGACATTATTCAGCTGAATTTAGTTCAATTTTGATTCAGTTTAGTTAATAACAGTGTCTGTGTTGAAAAGGTTATCAGTTATCAGATCACTTTGCATTATGTAGTTAATCTTTCTTTCTAATGAGCACCAAAATGATTTTTCTTATAGGATTCATTGGTTTCATGTATGTAAATATTCATTTTTCTCAGGATCCCTGGCAGGCTGAATGACAGGAGGACACCATTAGGGGAGCTGAACTGGATTTTCACAGCTATCACTGACACAATTGCATGGAACGTCCTTCCGAGAGGTTTGTCCTGATTAAAATCCAGATATTTGCAATCTCTGAAGATTTAGTTTTGTGTCAATCAACTGCACAGACCTTTCAGGGTTCCCAAAAGAGTGACAAATTCACTTTGATCATTCAACATCTGTTAAATTATTTTGGTTCAGTTAGAACCCAGATTTGTCTGTTGTCTTTGCTTTTTCCACAAAATAACAGAAACTGTCAGAGACGTTTTATATATATGTGTGACCCTGGACCCCAAAACCAGTCTTAAGTCGCTGGGGTATATTTGTAGCAATAGCCAAAAATACATTGTATGGGTCAAAATTGTCGATTTTTCTTTTATGGCAAACATCATTGGGATATTAAGTAAAAATCATGTTCCACGAAGATATTTTGTAAATTTCTTACCGTAAATGTATCAAAACTTAATTTTTGATTAGTAATATGCATTGCTAAGAACTTCATTTGGACAACTCTAAATGCGATTTTCTCAATATTTAGATTTTTTTGCACCCTCAGATTCCAGATTTTCAAATAGTTGTTTCTCGGCCAAATATTGCCAGATCCTAAAAAAAAAAACATACATCAATGGAAAGCTTATTTATTTCAGTTGACGTATAAATCTCAATTTTGAAAAATTGACACTTAAGACTGGTTTTGTCGTCCAGGGTCACATATGTGTGTGTTATATAAATACTAATAAACAGCCAATATGCATGCTAATAAGCAACCAATTAATAGCGAATAGTGTTACCTTAGTTCTTAATAGAAAATACCAAAGTAGTTCCAAAAGCCAAAGAAGTACCCCTGTTGCATACCCCAGAGCTACTATGACAGCAAAACTGGAAGCAGTAAACACAGGCAAGTGAAGTGAGTCAAAGCATCTCAGCTTTTATACTGAATGTTATTTTTAACAGTGCCTGGCCAATCAGATTAGTGGACTGAAACTTACTGTTGTATAAAGAAATATAATTATGCTTAATTTGTGCATTCACAAGCTTTGTAAATGCTTTGCCGGCAGTTTTTACAGTGGTCTTCATTAAAACACAAGATATTTATCTAAATTCCCAAACTCGAGCATCGCATAACACCAGCTTTGAAGTTTTTACTCTAGTCTCTGTACTGAGGAGGAACCAGACTTGAATCTGTATATCCTGTATAGGTATATCCTGAACTCTCACATCCTTTAATTAATTATTGTACATCAGAGATAAATCTGCATAATGAAAATCCCCAGGGTTTAATTTGTCGTACACACACATCATAATTTTAGGGTCTCATTAAGACTGAGCATTTCAGAATTTAGAAATTTTAATCAAGTTACCTGCTATCACATGTCATTCCTTTCTAATATATAAAGTTTTTTTTTATTCTTTCTCACTCTCAATCTTTGTAGATCTCTTTCAGAAATTGTTTCGTCAAGATCTTTTGGTGGCCAGTCTATTTCGAAATTTCTTATTGGCTGAGAGAATAATGAGGTCATATAACTGTACACCAGTCAGCAGCCCCAGGTTGCCACCCACATACATGCACGCTATGTGGTAAGTGTATGGATGTTAACACGCACACACACACACACTATCTACAGTATTTTCCCTAAGACGCAACAAAACAGTTAGATTTTTGTCCTGTCTGAACAAATGTTGCACATACAGTGTTAACTCATATGCTTAGTTGTTCTTAGGCTAAACAGTAAAAAATAAAAGAAATCCATATTTCTATATGGTTTGAAATCCAGTTTACATTAGATTTTTGGAAATGCCTTTGAGTCTGAATGTTATGTGTGCAATGTATTAATGCAATATACAGTAATGCCTGCATTTACTCATTTTCGGCAAGATGTTGTGATAAACATGAACATAGACAAAAAGTTGCCAATACTTTACACAATAATAGGTGCTTTCATGTGTTGTAGAAGACAGTCTCTTGGCATAGTGCTCACGTTCCTTACTATGGCAACTATATTATTTATGTTGGGCACTGACCACACTGTCTGAACAAATCTTAGCTAGAGATTTATGGAATTTTCACTTGCAAAAACAGTCCATGTTCTAAAAAAGCAGAATTGGGTGGAGAGTCAACAAATCCCTATATTTTGTAATTTATAGTTTAAAATACTAGCGTATTCAGACCTGACATTATTACTTAACTTTAGTACCATGTCGATATTAAAATAATTTAAAAAAAAAAATTTACTCAGTCTGTTTCAAAAATATTTATTTATTTGTTCTTTATTATTTAATGTGTACTTAACTGCTTCAAGGCCTTGTGCTATTGTTTTAATTAAAGCAATATTTCAATTACATACAGTGGCGGCCAAAATTATTAGAACACTAGTATTTTCACCAGATAAAGAATGGTTTTATGTCAGTTATTTCTATCTTTAGTGTGTCTGTAGGAAATATCAGTTTGCATTTCCAAACATTCATTTTGCCATTAATTGTAATAATCAATATAATAATTTACACAAGGAGTCTGACAACAGCCAGTGCTCCACACAGAGTTCTGATCTCATTATCATCCAGTCTGTCTGGAATGACATGAAGAAACAGAGCAAACTGAGAAGAGACAGACTAAATCCAGAAGAACTGTGGCAATGTCTCCAATATGCTTCAAGAAACTTACCTGCAAAGCTACAGTACTGTTAAAAGTTTTAGGCACTTGTGTAAAATGCTGTAAAATGAGGATGCTGTCAAAAATAATGTCATAAATAGATTTTCTTTATCAATTAACTTCTGTTAACTAAATTAAATCAAAATTTGGTGTGACCATCCATTGCGTTTAAAGCAGTTTTTGCCCTCGGTGCACTTGTTTTTCAGGTAGCTTTGCAGGTAGGTCTCTTGAAGCATCTTGGAGACATTGCCACAGTTCTTCTGGATTTAGGTCTCAGTTTGTTCCGTTTCTTCATGTCATTCCAGACAGACTGGATGATGATGAGATCAGATCTCTGTGTGGAGCACTGGCTGTTGTGCAACAAAAAATCTCACTGGATTATTACAATTAACAGCAAAATGAATGTTTGGAAATGTAAACTGATATTTCCTACTGACACTACAGCAAAAGATAGAAATAACTGACTTAAAACCATTTTTAGCTGGTTAAAATACTAGTGTTCTAATCATTTTGGCCACCACTGTATAAAGTGATGCTTTTGTTAATATGTTAAAATAATATGTAAACATGTTAATATTTTTTTCTTAATGTTTAAATAATAAATATCAATATAATTTTTTATTACACTTTTACATAAGGTTATGTATTCAGCAGCACGTTAGATTTTGCTTTGGCAAATTCTCTGTGTCGAGAATTGTATTGGTATTGAGTATTGATAATTTGGTATCATGGTAAACTCTCAGTAATATTCTTTTTTATTATATTTCTCCTAAAAGCAAAATCGGCATGCCAGATTTTAAACAATATTCCATGGAGAAGAGGGAGCTTCTTTATTCCTACAGTGAATGGCACTACTTATTTATTTACACTGGTCTCTCCCTCTGCATTTTAAATGAACTATGTTATGAATTTTCATTCCCCCTCTCTCTCCCCCTGTTTTCCATCATCAGTATCATGCTGTTGGCTAAACCTGCATTGTGTAATCCTCAGCAGTGTATGATTGAATACAGACTTTGTTCTCCACGGCTAGTTGAAGCTTGAATCTCATAACATACCATTAGCAAGAGAGAAATAGATTTCACTTTCGTAATGGAGCATCAGAGCTCTTTAGTTACGCTGTGCAGAAAGTTCCTTGAGTCTTCTGGTCTTCTGAAACAGGAGATGAGAAATGAAGAGAGGCAGAAATAGAGGGAACATTTGGTAAAGAATGAAAGAGTTACGGGAACATTAGAGAGGAAGGATGGTGCCTTCCGCTATTAGGAGGAGACGTGATGAAGCAGGGCGGGGAGTAAAGGAAAGAAACAAAACAGGAAACAGACAGAAAGAATATAAATGTTCTTTGTGAAATAATCATTGCAGTGTGCACCGAAGGGACAGAAACTGTCCAAAAAAAACAACCGTTGACAATCTAAAATGTTTATAGAACTAATGTACAAATAAACCCTTTGATGTATGCACAGTTTAATCATACATCGAATTTGTACTTAATCTAAGACTAATTTACAGTAAATGTTTTAAAATACTTCCATATTTATAATGGCTATATTTAGAATTAGCAACATATTATGTCATTTATTTTATTAAATTAAGCAATATATTAACTACTATGTTACTAAATTAAACATTTAATCCATTTACAGTCCTGTTTACTATATGTGTATGGAAGGATATGGGTAGCAAAATTCATTTTGAAATGTAATATGACAAAAAAATGACAGTGCAATATGTAAAATGGCAATGTATTTCTGTATTTAAATTTACATTTTCCCATACATATGTGCAACATTTAGTGCAAAATTTAAATTAAAATTCAATTGTACAATTTACATTTGCCATTTTCTACACTAGTTTTAATCATATTTAAATCATATTTAAAATCGTATTTAACGCTTTATAAGTTGCAAAATTAAAATGAAATTATATTACCCAAATTGAGTAGATATGTTTAACATGTCCAAGCAAAAACTGTAGCAAAATTATCATTTAAATGCCATTTTCCCTAAATACATTTAGAGTTACATGTAGGACACTTGAGACTGCATTTTCATTGTGATAGCGCGTGATAATTGTAGCAAAATGCAGTGTGAATTTCAAATGCATTCTGAGCCAAATGTGCTACATAGTGGTTGCAAAAATGGTGATTTAAATGTCTTTTATTTTTCTTAAATGCATTGACACTCACACTTAAGCCGATCACGCCTCCAACTTGTCAATGATTATATCAAGGCGGGGCTCTGCAACAAGACGCACAATATTCCCCTTTAAACAAACGCTTTTCACCTGCCTCAACATTTCTCACTGTTTTACACTCCGATTGATGCACATAAGCAAACAGACAGTGCAATTCTACACTTATTTACTGGCCACCTTACACAATGGCTACACCGGAAGTGACAGTTGTTTATGAAGGGTTCAATACTGTCTTTTGTCACGCTGCTGTAGGAAACGAAAGTGATTAACATTCAACCTGTTCTTTTTCATAAGTAGTATTATTTGTGATTTGAATTTTGTGAACGGGAGTTCCTCTTTTACTGTGTTATAAGCTGCAAGATTCAGATGCTTTCACTTTCAAATTCGCAATCTTGTCGTGTTTTACAAGAAAAGATAATTGTCTGTTTTGCTTACATCTATACACCTTTTACTTTTTAAGACTAAAACAAAAGATGGATTCATTGTTATTTTTAATTAAAAAGCACAACAACAATAAAACAGTAAGACACAATGACAAACTAGCTTACAAAACGTTTATTAACAAAAACAAATAAGATGAGGCATGGCATGCACCACATGCTGTATTATATACTGACTAGTAAATTACAGAACGTTTAGCAAACACTGAGGAATCAAATAAAAATAAATAAATAAAGGAGAGCTTCCAAAGCATAACGTGAGGTAAACAGCAAAGATAAGCTTTTCAAATGAGGTAAACAGCAAAGATAAGCTTTTCAAAATGAAAACAAAAAGAAAAGTAAAACATCTCCGGTTACTGTCATAACCTCGGTTCCCTGAGAGACGGGATCGAGACATGGCGTCAAAAGCTGATGCTTATGGGGACTCCCTTCCTTCCTAATCCTACCTGAAATCTTATTGCACAACGCTAGTGAAGTTGCAACTCTCACTGGCAAATGCCAGTCAAGACGGTGAGTGGGGGTGTGGCCTTCACCACTATATAACGCGCCATCTTGTTGGCATAAGCTCAGAATCTTCCGCCTGAACTAGCAACACAACAGACCTGAGCAGTGAACATGGCAGCCTACGCCATGTCTCGTTCCCGTCTCTCAGGGAACCAAGGTTACGACAGTAACTGGAGACGTTCCCTCTCGAGAACGGTTCACTTTGACACGGCGTCAGAAGCTGACACTTATGTAGACTGTATAGAACAACACCGTGAGAACAGCGAAGAAATAAAATGCTCAGCCTCAGCGGAGCTAGCCTAATAGTCCTATAATACAAAGCATGTGAAACATAGCGTGTGAGCGGTGATGCTGGGCACAACAATAATAGCATACACGTCTAGCTAGCGGCCTCAGCCAGCGCCAGTACGAACACAAGAAGCTCTAATGCCAGGTTCACACTGCACGATTTTCAAACTCGTCGGATCGCTGTTGTTTTCACACTGCGTGACTATCTGGGGTAGCATTCAGTCGCTGCTGTGTTCGCACTGCACGATGGATCAGCGACAGGGGCTTTCACATTGCACGATTTCACAATAGGAAGAATCGCCGACAACTCTATCTGATCCGCAAACTACGTTTCACAACAAAACACACGGGAGAAGTGATAAGGAAATAACGCAAGAACCTGCGTGCATCAGCCTGTTGTTCTCGAGTGAGACTGGAGGTATTAAAAAAATATAGCCAGCAAATGGTCTGTGCTCTGATTTCCAGCTACAAAAAGAAAAACAGATTATGCAGGAGGGAGATGCAGGGAACAGGGATTGTGTTCTGCAAAGAGTGGTAAATAATAATTTTGCAGTAACTGTTATGCTGATGTTGCGGCTGGTCAAGCGCTTGTGCTTGTTTCTGTATGATATAATTGTGCATATTAAAATATTGATATGGTCTATAACTCCTCACTGAACTTCCCTCTGCCCTGTATCTTTGTCTCTCATTGGCTGAAGGTCATCACCGATGAAGTTTTCAGTCAGAAATCATTGCACACAGCGTGTTTGCGAATCGCGGACAGCTGCAGATATTTAGCATGCTAAATATTTTGCGGATGTCGGCGACGTGTCAGCGATTCCCTCAGATCGCGTCTTTGATAATTCACACTGCGCGATTGTCACTCGCGTGAACGAGCTCCGATTTGCCTCCGATGTCGGGCATTTGTCGGCGATTTATCAAAACCTGTCGGCGAGTGAAAAATCGTGCTAAAATCGTGCAGTGTGAACTCGGCATAAGTGAGCCTGTTCATATAGCGAGGACAGAGACGGATTGTTGGCTTTATGCCTCGCTAATCTTAGGCCATAACACAGCAGCACAGGCACGATAACCTAGTATCAAGAGGCTCGCTTTGCTGGTGCTAAGGCAAGCATTGCCATCTGGGTATGGCGATGGCTTCGCCTCCACCTCCGAATTCCACCTATACAACCTAGTCGAAACCACCGGTCTAGTCATCGCAGTTGTAGGTGGAACCATGGGTCCTGCTCACTGACAAGACTTATAAGGCTAAGGATGACATGTCTACGCTGTAAAATCTGGCAAAGGTGTTCTGTGAAGACCAACCAGCCACCATACAGATGTCTTTGATAGAAATGCCTTCGGTCCATGCCCATGAGGAGGAGCTTTCCTGTAGCTCAAATAGTAGAGCATGGCGCTAGCAACGCCAAGATCATGGGTTCGATTCCCAGGGAAAGCAAGAGCTGATAAAAATGTAAAAACTGTAACTTGAATGCAATGTAAGTCGCTTTGGATAAAAGCGTCTGCTAAATGCATAAATGTAAATGTAAATGTAAATCACCCTCATCGAATGGGCTCTGACAGGACGTTCTAATCCTCGGCTAGAATAAACTAAGGCGATCGCATCAACCAGCCAATGTGAAAGCCGTTGCTTGGGGAACATGTGACACCCTCAAAAAAAGGGTGTTTTTTTGTAACCGGTTCCCGCACACCATCCACACATGAAGTTTCAACCATTCGGGGTTGGGGTGCCATTTCAAGCCTCCCACCTGAGACAGGAGGTCCTGTCTCAGCGGAATCAGCCACGGGGGAGCCGTCAGTATCTCCAGCAGATCGGGAAACTAAGGCCTGTTTGGCCAGTACAGAACGATCAGTAATACTGATGCTCTCTCCTCTCTGATTTTGTGCAACACCTGTGACAAGAGCTTCGGTGGGGGGAACACATACAGACGGGCATTTGGCCACGGCATCGTGAGCGCGTCCCCGCCCAGGGGAGAGCATGACAGAGAGAAGAACAGAGGGCAATGCGTGTTCTCCTCCATCGCGAACAAATCTACCTCTGCCATCCCAAACTGTTCCCAGATCAGTTTCACTGTCCCGAGGTTCAGTCTCCATTCTCCGTGAGGGATCCCGGGCGCAATAAGAGTAGACCGAGGTGGCATACCGTGGCGGCAGCCGCCATCTGCCCCAAGAGCCTCTGAAACTCTTTCAGTGTCACGGAGCGGCCCAGACTGAAGGGATTCAGAGCGGATAACAAGTCCCATATACGCTCTTGACCCAGACGCGCTCTTATCGAGACATCTGGTCTAACTGCACCCCCAGATACATGATCGACTGGCTGGTGGCACAACACGCTCTTCTGTGTGTTCACGCAGAGACCTAAACTCTCCAGATGAAGCAACATAGCACGTTTGTGGCTGTTGAGCACATCTTCCGAATGGGCCAAAATCAGCCAATCGTTCAAATGATTCAAGATGCATGCTCCGCTCGCTCTCAGAGAGGAAAGCGTCGCATCCAAACATTTCGTAAACGTGCGAGACACCAGTGCTAGCCCAAACGGCATCACCGTGAACTGATACGCTGTGCCTTAGAATACAAATCTCAGAAAGCGCCTGTGACGAGGGGCGATCTGGATATGAAAATAAGCATCCTTCAAGTCCACCGAAATAAACCAGTCTTCAGGCCGAATCTGCGCGTGGATCTGTTTTAGCGTTGTCATTTTGAAAGCGTGTTTGTATAATGCACGGTTGATGGGTCTCAGGTCTAAAATCAGACGGAGATCGCCACCCTTCTTTGGAACGACAAAGTAGCAGCTGTAGAAACCGCTCTCTCTCTCTCTCTCTCTCTCTCTCGGCGGGACTACTTCTATTGCTCGCTTCGCAAGGAGGTTGAGAACTTCTTGCCTCAGCACCGGTTCGTTGTGTGCTGGTACTGTCGACATCACCACACCATTGAACCGGGGTGGTCTGTGCCAGAACTGGAGCATGTAGCCATTCTCGATTATGTTCCGTACCCAATCCGAAATACCCGGAATGTACTGCCATGCGCTCGCAAAATGGCACAGAGGACGGAGCGCTTTATCTCCTCTATTCTGAGCAATGCCGCTGAGTGCCGGGGTTGCGTTCGGAATACTCACAGATCGAACGGAAGCACTGTGTTGTAGCGAGGGTCGTGCATTGCTGATTAATCGGAAACGCGAGCCTACCACTGAATGTGTGAGTGATACGGACGTGTGAACGTGCGAGGTGTCGAGAATGAGCCACGGAGGTCCGACTCTTAACACTATTTAAAGCTCTTTTTTTGAGGGTGTCACATGCTTTATTGCATTTTGAACAACACAAACATTCTCGTAGTTGGCTGCAACCGCCAAGGGGACTTTGTGAGACCATCTCTGACGCTCAACATTCTCCTCCTCTGTATCAACCCGTCAGGAACGAGGCTTCTGTTCTGCTGAAGGAGCACCCCCGGGGCGGCCGCCCTTCTTGAAGCCACGCCGCATCTTTGGTCCTCTCTGCCACGGGGATTTAGTGCGTGCAGGAAGCTCTGGGTCCGGCGCTAATGAAGCGGAAGCAGAGGGAGTTCGCTTCGATGCCCGGTTGCAAGCAGATGACGATCTGCTTTGTACTGGAGGCTGCGCTGCAGCCCGGCATGGTAGGAAGTCACTCACTGCTTTGGAGCGTTTCTGAGCTTCAGTGATACGCTCCGTGATAGCCTCCACGGTGTCTCCAAAGAGGCAGGAGGGAGATAAAGAAACGTTGAGCAGCATCCTCCTGTCCGCGTCTTTCAGCTCGATGAGCGTCAGCTACAGATGTTGGTCGAGCACAACCATGTTGCGTATGCTCCGCCCGATCACCTGGGTCATCGTCTTAGTGGATTTTAATGTAAAATCCGTTACCACACGTAGACGTTGAACGCCTCAGAATCCGCACCTCCCTCATCTAGAGATTTCAGAAGCTGTGCCTGAAAAACTTGGAGAACTGCCATTGTGTGCAGTGCTGAGATTGCTTCTCCCGAGGCAGCGTACGCCTTGTCCGTGATGTGCGTGGTCAGACGGCTGGGCCTCGACAGCAGAGTAGCACCTGCTGTCGAACCCAATATCATTGGATTCCCATTCCAGACTGAGATCGCTCACGGCCTTGGTGAGAATCCGGACGAGCTCATCTTGAAATGCGGCATGTCCCTCCACTTCAGAGTTTGCTTATGTGCATCAATCGGAATGTAAAACAATGATAGATGTTGAGGCAGGTGAAAAGCGTTTGGTTAATGGGGTATATTGACCTATTGTGTGTCTTGTTGCCAAGCCCCGCCTTGATGTAATGATTGACAGGTTGGGGGCGTGATCAGCTCGGAATGCATTTTCAAATCCACATTGACTTAAACTACATTATCACGGGGTATTAAATGTCTTAAGTGTAAGTGTCAAAGCATTTAAGAAAAATAAAAGACATTTAAATCACCATTTTTGCAACCATTTTGCTGCACATTTGGCTCAGAATGCATTTTGCTACAATTATCATGCGGTATCACGTAATCTGAAATGTCCTACCAGTAAGTCTAAATGCGGTCCCACTTTATATTAGGTGGCCTTAACTACTATGTACTTACATTTAAATTAATCATTTGGTACAATGCACTTATTGCGTACATACATGCTTTTACATTGTACTTGTATTTTTAAAAATACCTATATGTAATTACATCTGTAATTAATTTCTGTAATTACATTTATAATTACACTGTTGACCCATTCCTTAAACCTTAACCCACCCTTAAACCTACCCAGTCCACCAAACCTGTCCCTAACCTTACCCTTATCCCACCTCAATAGCAGCAATAGTGTTTTGCAATACAGTATGAACACAATAAGTACATTGTACTTATTTTTTTTATGTCAATACATAGTAGTTAAGGCCACCTAATATAAAGTTTGACCCTAAATGCATTTAGGAAAAATGACATGATAATTTTTGCTACAGTTTTTGCTTGGACATTGTTAAAAATATCTAATCAATTTGGGTAATGCAATTTCATTTTAATTTTGGAACTTATAAAGCGTTAAAATATTTTTAATTTACATATTAAAACTAGTGTAGAAAATGGCAAATGTAAATTATAGAACTGAATTTTCATTGTGCACTAAATGTTGCACATGGGAAAATGTCAATTTAAATACAGAAATACATTGCCATTTTACATATTGCATTGTAATTTTGCATATTACATTTCAAAATTAATTTTGCTACCAATATGCTGCCATATATGTATAGTTTTTATGAATGTCATTACACCATAAATAAAATTAATAATCATTATTGTTATATGATTATGTGGCTGAAAAATAAGACTCCCAGGTTCAAATCATGGTGATTTTACAATTCAGCAAACAAAGCAGGTAGTTTGATTGTATTCGTTTTGTGATTTTACTGATTTGATTAACTTGATCTGTACGTAGCATTCATCCATTAATTCATCCCTCACCCTGTAGGAGACACAGTACTGTAGCTGCAAAAGTAGGATGGGGCAGCCAGCAGAGGGAAGGAAAATATCTCTGCTCAGAAAAAGTTAGATTTTTTTCAATGAGAGGGGAAAGCAGATCAATTGGCAAAACCAACAAGACAGGATGGACCAATGGAGTGAGGATATTAGAGCTGGGAGGAATGCCTTGTGCTGTTGCCTGTTTTCAAGATCCACTACGGCAGCTGGCCTAATGTTAATAGGACTTTTCTCCCATAAAATGTTTGTATATTTACATTCCGCTCTGAGACATCCTGCTGATAGAGACTGGCAAATCATATTAGAGCTATAGCTGTAGTTTTATATTTTGAATGGACAACACGTTTGATGTGTTATGTAATATCATTAATAAAATATAGCCAAAGTGTTGCGGGTTCAGTGATCAAAGCAATTCTCTCAGCCTATGCGGCAGAAGAAAATACTTTGAAAAAGAAGTGTTAAACCACAGTGTGTGATGGAGCTCTGAAAGTTCAGCACTGCTGCTGTAGGTGAACAGATGATTAGTTCTCATGTAATGTAACATAACTTTACATGCAGCCTTTGACAAGTGCAGTGAAGAGTACATGCAGATACTCTATAGCAGTGCTTTTCAATTTGTGGGTCTGTTCTTGTAGGGTCACAGGCAGCAAGGAAAAACAGTGCTAAATATGTGTACTTCGTAATGTGTACTTAACTGCCACTTAGTACCATGTTGATATTTAAAAACAAATAATAATAATAATAATCTACAGTACATCTTGCTTGATTCACAAAAACAAACCTTATTGCTTCTTGTGGAAGATCAAACGTCTTAGTGTGACAATCATGATCAAACCTCATTTGTTCTTGAGAGTCAAGAAACCACATTATGAGCTTCTGTTTACCACATTTGATGTGTTCTGTGTTTGATATATGATATATCAACATTTATCTGTGAATATAAGCCTAAACTAAACCTTTTTGCCATGCTTTTTTGCATATTGGATTGCAATGGAGGGACAGAAATCTTTCAGGTTTCATTAAAAATATTTGTGTTTTGAAAATGAAAGATATGAGGGTAAGTCAGAGTGAGCAAATAATTACAGAATTCCCATTTTTGGGTGAAGGAGAGAAATAATATTTCTCAAAGATTTCAAACAAGTAAATTTACAGGGTTCTCTATTCCTTAATAATGAATGTGCTCAAAATAAAGTGCCAGTGCATATTTTCATTTGGTCAGAGCCTAGAAACTCACAGCAAGAAACATGAGTGTGGGATTGACTAATGTGGGATCTTTGTGTGTGTGTGTGTGTGTGTGCGTGTGTGCGTGTGTGCGCACAGGCAAGCTTGGGACCTTGCGGTGGACATCTGCCTCTCCCAGCTTCCCACCATCATCGAGGAGGGCACAGCTTTCAGGGTGAGCATGACTGATACTGACTCTGTGTGAAGATCAGACAGAGACAGACTATTTCATGTTCAGTTATTCAGGGTCTTCTATAGCTATTATTCCTTTTCCTCAAATTAGCACTGCAGTCCTACTTATGATTTCAGTTCAGTTGTAGAATCTCTAATCATACTCAAAGTGATTTGTATATTTGCCCTCAGTAGTTATTTCATTTGATCTGATTACATGTTCTTAATGTTGTTCAGTTTTCTGTTAATATCACAGTAATATCATAGTTTGTTTTTCTGAATTTTTAAGAAATATGATAAATAAAATACAACATTAAAGGAGCACTCCGCTTTTTTTGAAAATAGGCTCATTTTCCAACTCCCCAAGAGTTAAACAGTTGAGTTTTACCGCTTTCGAATCCATTCAGCAGATCTCCGGGTCTGGCGGTAGCACTTTTAGCGTAGCTTAGTATAGATCATTGAATCTGATTAGACCGTTAGCATCTCGCTCAAAAATGACCAAAGAGTTTCGATATTTTTCCTATTTAAAACTTGACTCTTCTGTAGTCACATTGTGCACTGACGGAAAGTGGCAATTTTCTTGGCCGATATGGCTAGGAACTATACTTTGGTGCCGTACCATGGGTGCAGCAGGCGCTATGATATACAGGTGCATCTCAATAAATTAGAATGTCGTGGAAAAGTTCATTTATTTCAGTCATTCAACTCAAATTGTGAAACTCGTGTATTAAATAAATTCAGTGCACACAGACTGAAGTAGTTTAAGTCTTTGGTTCTTTTAATTGTGATGATTTTGACTCACATTTAACAAAAAACAATTTAACAAAATTAACAAATTTAACAAATTAGAATACTTCAAAAGACCAATAAAAAAAAAACATTTTTAGTGAATTGTTGGGCTTCTGGAAAGTATGTATGCAGATGAAATTTAGCTCTGTAGCTAATTCTGTAGCTAAGTCTATTGTCCCTGTCAAATAATGAATTCAATTAAAAAATGTTTTATTAATACTTGGTAGGGGCTCCTTTTGCTTTGATTACTGCCTCAATTCAGCGTGGCATGGAGGTGATCAGTTTGTGGCACTGCTGAGGTGGTATGGAAGCCCAGGTTTCTTTGACAGTGGCCTTCAGCTCATCTGCTTTTTTTGGTCTCTTGTTTCTCATTTTCCTCTTGACAATACCCCATGGATTCTCTATGGGGTTTAGGTCTGGTGAGTTGCTGACCAGTCAAGCACACCAACACCATGGTCATTTAACCAACTTTTGGTGCTTTTGGGAGTGTGGGCAGGTGCCAAATCCTGCTGGAAAATGAAATCAGCATCTTTAAAAAGCTGGTCAGCAGAAGGAAGCATGAAGTGCTCTAAAATTTCTTGGTAAACGGGTGCAGTGACTTTGGTTTTCAAAAAACACAATGGACCAACAGCAGCAGATGGCATTGCACCCCAAATCATCACAGACTATAGAAACTTAACACTGGACTTCAAGCAACTTGGGCTATGAACGTCTCCACCCTTCCTCCAGACTCTAGGACCTTGTTTCCAAATGAGATACAAAACTTGCTCTCATCTGAAAAAAGGACTTTAGACCACTTCTTCTCCTTAGCCCAGGTAAGACGCCTCTGACATTGTCTGTGGTTCAGGAGTGGCTTAACAAGAGGAATACGACAACTGTAGCCAAATTCCTTGACACGTCTGTGTGTGGTGGCTCTTTATGCCTTGACCCCAGCCTCAGTCCATTCCTTGTGAAGTTCACCCAAATTCTTGAATCGATTTTGCTTGACAATCCTCATAAGGCTGCGGTTCTCTCGGTTGGTTGTGCATCTTTTTCTTCCACACTTTTTCCTTCCACTCAGCTTTCTGTTAACATGCTTGGATACAGTACTCTGTGAACAGCCAGCTTATTTGGCAATGAATGTTTGTGGCTTACCCTCCTTGTGAAGGGTGTCAATGATTGTCTTCTGAACAACTGTCAGATCAGCAGTCTTCCCCATGATTGTGTAGCCTAGTGAACCAAACTGAGAGACCATTTTGAAGGCTCAGGAAACCTTTGCAGGTGTTTTGAGTTGATTAGCTGATTGGCATGTCACCATATTCTAATTTGTTGAGATAGTGAATTGGTGAGTTTTTGTTAAATGTGAGCCAAAATCATCACAATTAAAAGAACCAAAGACTTAAACTACTTCAGTTTGTGTGCACTGAATTTATTTATTACACGAGTTTCACAATTTGAGTTGAATTTCTGAAATAAATGAACTTTTCCACGACATTCTAATTTGAGATGCACCTGTACTACTGAAAGTAGTCGCCAGCTATATCATAACTAGTTACCTAGCCGGGGACTACTTTCAGGCGCTGCGTAATATCATTGCGCCTGCTGCACTATGGTGCGGCAGCAAAGTTCCTTGATTATTACGCCGGAATGAGAGTATAGCTCCTAGCCATATCGGCCTAGAAAATCACAACTTTTCATTTTCTGTCAGTCTTAGTGCACAGTGTAACTACAGAAGAGTCAAGTTTTAAATTGGAAAAAATATCGAACCTCTTTGGTCATTTTTGAGCGAGATGCTAACAGTCTAATCAGATTCAATTATCTATGCTCAGCTACGCTAAAAGTGCTACCACAAGACCCGGAGATCAGCTGAATGGATTCGAAAACGGTAAAACTAAACAGTTTAACTCTTGGGGAGTTGGAAAATGAGCCTATATTCAAAAAAAGTGGAGTGTTCCTTCAAGTTAACACAAAAGTAAAAGATACTGAATATGAGACTGGCATAAAGTTGGCTTGACGTTGGACATTTGATATTTGCATATTTAGGGCCCGTCTCTAAAGTTACATGCGATATTGGTATACCCTTTTCTAACCAGTGTTGGGCAAGCTACTTGGAAAATGTAGTGAGCTAAGCTATCAGTTACTCTTCTTTAAATGAAGCTTAACTACACTAAAGCTACAGCCCTGAGAAATGTAGCAAGCTAAGCTACGGCAACATGGCAAAAGTAGTTTACTACATCCAAGCTATTTAAAAAATTAAAAATAAAAAAATAAAATAAATATTGAACCAACATCATACAAAGTCAATGCTCTCTCAGTGATCAATAAAACTGTCAGTCAAGCAGATAGACAGGCATGTTCAGTTTAATTGTTTATTCAACAGGTGTTCCAAACCAATTTGGCAACATAATCAAAAACAGGGCCGGATTTACCTCATATTGTGACATAGGCAAAATAAATTTGTGCTGTCGGCCAGAAACCTCCTATTGGTAGTTGGTATTGTGGCTTTATTGTATACAGATACATTTATATAAATGGTAGCACTTCACAATAAGGTTCAGTAGTTAACATTAGTTAACTAGTGTAGTTAACATGAACTAAGAATGAACAATACTTCTGCAGCATTTATCTTCATGTTAATTTCAACATTTACTAACGCATTATTAAAGTCAAAAGTTGTTTGTTAACATTTGTTAATGCACTGTGAACTAACATGAACTACCAATGAACGACTGTATTTTCATTAACTAACATTAACAAAGATTAATAGATACTGTAACAAATGTATTTTAATGAAATCGTATTGTATAGTGTTACCATACAGATGTTTAGGCCTACAGATATGTTTATGTGCATCGTTGCATGTGTCATTAGATATTAATATAAACATTTCACCAAAATCAAGTTCAAATACGAAGCTTTTGACCAGCGAATGTTATTTATTTATTTATGTTTCCCCCCTGACTCGTGTCCCGTTTTCCCCAGTTTTTTGTTATTATGTGAGCGTACAGTTTTTTTTCTGTTATTTGGCCAAAGTATCATATTATGAAAGATTCAGCGCTTCGCACGAGCTATTTCGCTGTGACTTGACAACAAATGCTAGAGAAACTCTTCTCCGCTCCTCAAAAACAAACAAACAAAAAAGCATTAGCCTTTATAAATAGTTTTTTTATTATTTTTTATTTTTTGATTAAAGAAACCGCTGTACTTATTCAATCAACAGTTCTTTATTTACCTTCAGACTGCAAACAAGCTGAGATGCTCCAAACTGCATCTTCATTGATGAGAGAGGCGGGAGGAATAATGAGGTTTGACTGACAGTTTGAGGAGCCAATGGCGTTACGAGCTTTAGTGGCGGAGGCGTCACTTACTGATCCAGGATCAGTGATCGGTAGCTGTTATATTTCTGATTTGAGCTTGAGTTTCAGAATGCTTTCTTTGGAAAATATAATGTTAGCTTTTGTTGACGCTACCGCGCTACTTGATCAAAAAAAGAGCTTAACTACCGAAAAGCTATTTGATTCAGAAAACAGCGACGCTACCGCCACGCTACTGAGAAATGTAGTTAAACTACTAGCGTCACTACTTGTAGCGACGCTACTGCCCATCACTGTTTCTAACTTCAATAGCATATAAGCAGAATTACTTAGTCATAACACAAACTATAAACTGTTCATCTAGGTGTCAACTATAAATGCTATTTTTCACTACCAAATGGGCTCAAATGCAAAATATGCCATAATTTAAAGCTCAATAACATTTGAGCAGAATGACTTAGTCATAAAAACAAATGTAAACTGTTCATCTAGGCGTCAACTGTAATGCACACCTTTTACAATTTTGATATTTATTAAAATCTACTGTAAATCATATGTAAAAATTGCTATCTCACAACTGAATGGGCTCCAACGCAAATTTAAAGCTCAGTAGCATTTGAGGAGAGTGACTTAGTCATAAAAACAACTGTAAACTGTTCATCTAGGTGTAAACTGTAATGCACATTTGATATTTATTAAAATAAACTGTAAATCATTTGTTAAAAAAATGATTTGTTTTTTCAGTACCGAATGGGCTCAAATGCAAATTTAAAGCTCAACAGCATTTGAGCAGAATGACTTAGTCATAACACAAACTGTAAACTTTTCATCTAGGTCAGGGGTTCTCAATCTTTTGCATCAATGCTGCCCAGAATGAAGAAAAAGAGCAGGAGCTAAAGAGTTCCTTCAGTCTACTGTCACTCTTCAGCTCAATAAGCTGTTCCTGCATATCAATTAATAGCTCGTTTGCTGTGCACACAAACGGATCTCGAACCCACGCAAAAGAGTGATAATCCTCTTTAAAGTACGTTGCAAATTGTTTTCTCATTGCTGACAGGTGCTCAGACGCTGATTGAAATAGGGAGGAGAAATTGTGACATGCCTGCATCAGTGATGAAGTCTGCAAGGCTGGGGAACATGTTGCAGTTCCCTCGACTGATGCGGCCATGCCAGAGGTCTAGTTTTTGTGTGAAGGTGTGCATTTTGTCTGCAAGGAGCAAAATATGAGTTTCGCGGCCTTGCAAAGACAGGTTGAGGCCGTTCAAGCGGTCAAATATATCGACCAAATAGGACAGAGACGCAAGCCACATAGTGTCATCCAGATGCTTCGCCAGATCTGATTTGATTTCTGTCAAAAACCACTTCACCTCCTCTCGCAGCTCATATAACCGCTGTAACAGCCGCCCCCTGGAGAGCCAGCGAACTTCAGTGTGCAGAAGCAGCTGTTCGTGCCCTGACCCCATCTCCTGGCAGAGGACCCCAAACAAGCGAGAGTTTAGCGGCCGTGATTTAATGACATTTATAATTTTCACGGATTGGTTCAGCACGGAGTCAAAAAGAACCGGCATTTTTTCAGCAGCTAGTGCTTCGTAATGGACCATGCAATGTGTTTTCTAAAGTCTATGAGCGCAGCACACACAAATAAACTAAATTAATGCAGTTAAATTTCAAAATGTGGTGTTTTTATATTTATAACATTTGAATACAGTTCAGCAACATACATCACACGACCTGACGACCAAGAGAGCTGACAATTGACCATCACTTAATTTACCATCACCTCACGATTGAAAATGTTCAACAAACAAGTTAATAATATTAAGTCACTTACATTTTAGACAAAATAATGACTGTTTTGGTCTATTTTAGCAGCTAAAATAGATCCGATGAATCCAAACAAAGATCACAGATTAGCGCATCTCACAGCAACACTCAGTCGTGTTTTGAATGATTCAGTGTTTTGAACGAATCGGTTGAGTCAGAGATTCAATGACCCATGCACAAACATCTGTCTCATTCTTGATGAATCGGCCGTTTGAACAAATCGTTTGAATGAATGACTCAATGACTCGCTTAATTAAACCACTTATCACCTGCATTTGTGCTCACTATCGACAAACCAATCAAATTTGTTCAAAACTCTTTTTTTAAAATCAGTCTAAACACATTTTAATTTTTATTCAGGAGTTATGTATATACAAAACTATAACTTTTTATGACAGTAGTTTAGTGATAAAAAAATTTGCAATTTTTTTTCCCCTCCCATCCTGTAGCCTACTCTACTTCAGTGTCTGGGCATCCAACACGCTGAAGCTGCCTTCGTGGGTGACTCAAGCCTCCACTGTGGGCGTATGAGCATGGCCTCGCTGTGATCTCGCCTCTCTTTTGTGAAAAGAGTGGGACACTCTGCCGCCACCCATCCCAGTTTCTCTGGCTCGAGCAGAGGGCCGCCGGCTGGCGCTCTGGGAGATCTGAGAGTCACAATAAGAGCTTCTCCGCCAGGAAGGTCCCGTTCAGTTCCCGAGTGATTTCGCTGGCCCGTCTCGAGTGGCTTCCAGCATTTTATTCAGTGTGCCCCAGAATATCAGATGTCGATAACAGCATCGGGGGATGGGCTATCGTCCATCGCGAATCAGACCCGGAGGTCAGTGAATCAGACCCACGAATCAGACCCACATTCTAGGGGAGCTCAATCGTGCAGCCAACGCGCTCACGACAGCCCACGTTCCCTGGAGAATGGTGACTCCATCCAGAGACAATCCGGCTGATCTGGAGTCGATTCGGGGAAGCTCAGGTGGACCTGTTTGCTTCCCATGAGTCCTCCCACTGCCAGCTGTATTACTCCCTGACCGAGGCGCCCCTCGGCATGGACGCGCTGGCACACAGCTGGCCTCGGGCTCTACACAAGTATGCGTTTCCCCCAGTGAGCCTCCTCGCACAGACACTGTGCAAGGTCAGGGAGGTCGAGGAACAGGTCTTGTTGATTGCGCCTTTCTGGCCCACCAGGACCTGGTTTCCGGAACTCATGCATTCTTTCCTGCAGGAGAGGTTGGGGCGCAGGCTGTAGCCCTCCACCTTGAAAGTGTATGTGGCTGCTATCACAGCACATCATGATGCAGTGGACGGCCGGTCCCTAGGCAAGCATGATCTGAACGTTCAGATCATGCTTTTTTTTTTCAGATCAAGCACTGAAGGGGTGCCAGAAGGTTAAATCCTCCTAGGCCACCCCTGGTGCCCTCCTGGGATCTCTCTGTTGTCCTGGCTGGACTTCAGAGGGGTCACTTTGAGCTGCTGGATTCAGTCGAGCTTAAGTTCCTGTCTGCTAAGAAAATTATGGCATATTTTGCATTTGAGCCCATTCGGTAGTGAAAAATAGCAATTTTTACATATGATTTACAGTTTATTTGAATAGATATCAAAAATGTAAAAGGTGTGCATTATAGTTGACACCTAGAGGAACAGTTTACAGTTTGTTTTATGACTGTAAGTCATTCTCCTCAAATGCTATTGAGCTTTAAATTTGCTTTTGAGCTCATTCGGTAATGAAAAAATTGAATTTATTTACATATAATTTAGTGTCTATTTTAATAAACATTAAAAATGTAAAAGGTGTGCATTATAGTTGACATCTAGATGAACAGTTTACAGTTTGTGTTATGACTGTAAGTCATTCTCCTCAAATGCTATTGAGCTTTAAATTATGGCATATTTTGCATTTGAGCCCATTCGGTAGTGAAAAAATAGAATATTTAATAAATGATTTACAGTTTATTTTCATAAACATCAAAAATGTAAAAGCTGTTCACATCTAGGTGTAGTTGACACCTAGATGAACAGTTTACAGTTGTTTTTATGACTGAGTCATTCTGCTCATATGCTATTGAAGTTAGAAAAGGGTATACCAATATCGCAGGTAACTTTAGAGACGGTCCCTAAATATGCGAATATCGAACGTCCAACGTCAAGCCAACTTTTGTGTATAAGTGAATAAGAGTGGCTTTCAAACCTGTGTTTCCCTCATGAACACCATTTCTAAAAGTGTCACGGACACATGTGCGAACTGCTGAACTTTTCACTGTTTTATTTACTTTTTCCACCTCTTTTTATTTTGTGCTCAGTTTCACTGGGTATGAGGTGCATTTCCTGTTGTTTCTGATATGCTCTTCTGCTATAACAGCTGAATTTCTCTCCTGGGATCAGTAAAATGTTATCTAATGGACTGACTCTTGTGACTTTCAGACATTTGTGAATCAGTGTCTGTCTTGTGTAATGGTTGCAGTGACCTTGATTTCTCAACCTGATATGATTTGTCTTTAGTGCAACAGATGCTGTTTCTGCTTACACACACTCATATTGCTGTTCTCAGGATATTAAATGAGTGTTTGAAAGTCTGAAATTTATTTATGTAATCGTGCTGGGACCGAACAGATTCACCCCTGTCTTTGTTGTTACTTTTGGGATTCAGTGATTCTTATATGCTTATAATTGTGTGTGTATCTGTGTTTGAGAGGAAAGAAAGATGAGAGATGAGAATTAGAGAGCCGCTAATGTCTTGATATTTCTTACTTGGGAGGCTTTCACACTGAGCATGTTTGGACACTTCCATCTACTGTATCTGCATCGCATGAACGTGGCTTTCTGATATCTAATTGTGAGCCATTCATTTGCTGCTCTGATTGCACTCACGATGCAGGATTACACTGCATGCTCACGCTTGCTCGTATCCTGGGTAAATCATCACCGCTGTCATTCTTGCATGTGTTTTGTTGAACTAATGATGTTCTTCACGTGAATCACATCACATCACAGTACCGGCACAACCAAATTCAGACCACCTCTTACAGGTAGTCTTGGGTTCGGTCCAGTTGTACTCTTGGGTCCGCATGACAGCTTTCACGTTGCCAATTTTTTATGCATACCATACCCCTATTTCGAACTAAACTGCTAGTATGAAAGCACCCTGAAAGTGTGTGGTACAGTGGGAAGAGTGACAGCCTCTTATTGAGAACTGTGCCAAATTACACACACTCTTCAAAGCCCCTGATTGAAAAATATAGGTCCTGAAGTGTAGACCTGTTAAATGTTTGTCTCCTCTTCCAAAATGTTTCTTCTTTTCCCTAACTGTATCCAATATCACTCTGAATTTCCTTTCTTTGGACATACGCATATATAAATGAATGTTAAATTATGATGAATATGTTACCTAAAATGTATTTACACAGATATGTACCGCCTTGTTTAGATTTCTAGAAACCAGAATATTGGCTTAATCAGGTTAAGGTGATTTAATTAGTTCTTACGTAATTGCAAAGTGACCAAATTCTCCAAATTAATATTGGAATATTATTATGCATGTAAAAGCAGAGAGGCAGAGGGCAGCCTGGATTTATGTTTCCTGTTTTGTAGTATTAATACATGTAAAAACACCCAAAAAATACATAGTCAAGACCCATCTGCCTACTTACATTCACACAGAAAGTGAACATTCTCATTTGAGATGGGCAAGGTAATTAAGTAATGGGGGAGGAGAGAAAGTGTTATGCAAGACTTATGTCTTATGTCAAGACTACTGCGATCAATACAGCCATCTTGATCACTTATGTACAGTTTTTGTCTGATTTAAAGCTTTTTTCTACTTAAAACCTGTGAGTATCAGTGCTCACTGCATTTGTGTGTGTTTACTTTTCTGTCTCTCACAATTTGTTTTTATATCCACAGCATAGTCCATTCTTTGCTGAGCAGCTGACTGCCTTTCAGGTGTGGCTGACAATGGGCGTGGAAAACAGAAACCCACCAGAGCAGCTGCCTATCGTCCTGCAGGTAACTTCTCAGTAGTTTTCTCAGTAGCTCCATTTCAAAATCTAGTGAACTGCATACCTAGAAAGCATTTTTAGTGATCATTGGCACACTGCTGACATGAAGTGGTTTCCAAAAATTGGAAGCAACATCATTCAGCTAAATTCTAAGACAGCGTTGTATTTTTGGTTTACAGAGGAGACAACCCCAGAGTGCAACAAGTCAAAACATTTGTCCAAAAATGGCAGATGAGTTGAGAGAAATATTGATTATGAATACATTTAATTCAGTGATGAAAATATTGCACAATATTAAAATGTGCAAAAATATCTTTGATAAACTTTGTCATCAGAGTTTTTGTTGTAATAAATGGCAGGCTAAGTGCAACATACAAATAGCATACACTACAGTATTAGTTATTTTTCAGAATAGTTGCAATTTTAAAGGGGTGGTTTACTGCTTTTTTTCTTTGCTTGGTTGTGTTTATGGGGTGCAATATAACATGTCTTCGTGTTTCATTTGTTAAAAAAATGCCTTATTTTTCATATAGTTCACCTTTATTGTAAGCCGTTTTCTCCTCTGTCATTTGAACGACCGGTTGACTTCCTGATTCTCTGAAACCACTCCCTCAGAAACAGGCGATGGGCTCAGATTGGTTAGTTGGGCCAGTGTGTTGTGATTGGCTAAACTGCGTACTGCACATTGTCCGGAAGCGTCACGCCCCTTCCCTTTACGAGCGACAGTTACACGTGCTCCGGTCAAATGTAAATAACAGTGTCAATATTGCCGTATCAGTTTGAGCCAGAATCAGACCCAGAAAGCGGTAATGAAGAGAGTCAAGCAGAACTTCCGCAAGCACGGCTCTTACAAACGTTTCTGAATGGAAGTTTGCTGTTGTGATTACATACAATTTTTTGAAGTTTGTACACGTTTGTCTTATACACACAAAATAGCATCGAACTAACTGGCTACTAACCAAACAGCGTTGGCTTGTGTTTACGTTCTTGATCAAATCGAAAAATTACATCATAAAGTATACATGGAAAATACATTTACAAAATTAGTACATAATTACAAATTCGGGTCCAAAATGTTTGTACGCGTTTGTGAAAGACACACGAAATAGCATTTAACTAACTGGCTACTAAAGCCAGCGTTGGCATTTGTTTACTTCCTTGATAAAACTAAAATATTACGTCTGAAATTATACATGCAAATACATTTAAAATTATGAAATCTTACTTACAGGTTGTGGCCCAACAACAACTGCTCCATGTTTTAGTAATAGTTTCTGTGTGAATCCGGCATTGAACTCGTGTAGATTCTGGAAGCTGTTTTCTGTAAAATGCGCAGCACAGAGAGCTGAATTAGGATTGTAATTGTCAGGAACATAATCAAACATAAATTTTAACCATTGCTGATGAACTACAGCATCCGTAGGAAGCCCGAACACAGAAGACCTGACAGCTGGGTGAAAATAACACCGTTTCGACGGCATGGCTACAACTCTCCACTATAACTCTTCCTCTTCGACAAAGCCGCAGAACATGGCCTTGCCCCCTTTTTTGCATGTTCCGGAGGGAGGGGTTGATGGGTTTATTTCGTATGCAACCCGGGAAGTATCTCGCTGTAGTCCCATATGAGTCGTTTTTGTAGGCATTAAACTTCCTGATTTTTAAAAGACGATATCTCCGCTTACGTTGAACTTTCAGCGCTGCAACTTTGCAGATACTGTTCATGCACCAACAGCAACATTACACACTATTTAAAATGAAAAAACCTCTTTAAAGTTGGTTTGACTGTAAGGGACAAATTTGTTTCTTGAAATTTGTTGTTGTACTTGGTGTAAAACTGTAAGGTAAGTAACAGTTACAAAGTTTGGTACGTCTCCATGTGCCTGTTCTACTGCAAGGATACTCTAAATTCATCCAAAAAACTGAATGTGAACATTGTTGAGAATGTGAGCCTATCACTAGATTAAAGGAAATTGTCTTTAATTCTAATAAATCATTGATTTAACACTTACAATATTTAGTTTAGTAAAGCAGTGCTTTGCGTTGCTTATGTTTGTGTACAATGTATTTTATATTACAGTGTCTCCCTTTTGGGCTTATTCAGCAGGATGTGAGGTTCACTCCTCTGAGAGCAATAAAAGTAAATACAATTCTGAGGCATAGAGAAAGAGAGATATTGACTGCAGAGACAGCACTACTAAGGGATGTGTAAATGAGTACAAAATACACAAAAAGTGTGTACAAGTGACTGACTGCAGGATTTTGTGGTCCAGCTCCCTGGTAGTGCTGGGTAGTGCTGCAGTCACACTGCAGCACTACCCTAAATTCCATTGACACCTCCAAGCAGAACTACATGTCCCATGATTCTGCTTTCTTGGGCTGGTGTCAACCTCATGAGACTCAGGGTTATAGTATAAAGGCCCGTTCACACCAAGAACAGTAACTGACGATTTACTATATTAGCGCCTACGTCAGCAAACAATAACATTCTGTTTATTATAATCACACAACGCAGTTATGTCTTCTACTGTTTTTAATGCTTGAGCTCCTTCAAGCCTCATGGATTCTAATTTAATGTTTTAATTGTTCATCAGAAAGGTAATTCCATCAGTACTGTTCTTCTGTGCAATTTCTTGCTGTGGTGTGGACTATTCTCATAGAATTAGAATGATTATTAAAACTTTATAGTTATCATCTTTGGTGTAAACAGGTGCCTTAACACAGACACTGACACATTCTCTCACAAACCATATGGTTTAATATATATATATATATATATATATATATATATATATATATATATATCTGGCTTTCCCACGCACATAAAATACCTTTAGTGTCTCTCAACACTGTTTTTGTTGTTGTTGTTTTATTAAAACACTCTTACTTATTGTTCTTATGAACACATCCACACAATTTATTTTATATTGTTTAATATTTATCTTTAATGCAGTGTACATACACACAGCATTGGTTAGACGTCTGAGTGTTTGATGTCTCTTACAGTGTACTGTTCACAATTTCTTGAGTAATAAGCTTTCAAAATATATAATTTAAATGTAACTTAAGTGTTCAAATACTCTAAATTCTTGCTGTAGCCTGTGTGTTCCTTTAGCGCAGATAGTAGAGCACGGCACTATAAAGAACAATATTGTTCAGTTCTCAGGGAATGCACAGAACTGACAAAATATAAACTGTTATGTAATGCTTTATTATCAGAATTTTATCAGAATTATTGTTTCCTGCTGCTTGTGTTGAGTCAGGTTGATTTTTTTGTAATATTTCTATGCATCTTTTTAAGAGGTCTGGACTCTTCGCAGATGGGCTCAGATTTTCACACTTATCTTAAACTCAGCAACCAGTCACACTTTTGCACACGTGTGTATGTTTGTAAAACCTTGTAAGTGCTGAGTAATCTTCCATTTGGCCAGAGTCAGAAAAAAAACAAACCTCCCTCATATTCCTCCCACTTCTTCCACTTCTCTCTATTCTTTCATATCTCTCTCTCTCTCTCTATCTCTCTGTCCCTCCTTCCTTCCTTCCTTCCTTCCTTCCTTCCTTCTGTCCATAGGTATTTCTCAGGGTATTAAGGAACGCCCTGTTATAGCCAAGGTGCATGCTGAGAATTTTCACAGTCCGTGATTTGACGTGACCCTGCGATCTATTAATACCTTTATGGCAGGGTGGCATATTGTTTTGGCAGGAGATTGCAGGCGTTTTGGAGTTCGTGCGTGTTTTTGTGTGGGCATTGAGGTGGGCAGACCTTCTGTTGCACTCCTTACACACAGCACGGCTCTGTCTCTGGGCAGGCCTATATCCGGACCCCCTCACAATGCTGAGAGTGTGTACCACAGTATCTAGATGCTTTAAATACATACACACGTATACAGAGTTCTAAAATGCTGGCGTAGAAAACAAAAACTGCTATTTAAAACTATGTTTACATGTAACTCCTTTTATGCTTCTTATGATCTCAGATCTTTTGATCTAAAAAGGCTCATGCTTAAATGCTTAAAACAAAAATAATAATAATATATAATAAATAATAATAATAAACTGTGCCATTCAATGGATTTGCGCTCAGCATACATGTTAAGCCATTAAGTACTATTTTAATTGCATCTAGGCATAGACATTATTGTTTCCCAATTTATTTATTTTTTATGCACATATCCCTCAAAGTAAAGATTAAATATCCCCTCATCAACTTAAATCCAGCAACTGGTGTTCATTTTGAAACAAATGTGATTGTCAGAAATATAGATTGGGAACTTTCATATAAGCACCTATGGTTTGAGACATGGTATGAGGTCTGTAAGACAGAGCATTGTATTGTTGTAAAGAAGATGGTTTTGATCATCTTTTTCTTTGGTTTGTCAAGATGTTTGACTGGTATTGGTTTGTTTGTTTTCATTGAAAACAGAAGCCCTAAAGCAAGACTTCAAATCCTGTTAATCTCATTCGTAATTTTGCATACCTAAAATTTAATGTGACCACCACTTTTATTAATAACACAAACCCCAATATAGAAATCCCAGCCCAGTTTCAGTTAAATTTAAGTTTGTCTAAATTAAAAGAAACAAAGTCATTTAACTCAAAAACAGACAATTCAGATTACAAAAAACTTTCAGTTTTTTGAGAAAGTTCTAAATAATATTCACATTCAAGTTCATTTTATTTTAACTAAGTTAAGTTTGCTCTACTCAAACCAAATAAATATTTTGAACTTTAGGGTTTACAGTTCATACATAAATGTTAATGAATCACACACAAACCACTCTAGCCACAGATGTACACACACAGGTGGGAAGTCATTAGCTTGTGCCAGCCTGCAGGGAGTGTATGTGAGCCTGAGCACCTGTTCAAAATGATTATATTAGTTGTTCCCATTGTGTGTGTGAATGTATGTCTGCTTGTTTTTGTGTTTGCGTGGGTGTGGGGCATTTGGTGATTCTTGTAGGTGTGAGGTGTTTTAAATACCTAATATTCCCTAAGGGGCCATAACAACCTATGCTGTTAACACAATCTCCAGTGGGTCAATGCATTGTTTCATCTGTTTGAGCCTTTTGTAGAGTCACACACTGACACACATATCCATGTCAACCACTCCTCACTGACTCCACTGGCTTTGGAAGAGAGTGGAACATCGGATTAATGTTCTTCCATCTGGTTTCTCTCAGGTCCTCTTAAGCCAGGTACACAGACTGAGGGCACTGGATTTGTTGGGGCGATTTCTGGACCTGGGCCCCTGGGCCGTCAGTTTGGTGAGATAGACAACTAACATTTGTTTATTACTTTCATTATTTCATTATTGTTTGTAGCCTTTACACAATACATACATATGTTAGTTAGGTAAACTATGCACAATATGGTTAAATGGCAGAAAACGTTCAGCTACCTTGCGTCATCCTAGTCTCTTTTTTTTCCCTCTCACTCTCCTCTCTGCAGGCTCTTTCAGTGGGGATTTTTCCGTACGTGTTGAAACTGTTGCAGAGTTCAGCAAGAGAGCTCAGGCCTCTTTTGGTCTTCATATGGGCAAAGATCTTGGCTGTAGATAGTGTACGTAAACCATTTTATCTCTTGATGATTCACATGAGTCCCAGTTAAACTCCTGTCAGCACAGTTTTAAGTAAATGTTCACCAAAAGAAAGACAAAGAAAGAATATATAAACAGATGAAAGTGCTTTTTATGGTCTCAAAAGTGTGTATTCCATTTGTATGTTCTTTGTTTATTTTTCTCCTGTTTTTTATTTTGCTATATTTAAGAGCTTTTCTGAGAGACTTGGACTGTAAATATCAGAAACATTCTGATTAGCACAGACCCTTAAAGTCAATGTGAATTCAAATGCTATTAGAATTGTACTTCCATAATGCATCATAATTCTAAGTGAAACAGGAAATTCAATAAAAAAAAAAAAAAACATCTAGGATAGGATGAATTTTATCCGTCATTATTCTTTGAACATTCAGAGTGTATTTTTGTACATTGGAGTCTGGAAGGGCAGTGGAAATGAAAGTGGTTTGCCATCTGTCCATGACTGTAGTGGTTAAGACACCTGCAGAGATTGATGATCATTCACGCACATCCCTCACAGAGACTGCAGCACTCAAATCAAAACACACTCTAATGCTGCTGATCTGGCTACTGAAAACACATTTTTCTTTAAAGAAAGATAGGACAATTCTTATGATTGGCTTATCAAATTCCACAGTAACTCTAGCGAGTTGATATTAAATTAAAGGCAAAACTCAGCCTGTAAACAAGACCCTGTGACTATACCTAATCTGAACTGTCAAATTTAGGACTAAACTGAAACGGTTCATTCTATTTTATTTTGAACAAAGAGATCCATATGCACAGCTCTTCACAACTCTGATGTAAAGATCATTGCTCTCAGATCTCATTGACACCTGCATCAATTCAAAACTCCTTTCTGTCACGAGATGTGCAAGTATTGACTTCAAACCTGGTGTGTTGGCTTGCAAAGACAGTTGGACTTAGCACAGTAGAATGGAATAGGGAATAGGGGGTATTAAAGGGATAGTTCACACAAAAATGAAAACCCTCATCATTTACTCACCGCCATATCATTCCAAACCTGTATGACTAATTCTACTCATACAAAACACAAAAGAAGATATTTTGAAGAGTATGGAACCCACTGACATTCGTTGTATGAGCAAAAAATAAAGGGTTACTTCTACCTAAAAGTCCATCATTTACTCTCACTCATGTTGTTCCAAACAGTTGTTGGTAGTCATTGACTTACATAATTTTTTTTTTTTTTTTTCCACACAATGGAAGTCAGTTGCTACCAGCAACTGTTTTGTTACCAGCATTCTTCTGATTATTTTCTTTTGTGTTTAACAAAAGAAAGAAACTCATACAGGTTTGGAACAACTTAAGGGTGAGTAAATGATGACAGAATTTTCATTTTGAGGTGAATTATCCCTTTAATTGGCATGCTATGGTTGATAGATATTCCTCTAGTCTTCATTATAACATGATGCTTCAGAAATCAATGTACCAGTTTGGTGTTCAAGTGGCATTTCCTAATATCACAGTTGAAAATGCTGCTTAAACTTTTGTCTCAAAACATGATACATTTTTTCAGAATTCTGCAATGAATAGTAAGTTCAAAAGAACAGCATTTAATTTTGAAATAGATTTTTTTGTAACAGTGTAAAATCTTTACTTTCACTTTTAATCAATTTAATGTGTCCTTGCTCACTAAAAGACTTAATTTCTTGAAGAAAAAAAAATCTTACTAACGCCACACTTTTCAGATATATACAGAACTGTTTAGCTCATAAAGAGTGGTCAGTATGTGTCATTGGTGTGTTCACAATAGCACATGGCACTTAAAAAATCACCACATGAAATGGAGAGCACAAGCAGGCGATAGTACAACTTGCCCTTTCCGTCTTGCCCACACTATCCTCCAACACACATTCTGTTTGAGATGGGACAAATAGCTTTTTTCATTCTCTCTCTGGTCATTCCAGGCTCTATTATTGTGTTATTGGTATCAGCGATGTGTCTCACGTGCTGTAGTTCAGGTTTCATTAGGGGAGTATGTAAGTGTTTTACAACTCTGACTCAGAGAAAACTCAGATGTAAGAACTTTATATCAGACAGCAAGACTGGAAGAAACTGTTGTCAGCAGTCAGGATGGTGTTTTGTAACATTTTTGTCACTCCTTCAATTCCTTCTTTTACACTCGCCTACTCTCCCTCCTGCTCTTTCTCTTTCTCTTTTCTGTAGTCATGCCAAGCTGATCTTGTAAAAGACAATGGACACAAGTACTTCCTGTCAGTGCTGGCTGACCCATACATGCCCGTGAGTATCTTACAGATGGCACTGAATCATTTTCCATTTTGTTCATAACAAAATCTGTTTTGTTTACTTAATCTGCTGTGCCATATTTTCAGAGTTCAGACTATTCTTTGTTTTTCAATTGGAATTTTGTGTACTTTTGACCAATCAAATCATGGATGGACAGCGAAAATAAGATAGACACTGTTAATTAAATGAAGTCATGGATATAGTTGTTGACTCCTGATTCTTTATCCAGGCTGAGCATCGAACCATGGCAGTCTTCATCCTTGCTGTCATTGTCAACAACTACAACACAGGACAGGTAAAGATATTAAACTGAAATAAAAACAGATGGAGCTCAAGATGATGAGTGTGGCAAAGAATCAGCACATATTATCTATCTGTCTGTCTGTCTGTCTGACTGACTGTCTGACTGACTGACTGACTAGCGATGGATCAACACATACATTCCTAAAGATTAAAACAAAGGGCAAGCTCTCACTACAGGTCTGTATTACTACCTGAATTGTTGTGGTGTTCACACTCCACAACAAGGTTTCTTGTCATCTCTCATTGTCTTGTCATAGCGGCAGGCACACTACATAACACAACCTTGAGGAGGTATTCAAATGACAAGACATTTGGTCGAGAGACAGTCCTGACCAACAGTGAAAAAATGTTTTCTCACATTAATTTACAAAGAAATTTATACCATCTGCACTGTTATTGGCTAGATTAGTTCCACCTTGTCTTTGTATCGCACACACTACAAGATCACATGGCAATAATTTGAAGCAAGTTTGAAAATATTGCAGCATCTGTGACTGCTCGGGACAGGCTCAGATCATGTTGCTGACCTGCTCATACCCAGTGATGGGAATAACAGCGTTATAAATAAACGGCGTTACTAACAGTGTTATTTGTTTCAGTAACAAGTAATCAAACGAATTACTGTTCCCCCTGTTACAACGCCGTTACCGTTACTGACGATAAAATGTGGCGTTACTATATTATATTATTAGAATTTAATTTTTCAGTTCATCTGTATTTGATGTACCATAAACTCTAGTATGATGGCGCATGTCTCGCCGTCGCTTTCTCTCACATACATGCAGGCAAACAAAGATACAGAGCAAGAGTGTCTTTCATAACATGCAGAATTGACGCACTACATGTAAACGATATTCTTTCTTGTATTTTCCTGTCAAAATAACGGAGTTCCTTTAGAATTCTTCAGCTTTTAAGAACTGCCGGGTTCTCTGGTAGTGGGCGGAACTAATGCGCAAATGACAATCATTGGCTGGCACTCACCTATTATCGTCCCTGTTTTGATTTCAGTAAATCGAATCGAGTGAACACAGACAACGTGATTAATATTCATGAACCCAGCAGCTCATTATTCTAATTACAAAAGTTATATCATCATATAATATTAAAGTGTCAGTTTTATAATAATAATTTATTCTTTTTAGTGTCCATTTCATTAATTTAACATTTAATATTGGGGGGCATCCAAAGTTATTTGACATTTGAACATTTGAACGCAATAGTTACTTTCCCTGGTAATTAGTTACTTTTATAATGATGTAACTCAGTTACTAACTCAGTTACTATTTGTGAGAAGTAACTATAACTAATTACTTTTTTAAAGTAACGTGCCCAACACTGCTCATACCTAACGAGCATCGGCAAACACAACAAGCATCGATCTGGCCGCAATCTGCAGATTTTGTCACAGACCTGAAAAATCTGTCTGCGACAGCAAAATCCAGCCAAAAGTTGTATAGTGTGAGCTTACCTTAAGTTACCCTACCTTAAGTTAACTTACCATAGGGTTTACTTGAAAAGTAAATATGAATATTATAGGATGTTTTGAACAGCATATTATTGTTTTGCAAGGTTATGCAGTATATAACAAATATAAAATATCCTGTCAGAATTTATAGAATAATCTTTTTTCAAAAAAAATAAAAGCATTGTCCTTTCTTTTCAACAGGAGGCTTGTCTGCAGGGTAACCTGATTGCAATATGTCTGGAGCAGCTCAATGACCCTCATCCTCTTCTGAGGCAGTGGGTGGCAATCTGTTTGGGCCGAATCTGGCAGAATTTTGATTCTGCACGCTGGTGTGGAGTTCGAGATAGTGCCCATGAGAAGCTCTACAGTCTCCTGTCTGATCCTATACCAGAGGTTCTAAACGTTGGCTAGTCTAATTCTTGTAGATGTTGCTTATTTTAGATTCAAGTATTTATATTGTTTACGTTTACAGTGCCTTTTAATCCGGATCTTAATCTGGGAACATTAACCTGTTGCATTGCAAACCTTACATAAATTTCTTGTTTTCTCTGTTTTTCTGTGTACTCCCAAGTCTATTCCTGACCAGGATATGTACCTCAAATTATTACCTTTAATATATGCTCAAAAAAGAGTGCTACCTTCTTACAATAACCCTGACCAAGGCTGTGTGGTTCATTTATGCTTTGTGTTGGTCTCATTGGCAGGTGCGCTGTGCAGCTGTGTTTGCATTGGGTACATTTGTGGGGAATTCTGCGGAGAGAACCGATCATTCTACCACCATTGATCATAATGTGGCCATGATGCTAGCACAACTCATTAATGATGGAAGTCCCATTGTGAGAAAGGCAAGTTTATTGGAATTTCATCGACTTCATTATCATAGTCTTAAGTCCGTTCTAATGGTAAGAACTGTGCCTCTTGGAATTGGGGATTGTTTATGAATCATGATTTTCTCACATAGTGGTTGACAGCAACATTCTGCTCCCATTCTTTTGTCCAAACATGCTGTGAAGTCATGTCAGAAATTATTGCCATTTTCATTTATTGTGAACCATGTGTTTACAGTAAATGAGTGAACAACATCGTGTTTTTCTTACAGATCCTGGCTCACATTTAATATAAATATATTTTTAAAAAAAAGACTATAACCTCAGTACACACAGGACATTTTCAAACATTGTAAAGTACACAGTATAAAACACTCATATATATATATATATATATATATATATATATAGTAACAGTGATGTTGGACAAACAGTGCACAATAACATTGTGGGACATATTACAACACCAGTACAGCAATACTGATGTGATGACAGCCTCTCAAGAGCAGAGGGCAAGAGAGTATTATGTCTTGGGGGAAGAAACCCTGAATGATCTTTTCTATTCAACATCACTTGCAAAAATGCCAATGAAATTCAAGGAGTCTCTGACACTGTTGATGGCCTTGTAGATGCTAGAGGTCTTGAATTGTTGGGACAGAGGTTCCAGTAATTTTTTGTCTGTCTTTACTGTCTACTAAAGGGATTTGAAATTGGTGGTTAGCTTTAGAGTTCCCATGCCAGGCAGTAATTCACCCGTTGTTGCCCCTGTAGAAGGTGGTGAGGATGGGGGAGATATTATGAAGGTGATGTTAAGTCTCCAGGTACAATCCTCTGTGAGTACCACATTGAATTCTCTTTCACTATGTATTGCATCTGAACAAAATTCAGTCAAAATGCCCATCCTGGCAAGTTTTCACATAAACGTATGTCTTAAAGGAAAATCTCACCCAAAAAATCAAAAACCAAAACTTTATGACTGACTTTGTTCTGTCGAATGTAAACAAAGATATTGGTCTGGGGGATGCAGGTGCTCAACATGATTGTGCTGGAGGTTTTGCAGTCATTCGAAATCCACTGTGCTTTCTCTGTTATACACAGGTGCATCTCAATAAATTAGAATGTCGTGGAAAAGTTCATTTATTTCAGTAATTTAACTCAAATTGTGAAACTTGTGTATTAAATAAATTCAATGCACACTGACTGAAGTAGTTTAAGTCCTTGGTTCTTTTAATTTTGATGATTTAGGCTCACATTTAACAAAAACTATCTCAACAAATTAGAATACTTCATAAGACCAATAAAAAAAAACAAAAAAAACATTTTTAGTGAATTGTTGGCCTTCTGGAAAGTATGTTCATTTACTGTATATGTACTCAATACTTGGTAGGGGCTCCTTTTGCTTTAATTACTGCCTCAATTCGGCGTGGCATGGAGGTGACCAGTTTGTGGCGCTGCTGAGGTGGTATGGAAGCCCAGGTTTCTTTGACAGTGGCCTTCAGCTCATCTGCATTGTTGGGTCTGGTGTCTTTCATTTTCCTCTTGACAATACCCCATAGATTCTTTATAGGGTTCAGGTAAGGCGAGTTTGCTGGCCAGTCAAGCAAACCAACACCATGGTCATTGAACCAGCTTTTGGTACCTTTGGCAGTGTGGGCAGATGCTAAGTCCTGCTGGAAAATGAAATCAGCATCTCCATAAAGCTTGTCAGCAGAATGAAGCATGGAGTGCTCTAAAATTTCCTGGTAGATGGCTGCGTTGACTGTGGACTTGAGAAAACACAGTGGACCAACACCAGCAGATGACATGGCAGCCCAAATCATCACAGACTATGGAAACTTCACACTGGACTTCAAGCAACATGGATTCTGTGTCTCTCCACTCTTCCTCCAGACTCTGGGACCTTGATTTCCAAATGAAATGCAAAATTTACTTTCATCTGAAAAGAGGACTTTGGACCACTGAGCAACAGTCGAGTTCTTTTTCTCCACAGCCCAGGTAAGACGCTTCTGATGTTGTCTCTGGTTCAGAAGTGGCTTGGTAGCCCTTTTCCTGAAGATGTCTGAGCGTGGTGACTCTTGATGCACTGACTCCTGCTTCAGTTCACTCCTTGTGAAGCTCTCACAAGTGCTTGAATCAGCTTTGTTTGACAGTATTCTCAAGCTTGCAGTCATCCCTGTTGTTTGTGCACCTTTTCCTATCCAAATTATTCCTTCCAGTCAACTTTGCATTTAATATGCTTTGATACAGCACTCTGTAAACAGCCGCCCCTTTCAGTAATGACCCTCTGTGACTTACCCGCTTTGTGGAGGGCGTCAATGTTCGTCTTCTGGATCATTGCCAAGTCAGCAGTCTTCTCCATTATTGTGGTTTCAAAGAACAAGAGATACCCTCATGTATTGAAACTCAAATGTAAATATTCTAATATTTTGAGATACTGATCTTTGACTTTCATGAGCTGTAAGCTCTAATCATCAAAATTAAAACAAAAAAAACTTTTGAAATGTTTTACTTTACATGCAGTGAATCTAAAATATTTGAAAGTTTCACTTTTTGAAACTTTTTCATGACATTCTAATTTATTGAGATGCACCTGTAGTCCATATATACTGTTACATAGTCCTGTTTACACTGAAAGGCCCAGATTGTCCAGCTTTTCAGTCAGCTTTTGAGGCATGATTGTGTTCAGTGTTGAGCTGAAATCAATGAACATCATTTTTAAATAGGTGTCCTTGTTTTCTAGGTAAGAAAAACAGGCCAAGGGCATGTTTTATAAACTATATGGTGTTGAATATGGAGGGAAACTTAATGTGGTCTTTGAATATACTCTCAAAGAACTTCAAAATTCTGTGTGTAAGTGTCATGGGACAATAGTCATTAGGGCAGGACATTATTTTCTTCTTACGCACATGTGATGGTCATCACCTTGAAGGATACTGAGACAGTTGCCTGGCTCAGAGGAATGTTGAAGATTACTCTGGGGACATCTGTGAGTTGTACTGCACTGTCCCTGAGCATCTGATGTGTGGTTCATGAAACATTCATACAGTGGGGAAAAAATTATGTGATCCCCTGCTGATTTTGTACATTTGCCCACTGACAAAGAAATGATCAGTCTATAATGGTAAGTTTATTTGAATGGTAGGTTTATTTGAACAGTGAGAGACAGAATAACAACAAAAAAATCCAGAAAAAAACGAATATCAAAAAAGTTATAAATTGATTTGCATTTTAATGAGTCAAATAAGTATAGTTCACAAAAAATAACTTAGTACTTGGTGGCAAAACCCTTGTTGGCAATCACAGACGTCAGACGTTTCTTGTAGTTGGCCACCAGGTTTGAACCTTCAGCTCCCTCCACAGATTTTATATGGGATTAAGTTCTGGAGACTGGCTAGGCCACTCCAGGACCTTAACATGCTTCTTCTTGAGCCACTCCTTTGTTACCTTGGCCATGTGTTTTGGATTATTGTCATGCTGGAAGACCCATCCACGACCCATTTTTAATGCCCTGGCTGGCTTCAATGCCCTGGCCCTGATGGTACATGGTCTCGTCCATCGTCCCTTTGATGCGGTGCAGTTGTCCTGTCCCCTTAGCTGAAAAACACCCCCAAAACATAATGTTTCTACCTCCATGTTTGACGGTGGGGATGGTGGTCTTGGGGTCATAGGCAGCATTCCTCCTCCTCCTAACATGGAGAGTTGAGTTGATGCCAAAGAGCTCGATTTTGGTCTCATCTGACCTCAGCACTTTCACCCAGTTCTCCTCTGAATCATTGGCAAACTTCAGATGGGCCTGTACATGTGCTTTCTTGAGCAGGGGGACCTTGCGGGCACTGCAGGATTTCAGTTCTTCACAGCGTAGTGTGTTACCAATTATTTTCTTGGTGACTATGGTCCCAGCTGCCTTGAGATCTTTGACAAGATCCTCCCGTGTAGTACTGGGCTCACCGTTCTCATGATCATTGAAACTCCACTAGGTGAGATCTTGCCTGGAGCCCCAGACTGAGGGAGATTGACAGTTATTTTGTGTTTCTTCCATTTGCGAATAATCGCACCAGCTGTTGTGTAGGTATACAGTCTTGTCCCTGACATCCTTAGACAGCTCTTTGGTCTTGGCCATGGTGGAGAGTTTGGAATCTGATTGATTGATTGCTTCTATTGACAGGTGTCTTTTATACAGGTAACAAAAAGATTAGGAGAGCTCCCTTTAGGAGAGTCTAAGCTCCTTACCTGTATAAGAGACACCTGGGAGACAGAGATCTTGCTGATTGATAGGGTATCAAATACTTATTTGACTCATTAAAATGCAATAAAATGCAACTTTTTTGAATTGCATTTTTCTGTATTTTTTTGTTGTTATTTTGTATCTCACTGTTAAAATAAAACTACCATTAAAATTATAGACTGATCATTTCTTTGTCAGTGGGCAAACGTACAAAATCAGCAGGGGATCAAATAATTTTTTTTTTATGCTGCCAGTCTTGAAATTGGTAAATGTGGCGGCTGCATTCAAACATCATTTGAATATAAACAAATTGACGGTTTAGAAGCCTTGCCCCTAGATCTTACAAAATGGAGAAATGTAACCTGGCCAAAAAGAGGAAGTAATCTCATGAAAGTTAAATCTTACTCCAAAGACACCTGTTAACCTTGTAATTGCAAACACTTACATTAATTTATATGTATATTAAATAATGGTAAATTTAATGAAACATATGCAGACATTACAAAGCTATATAGCCTATTTAGTTCCACTCCACTCCACAACAAATCCTTTACATTTAACTGTATTCAGAACAGAACAAGAATGAAAAATAAGTAGCTATAAAATTGTATATTAAACTATAAAATCAAACACAACTTAGGCTATAGTGTCATTTATTATAAACAACATCAAACATCAAGCTAAAATGAATTTATTTAAAGCAAACCTGAAATGTTTTTCTCCAAAGGTTTTCATTTTTTTGCCATGCAACATTTGGTTGCTAAACTATTATTCATTATGTAAACAAGGCTTTACTAGTGTTCTAATATCCACATAAAACACTGATTTTACAGTGGACCTTTTAAATTGAGCAGTGTAACTTTTCTTTTTGGTTGACTGCATTTTAGTTTGATGATAAATGGCTGAAATGTCAAGTTAGCAATGCTAGAACTGATATGTTGTGTGTGAGAGAGAGATGCCTGCATGATCAGTTGGATTTTATAAAATAAAGATATAAAGAAAAATAGAATGTGTTTTCACAAAAACAAGTATAGCCTATACTTGTCACACAGTTTTTTTCTTTTTCTTTTGTTAATCTGTTAATTATTTAGGAGAAATATATTTCATGCAGTCTTATTTATTTTATTACTTTTATATACTTCATTTCTGTTTTTCTCCATTCACAGATGCACTGCAGGTGTATGATGTGACAAATCTTACTTGTTAATAATCGAGTAATCAGCTTCAGTTATCAGTCAGGAAAATAATCTAAATGAACAAAATGTTGTCATTATACAATTCTCCACCAGATTTACTATGCTGCGCACAAGTTCAGGCTAACTCAAAAACTTGCACACACAAGAGACTTGATTGTAAGATTTGAGTCAATAAAAGATGTTGTGGAAAACGAACAGAATCATAAAACACGGGACGTGATGGTGAACTGTCCATTGTGCCAATAGATGGTATGCACATGAAGTTTGCCTTGATGTTGAGAGTGGCGTGAGAACTGTATCTCAGACGTGGGAAAGCTGTAAATTTCGGGACACATCATCAGTAGTGTACCTTTGAATCAGGGGGTGTTTCGCAGCCCACGGGACTATGCAAGGCAGGGGGCGTCCTCTTCCATGAGTCAAACCTAAAGTTGACCGCATACCTTGTTCACCCTCCTCCTTAAGGGTTATGACCTGGGTTCTCAAGTGGGATATGGGGTGGGGGGGGATTAATGAGCGGGTCATGTTGATGCTCTATGTGCCCAGCAAATGTCCTTCCGCTTAATCCATATCCACTGGCTGCTTCTTTGGGCTGCTTCAGAGACTGATTTAATTGTCTGTCGCAGAGCCTGTCCATGGATGCCAAGATCTTTCCGCAATCTGATGATGGAAGAAGCCACAAAACCTCTACATCCCATTTCAACCGGATAGACTTTAGCTTTCCATCCTCGTTGTTGAGCATCTGCTGCCAGTTCTATGTTGCGCAATTTCTTGCGCTCATAGGCCTCTTCTGTTGAATTCTCCCATGGGACTGTGAGCTCTATGATGTAAACAGATTTCAATGTAGGGGACCAGAGTACCAAGTCTGGCCTAAGGGTGGTGGCTGCAATCTCTGGTGGAAAGATTAATTGCTGGCCAATATCGACTAGCATCTTCCGGTCCCGGGTCATGGCTAGTTGACCATCTTCTGGTTTAATAAGGGGGATGGTTGGGCTTTTTCTGTCCCTCTCGGATGAAGGTCGGGGCCGTGATGGAATTGGTTGCTCTCGGGGGCAAGGAGTTGGTGGTATTCCTCTTGCTCTCAAGAGCTGCTGCCAGACTCTTGAGGACCTGGTTGTGCCTCCAGGTATAGCGACCTTGTGTGAGGCTGGTCTTACAACCGGTTAAGATATGTTTGAGAGTCGCTGGAGTTGGGCAGAGGGCACAGGTTGTGTCCTCGCCATACCACTGGTGGAGGTTTTTTGGAGATGGGAGCACATCATATGTGGCTCTGATGATGAAGCTGATGTTGCTTGCCTCCATTTCCCAAAGCTCCCTCCAGCTAAACTTTCTTCTCTCCAGACCTTCCCACCTCATCCATTGTCCCTGCTTAACAAGAGAGACAGCCTTTGCGCTTCTTGCCGCCTCCTCCTGACAGCGCACCTCCTCAACCACCATTTTCCTCCTCTCTGATGTTGATGTCTTACGCCAAGTTGGCTTACTTGCCATAAGGCCAAAGCCTCCTCTTCCCAACTGGACGTGCCCCACAATGTCACTGTGCCTCAAGGCTGACGTAGCTTGCTGCACCGCGTCGGATGGTGTCCATTTCCGTCCAGTTGACAGGAGTGGAACAGCATTGCTGATGGTCTGGTCTCTGGAGTCCATCAATGTCATCTGAAGTCTTACTTTAGAGCATTTGTACTCCGGTGAGGCTCGTGATGGGCAGTTCAAGGACCCCTTTGCCATAAAGGCTGATGTCAGTCAGACAGCATGGGACACCAAGCCATTTCTTCATGTATGAATTCATGGTTCGCTCCATCTTCTCCACAGTTGTTCTTGGGAGCTCGTAGATAGTGAGTGGCCACATTACCCGAGGGAGAAGTCCAAATTGCAGGCACCAGAGCTTGAGCTTCCCTGGCAGTAGGGGTTTTTATAGAACCGTGTTCTTGTGTGCTCCTTCTTCTTACGAAGTTTCCTCAGATTTTCTGCTCATCGCAAGGTTGCCAACCGACACTTAATGTCTCCCTGGAGTAGCATGAGACCCTCTCTCTCTGCACTAGAGGCCTTCTTCCACTGCTTTCTAAGCTGCCTTGTCTCTCTGACCAGCCTTTCGATCTCTTGCTGCCTCCTGGATTTGGTTAGTGCTGGTGCTGGTGTTGCTTTGTTGCTTCTCCTTGTGTTTACTCCAAAGCGCTCTTCTCCATAGTGGTAGATGATGTCGCCCATCCTTTCCAGCTTTTTCTCTGCTGTGCCCACTTGTTGCTCCAGAATTTTTGTCAGGTCGTTGTTGACTATTTCCCACTCTCTCTTTTCAACAGTTTTGGGCCACTTCACACTCAGTCTGTGCCCTTTGATCTTTTCCTCCTTAGGGGGTCTCTGTGGTTGGGTGGGTTCCTCCACCAACATTTCTGTGCTTGTATTTTCAGTGACAGGGGTGCTGATGTTCTGCGAACTTTGGTTTTTATCCTGTCGCCGTGCTTCAATCGACTGATTTGACTGGTTGCTTTGTAAGAAGTACTGGTCAATGCGAGGCCATTGTCTCTGCTCTCTCAAGCACCCTCTCTTCCCTTGGTGGGTCCTCAACCTCCTGAATGATGTTATTTTCGCCCATCCACAGGTGCACACTTGAAGTGTGTCCTGGTGCTGCTGTGGTTGTCTCATGTACAGTGTTCTTGCTCGTAGTCATGTCCGTTCCTGGGTCTGTAGCCATGCTGTCAGTCATTGAGCCATCTTGCGCCCCCGCTCTCGAAACAGCATGTTTAGAATCATTAACAGAAACAGTCTGATGTGAAATGTGAAGAACAAATAAAAACTTAGGCTAATCTTTCAGTTGCTCACACATGTTATTAAAAATAAACTTTAGCCATGCATTTCTAAAGCTCAGATCTTTAGAAAGGCTCTGCACAGTTTTTGGAGGTGCAGTTTCTTTACATCCACTGACAAAACAACATTAAACTTTGACGGACTTACAACATTTTTATTCAATAGCTGTATCGCTGATGGACAGACATGAGTTGTTCGTAACACACCTCTTTGATTACATATGACAGTGACACGTTAAAGGCAGGGTAAGCGATTTCTGGATGCCAATGTTGATATTTGAAATCACCAAAACAAACACGCCCCTATACCACAAAAGGGTCTCGCCCCTATTTTGATAGATCCGCCCCACATATACGTAGCCTACGCAACCCAGGCAACTGTTAAACATAAGCTGCTTTTGCACCGAAAATACCTGGAACCTGAATACCTGTTTTTTCCCCCAGACCTGTTGCTGTCTGCGTTTCCATCGTGGTCTAAAGTACCAAGAAGATTAGGCAAATAGTCTGGTGATGTAACGTTAGGTCTGCGCGCGTTTCTCAATACCAAGTACGCAAATTTCGGACTTGCATCCTCAGTAGTTCAGACTTCACGAGTTAGACTCGGGAGTGTGAACTCCCGCGGAGGAACGATGCAAGTCCGGTAATTCTGCAAAGAGCAGCGTACTTGATAATGTCAGTCAGCTCCCCTTGGCTGCTGCAATCTTTAAATTTACATACAAAATATATCAAACACCACTGCCTCTTTTCGTTTTCATTTAAACATATTAATAGCCGCAGAAATGTAGTTCAGGGAACGTACATACATTACAATGAAACAAAATATTATATCAAACATTGCCTGTTTTCATTTTAACATATTAATAGAACAATAGAATAAAGACCAAAGATTACCTATTAGATTTACCCTAAACAAACTAGCTTATGTTTAACCACTACAGAGACATCAGAGCCAGCGGCAAATGTCAGAAGGACTAGCCGAGGTTATTCTCCTCTCTTCGGGGAGAACATGAGAACTGAGCGCCCGGTGATCGCGTGGAGCTCACATCTCTGAAATCGGCGATGCACATTTTCAAATAGGAGCTGTTTTTATAAATAAACCACAAATTTGAGTTTTAAACAACTGCATTCTCGCCTGAAATACACACGTCCAGTGTAGGCAGGCTTCAGCTGTTGGGCGCGGCACGTCTTGTGTAGACACAGTGTTAACTGTTACTCACCTGTTGGGAAGAAACAAAGCAACCTCGGTGTCCGATCGCAGACCTTCCGCTCCTTGAGTTCTCTCCAGCGCTGGAAAGCTGATCCGAGGTCCTACTTCTTGCCTTGTCTTTCCGCAGACGTTTTCCTCTTTTGTTTTTTTATCCGCCATCTCTATCTTTCTGTCACTCGGCTCAGCTGTTCACTGTATGCTCTCTCCTCCATATCATGAGTAGACACGCCCCTTACTGCTGATTGGCTACAGGTTTGTTTTGATACTCGGCCCTGACTCAGTTTTCTAAAACGTTTTTGAAAAATCGCTTACTCTGCCTTTAAGGGATGTGTCCAGGAGAACTGTGACGTCATAATTCTCCAGATTTTAAATATGGGTATTTTAGAGCGGTAGAAAATAATATTTAATCTTAGTCAGCTTTGAGAGTAAGTAGAATAACCTATATAAATATCAAGAACATTTTGATTCTCCATTTCATGACCCCTTTAAATCTGAGCTTGTTTCTTCTGGCCTGCAGTAATCAGCTTTGGTCTCAGCTTCTCAAACAGGTTTGGTCTGTTTGAGAAGTGTACATTTCCTGTATACAGCAATTACAAATTCCAAACTGGGTTAGCTGCATTACCCCTGTATGCATTGCTGATGCTTGTGTAAAGGTCCAACATGTTCTGTCCTCTGGTAATGTAGTTTAACATGTTTATGAAATTTAGGGTGGGGCAATTAGTTGATTGAAGTTCCTAGCAAAAATAAAAATGTCATGGGCTTTTTCAGTTTGCAGCTGAATAGTGATTATAATACAGAGTAATTCAAAATGGCAGTCTACAATCTCAACTGATTTGAATGTGTTTCTGTTATAACCTACATGTTCTTATACTGTTGTTGTTTTTCCAGTTTTGTTTAACCAGTTGTTTATATGTGTCTTCCTGTATTGACTTTTTTACCCTGTACTGACTGATGTTTATTGGTGTTGATTTATGACCTGTCATCACTCTTTTGTTGTTGTAGTTGATATTAAATACTTTTTATATTTATGGTAATTCTAATTATTACAGAATGAATATATGGCATTATGTTAACTGAGTGACTACTACATGGAATATTTTTTACTTCACTTGCCATAACGCAGGACCTTTTTAAGAAGAGCTAGTGAGAGCAAAATTAAAAGTAATTGAAACAGTCTACCTGTAGTGGCTCTTGATTACCTTCATTAACTCATGTTGATCTGTAGTGACTATTGTTTACCTAACTGGCCGATGTTGATCTATACTGAGTTTAGATGACGTGCATTGGCTCATGATGACCTGCTATGACTTTGTTTACATTCAATAACTTTTATTTATCTGGGGTTTTTTTGTTTGTTTGTTTGTTTTTGTCATGTTTAGGAGCTGGTTGTTGCTCTTAGTCATCTAGTCGTACAGTATGAGAGTAATTTCTGTACTGTGGCTCTGCAGTTCATAGAGGAAGAGAAAAACTATGCTGTACCCTCTCCTGCAAATTCCACAGGTAATTATTTATAACTGTTTTATTCTTAGTGACTTATAGTTTAAACAATAGCAATAAATGAATTGTATTTTTTGAGTAGAATACTAATATGCTGCTTACAGTAATGTACACTGCGCAATGTACTATCTATCTGTCTATCTGTCTGTCTGTCTGTCTGTCTGTCAATGTATTCCATAGTCATGGTCCGTTGTATACCTGATGTTTCAGCTGCCTTGATTTTTGTGTGTATGTAGAGACAGGAAATGTTACCCCGGGTAGGGACAGTCCTGCCATCCCTCGTTTACGATCAGTGAACTCCTATACAAACCTAAGAGCTGCCACCACTGCTCGAACCCTCAATAAGAGTCTTCAGAACCTCAATCTCAATGAGGAGGGTGAGTCAAACTCGACTCTACATCACTAAGCCTGAAATCTCTGGTACAAAAAAATTTTCTGTTTTAATTTTTTTTTATATATCTTTCAACAGTTCACAAGATCAATGTGATTGCCATAAAATCATGCTGCTTAACTGCGGGTCATATTGTACTTTTAATAGGTCCCCTTTATAAGTGAAAAATAAAAATTAACCTTATATTGTGATTTAAGATTTTGTCCATATCACCCACCCCTATTCCTAACAGTGCTTATTTTTGTTATATGTGTTATAGGTGGTCCGGCAGCATTCTCTCCAGGGAACCTGAGCACCAGCAGCAGTGCCAGCAGTACTTTGGGCAGCCCTGATAACGATGAATACCTCCTCTCCTTTGAAACCATCGACAAGATGAGGAGAGTCAGCTCATACTCTTCCTTGAATTCTCTCATTGGTAAGACTCCCTGTTTCAGCAACAGTCATAGACAAGACCTTCATCAGCTTCCTTTGAAAATGTCTCTCTCCATAGACCAAATACTTCTTTCAAGCTGCAGTCCCTAAGTTTTGCCTCTTTGTTGCCATCTCGGTTTGAAACCTGCAATTACAGTTATTTGAGGAATTATATTCCTTGTGTGGGTTGTGCAACGGCACGGCTCCTCAGTGCAGATGAATCTAATGTTTTGATGTATGGCTGTCAGTCACCGCACTAGAGTGGATATTCACTGTACTTCAGAATACCAGATTCTACATCTTGGAAGTATGACCCAAATATGAATTTTTACTGGATATTGTCATCTGAACGAGTAAGTAACAAGTCTGACACTTTTGTTCTGACCAACTATGGAAAAAAGCATTACAATAAACCACGCTACCAATGGTGATTAAATTTAACGAACACTTAGCTCATATCACATCAAACCATACAAATTATTATTACTGTTATACTTTGTTCTCAATTTGTTAATGTTAACAACATCAGCATTGCCTGACTACGTGTATGTAGTGTGTAGTAGCATGTAGATTTCAATTTCTGTACAGTCTTATCTCTAAGTGTCATACCTTTCGAATTTTGTATAAAGAAATTCTTTTAACCCAAAAAGCAAATCACTCTTCCTTAGAATTGGTTCTCTTTAAAATACAAATCAGATCGCCGTCAAAATGATAAATTTAATTATTCCAGCTGCTGTGAGAAAAGGCTGTAAATGGTCCGCCACCTGCAGGATCATCACATATAGTCTACAAGCCGTGACAACTTCTTTATGTTAACAGATGAGACAATGATGCAGCGGCATGCTCGAACTTACCGCTCAGTACCACTCAGTTTAGAAAACATTATTATAAGCTTACCATTGTGAATCAGACTAAAATAAGGAGATAGTTTTGAACACTGGCCGGTTATGTACTTGCGCCAAAAAAAATTTTGGATCTTTTTTTTTTTTTGAGAATCTTTGGAGAGTAGAAAGACAGTTGCAAAAACAATTATATAATGTGGCGAATGAATTGACGTTAGTAATAGTTATGAAAACATTTGAGACTTATGCACAGTGTTTTGATAAAATTACGAGCATGATTTGTAATATGAAATGAATAAAAATGTATAATCTGTTTAGGACGATTACAAAGTGTTCAGATCACTGTGTTTACTCTTTTGAAAACACTTGGCCTGAGTTTGGAGAAATATCAAATTGATTGAAAAAATGTATTTAATAACTTTCCCATATAATCCACATTTTCTATCGTTGTATTTATCACTCTTTAAATGTATAATAATCTAAAATATAGTATAATAATCACTTTTTGAAACCATTTGAAAAAATAGGCATGTTGGAGGCTTATATTGGAATGTAAAATAGAGAATACTGGGCTGCTGCCACTCATGTGCTGTTGGTGTAGTGCAGGTACTGTACTGTTCATTGCACGGAGAAATGTGCACAAATTAGTGGGAACTGATGCAGAGAAGTCTGATGATGTTCTGTACAAATGAATTTATGCATACATAAATTCCTGCTTTCCTGCTTCTTGCAACATTTATAGTGCATCCAGTAAAGGGAAATCAACCCACAATGTATATGATTTCCATGACAACCTCACACCAATCCTCCTTCCCCCCCCCCCCCCCCCCCCCCCCCCCCACAACCTTGTCCCCAACACATTTTAAGACAAATTTACGCCACTGCACTGAAGCTGTTTTGTTTTTTGTTTTTTTAAATCCCATTTGGTGCTTGGCAAGTGTTAATTTTAGGCCCTGGACACACCACTTTTGATAACACTCTTCATCTATATTTTATTAATCTCACTATAATTTTGGCCTGATGGCTGATTTTAACAGGTCAACATGAACTGCACATATTGCAGGCCCATAACTGTGTGATTTTCTTCATCCAAGAAGAAAGATGTTTTGCAGAATGCCCAGGCTTTTCTTTTCCATAAACAAAAGTAGACAGTGATCAGGGCAGTCCATACGACTATATTACATATATACAAGCAAAAAAAAAAAAAAAGGTTTTTGGTCAAGAGACATCATTATATTTCCTCTCTTTTTAAGTTTAAGTTTTAAATTTTAAGTCCAAGGATTTAGAAAGCAAATGTATTCAAGCAGTCAGTTCAAAACAGTACTAATGCAGAGAAAACCCGGACGATTACATCAGAGATGGTGGAGAAAAGTCTCACATCCAGATTTCAGTAAATTATTCATTTCAGCATGTATTTGGCTTCAAAGCACAACTTCTCTCATATTCAGTGATTGTTTCAGAGCAGCCCAAAGCTGTTTCTCATTGCACTGTGTGAAATAAAGACTGGACAGTGGTTCAAAACACCCAACTGCTGCATGAGCATATCATAAGCAAACTACAACTCTTGATTGGACAAAGCTAACCAGTGTCACGCTCATAAAGTTTTGAGGGATGACTATTTCAGTCAAGGATCAAAGCTGATTACAGTGAGTCATAGATTAGGAACACATCTCACTGTATTTATGTAGTTGTCAGAATTCAGGGGGAAGGTTGTTACCGGGTACGTTGTGTTAAAAGGGAAGCCCACTGTCTTGAATTTGAAAACCCCTAAAAACATATTCAAAAATATGTTCTAAAACATATGATAGCTTCATGTGACAAGCAGACCAAAATTCATGCCTATACATTCAAACATAGTGCATTTAGACGTGCCACACTAGATTTGACGATTTGCCGGTTGTCGTTGGTGTGAATCTGACAGTTCATCAGTGTCATTAATTTTTATATGATATTATAAAATAGCAGCTTGTGCATTTAGCAAAAGGTCTTCTTTTTTTACAAGTAAGAGAAAATCATACAGGTTTACTTACAGAGGTTTGGTATAGTTGGTTTGTTCTCATTTGGTTAATTGCTGTTGCATATTTTGTCAGAGTTCCTTTGAATAAAACAGTTTTCTTTGTGAATTCATGGAAAAGGAAAAGCCTGAGGATGAATATATGATGGCTGAATTTACATTTTTATGTGAACTGATACAGTTTTTACATGTACTGAACTCATAAACTGAATGCTGTTCCACGCATGCTTGGCATTTGTCCCTGTGAGAATTTATAAGGAAGGCTTAGAATCAGACATACAGAAATGCTGGTTCTTTAATCTTGTTCTTTTATGGCCTCTGCAGGCAGAAATGATAAATGGTTAAATTAAGAGACTAGAAACTTCAAAATCCCTCTGCAGCAGAATTTTGTTCAATTTATTTTAGTCCTATTTCAACATACATACTCTAAATTGTGCTAATTTAGTCTCATCAATCAAACCTGCTGTAAAAGCACTCTTTTTTCTAGTCCTCTCTCACATTTATATTTTGCTCTGGTCATCCCCTTGGTTTCAATTTCAGATCCTTTATATTGTTACTTCTGTCATTGTATGGTAAGACTGAGGCTTTGTTGCAAAACTCAGAGCTGCCAACTGCATACATAGACAAATGCCTTCTGTGTCAGCATCCTAACTGAAACGGGACCACATAAATGAATTATTATTGGTATATATAGGCAGCAGTTCTGCGCATCATACAAATAGATCTACTCACATCAATTAATAGTTTTCATGTGATGTCACACCCTTATAGGAATGCCCACCTGGAGGGCAAAATGAAGCTTTGCTCCACTGACCGACAGTTATTTTTACACGGTTTGCATTCAGTAGTAAAACGAAGATATTAAAAGGCGAAATACAGTAAACACCTTATTGATAATGTATATTTTGTACAGGAAAGCAGATGAAGCCAGAATATAAACGCAATGTACAAAGTTTCACGTTAAATGGTTTCCCATAGGAAACCGTTAGAAGGAAAATGCTGACCCATTAAGCGGATTGCATTCATATTCCGTCCTCATTTGCTTGCCTATGTAAACTATGCATCATTAATATAGAGAATATTACTGTTTTAAATGTATTAAGGCACTTTAAGTGTTTTTACAACGTTTTGCTGCACTGTTTAATGATTGAAATATTGCTGTGGGTGTTTAATATGGATTGCAAATGGCCAAAACTTTTTGTTCACATACTTGTGTTTTATTCTTTAGAGAGGTGATCTAAATATATGCGGCTATGAAACAGATGGAAAATTGTCAGGCTTGTCCTGCAGTTATATGGATGTTTTGCCCTCCAGGTCTTCGAGGCGGTCACATGACTGAAAGCTATGAATTGTATGAGAGACTCGTGAATGGATAGTGCATTTGTGACGAAATAGCTACACATGCCTTATCGGCATTAAACTCAATTTATCGACATTTTCAGAAATTTCTGCTTCTAAAAGCATTTCGATCTGCACATTCAGGCTGTTTCTTCTCTTCATCTTTAAATCCATTTCATTTCTCTCTGTCTCATTCAGCCATTACATTTTTTTCTCAACTTCTTTTTCTGTCTTTTGTGGCTGTTGTCATTTTTACTTTTCTTCATATTCTCTTTTTTTAATTCGTCATCCCCTCACACCTCTGAGTAACATCAGTGCAGAATCTACACCAGCACCTTACAAAACCTCTTCATTTCATCTTTCTCCTCTGACCTCCTGTCAACCCATCCTTTCCTTATATCCTCCTCCTTATCCCCTCTTCGGTTTTATATAATCTGTGACTAACTCATTTAAAGTATGAAGCTGTTTATACAGTCCTTATTTAACCTCCAGGAGTCACTGTGCTTTGCATACAGAAATCAGTAGCCAGGCAATGGAGGAAACTAAGTGCTAACACAGCAGAGTCCAGGGTTCGAAGCACCTTTAGTTACCACGGTTATTGATGGATTTGTGGTGTCTTTTATAGCAGGTGTTTGTTTAAACTGAGTTTTTGACAACAACGTATAAAAGGTCAAATATTTTGGCTGGGGGTGCCATCTCAATATTAATGTAGTACACTTCAGTACACAGTACAGAATATATCAGAGAATTTAAAAAAAAAATCCAGTGCTGTAATGTTGTAGAACTATAAGGAATATAAATATTTCAAGTTATGTTGTGTTTTTGTATTATTGGAGACATTTGTGCAATAAAGATTAAACAGAAGAAGTTTACATTTATTCTTCTCTAGGATTATATATCTGGCATGGAAAACTACATCAAATCTCTGATTTATTTTTATTTTTATTGATTTATTTTGTGGCTGGTAATATAGTTAGGGTTTTTTGTTTTGTTTGTTTGTTTTTTTTTAATCTGGACACATTACAGACATACACTGTGATTATATACAAAGGTGGCATTACTGTAAAAGTCAAGGAATAACCGACAAAAGCAAGTATAGAACATAAGAACACAAGTATCAGACAAGTTAACTAACTAACAAACAAAGATTTAAAGAAGAGTGGGTTAGAAGAGAGAGAGGACAAAAAAGTGAGAGAATAAAAAAGTAAATAAATAAAATAGTATTTGTATTAAAATAGTATTTAAAATAGAATTTGTCATATGTAATTATAATATAGTAACAATAATGATGATAACATTAATGGACTTTATATAAATATAAAAATTATAAAAGTAATGGTTTATATACTGTATATGCAAATCCCCTTTTTGGAGCAGCAACAGACTAAAGAAATGTTATATTTATATATATATATATATATATATTCACAAGTTTGGCATCAGTACGATTTTTATCGTACGATCAGTACGATTTTTAATGAGCATAAGAGTCTCTTATGCTCATTAAGGTTGTATTTATTTGATCAAAATATACAGGAAAAACAGTAATATTGTGTAATATTATTGAAATTTCTAATATCGGTTTCCTATTTTAATATACTTTACAGTATAGTTTAATTATGTGACAAAGCGCTGAATTTTCATCAGCTATTACTCCAGTCTTCAGTGTCACATAATCCTTCATAAATATGCTGATTTATTATTGGTGTTGAAACTGTTGTGCTGCAATTCGTTTTTTTTTTTTTTTTTTTTTTTTTTTTTTTTTTTTTATTGTTTTTGGAACCTGTGATACTTTTTTCTTTGATGAATAAAAAGTTAAAAAGAACAGCATTTATTCATTTAAATGTAATTATTTATTCATTCATCCAAAATCTTCTAAAAGTAGTTTTTGTAATGTTTATTCAGCACTTTATTCAGTTTTCCTCTAATGATTTGGATTTTTTTTTTTTTAAATATTGATATGCAATTAATTGTGACTACTTTAATTAATCAATCAGCACATCATGTAGTTCATTCGAAGCAACTGGTAGCAATGTTTAAGCATTTGCAGCCTTTATACAGATCATTACACTGGCCTGATCTTGTAAATTTCAACTTGGAATTTGGTGAATGGTGAATAGTCTACTGGTATCTTTTTGCTCATATGTACATTTCTCCAGTGCTGATGCATGGAATATGAGCGAGAGCTTTTAACGTTCCCTGGAGAAGTATGTTAAGCACTGGAATAATATCATAATACACTGATCTGCTATGGTTAGTGAAATATTTTGTCATATAAACCACTAACTTCCTAATGGGTCCATTTCTTAGTGTTTTCTGAAACTGTGGCAGGTTTTGACAGCACACCACTGCAGTCCTGCTGAATATTTCATGACCATCTGTGGAGAATTATGCCTCTGTTTACATCGGCCAATAAAAATAAAGGAGTATGCTAAAGCCATGCCTTTTCCCATATTATACTTTAACTGCTGATTATTCAACAGTTGTTGATTTCTCTTAGCTGCAAAATTTAAATTAGTTTTGTTTTTGGTTCATCAAAGGTTACTACTAATTTCAGGTGAAATGGCTTAAGATCAGCATTTAGATGAAGTGGCTATCAGAGTGAGGGTCAGAAAACTCTTTATAAGCTTTCAGATCAATGTACATCTGCTCTCCATGCCTGCTGTTTTTGTGTGAATAAAGAAAAGTGCACAAAGAGAGAGCGAGTTGGAGGAGGTGTCTCTGGAGAGTGTGTTCATGAAGTGCTTTGGATTGTGCGTGCGTTAAGATGGCAGACACAATGTGCATGCCAATGATGAGGGGCTCCACTCTCACGCAGCACCACAGGGAAAGCACACACTCTTTCTGCATCACAAATACGCTCATCTGACTGGTGGGCTCTTGATATTCACACACACTTATACACATGCTCCATCACAGGTATGCTCATCCAGTGGATAGGATGTTGACAGTAACACATACGCACACGTGGCAATTGCACCCAGTCTCATTATGAGGTGAGAATGGCACCACTACATAATTGAAGGAATGTGTCTTGGTCACCTGAATGGTGCAGAGCAGGATGAACTATAGAGACAGAAATGAGGGGTGGCATTCTGCAGATGATGACAGAACGAAAATGCATGAGAATTGGGAGAAGAAAAAAAAACACACAAAAAAAATGATAATGTCAGATGCGGTTGCCGGTTCACTCCAGGGACAGGAGAGAAAATGTCAGATTGAAATCAACGTGTTCCCACAGCTATTTCCTGCTTCTGAAATCACATCATTTCCAGACCAGCCAATGACATCCTGATAACAGTAATGACAGCTTCTAATGAAAGATGGATTAGATCTGCTTATTTCTGTTGTGTAAATCGATAGTCCTGTTTTTATTGGAACAGGGAGGTGAAGTAATTAGTAACCTTAATGACTGTACTGGATATTCAGTTTCATCCATTTCTTTTATTGGATGTATTGACAAAATCATAAACAACTGATCTTAAACTGTCCTGTAAAAACTGATGTGACTGAATAAAAGAGAGACTGCTTTAGTATTTAGTCTTATTTATACTGTTGCAATGAAAGTACCATAATATTGCTTTGGTTTGTGATTTGTGTTTTTCATGGTGATATTCTTGTAAGTATGATTTAACTGTCATTGTATATGAAAATGTTAATCATTCAGTACCATATAAACGTAACACTGTATTTTGCTAGTGTGTCACTGTATCAAGGTACCTCAGCAGTACCTTTTTGAAAAGAATGTCTTAGGAAGGATCTGAATGCATCATTCCTTTGTTTTTTTGTTTTTTGTTGTTTGTTTTTTTGTTTTGTTTTTTATGAAACTAACAAAATGTGTTGAAATGTGATTTATCTTTTCAGGAGTGTCTTTTAACAGTGTATATACTCAGATTTGGAGGGTGCTACTTCATCTTGCAGCTGATCCATTTCCAGATGTCTCTGATCTGGCCATGAAGGTTCTCAACAGCATCGCATACAAGGTACAGACATTCCTGGGAGCCTAATTACGTCTGCCCCATTTCACTGTGCTCACATATTTCTATCTACTGTTTCTTCTTATATATATATATTTGCATATATATATATGTGTTATTTCATTTGTAAGTGTTACAGGTCCAGAACATTTTGCGCTACAAGTATTGTAGACTAGAACATTGTGTTTTATTCTTAAAGAAATATTCCAGGTTCGGTACATGGTAAACTCAGTCGACAGCATTGTAGTGTAATGATTCAACTCGTCCCTCCTTTTTTATTTAATTTTTATTGGTTTTACAGTAGATGATCATGCATTTAAAGAAGTGTGCCATAATGATAGAAAAAGGTAGATTACTTTGAATGGGAGAATTATGAGTATAGATGCCTAACCTTGTTTTGTAACACATATTTACTTTGTCACTATTGTGACCCAATTAGTGTCATAAAAGGTTTTAAACTTACATTTAATAATTTGCTGATGCCAAAAAAACTCAACAACAAAGCAAGCAATAAGTAACAGGTATAGTCACAATTTAACTTAAACAATGGAAATAAAACGCTGGGGCAAATTAATAAAATGCCCCCACTAAAATGAATGATTAATAAAACATGCTTGTGATTTGATATCTTTTTCCTACATAATTAGAATTTCTAATATTTTTATTTTTGAAAATATTAAGTAATGTGACAATACTGACATTTAGCATAGCATATAAATGCATGTATTATATAGGCTACCACTTTTAATGGTCCACTGAAAAGTAAACCACTTTTTTCTTTTTTACAGCAAGAATGATGTAATATAGGATTCAATTATATAAATAATACTGCACACCTGTTGAATGTGTAAAAATCTGAAATGCGGTGTAGTACTGTGTAGCATCCAGTAAAACTTAAGCACAGGCTCACAGTCTTGACATTTACTACTGCTTCAATTTGTTCTAAATAACAAATGCACATACGTTCATAAGTGCTATAATTGCTTCTGTGAATATGAATTATTTTAAGACAGTTTTTCTTAAATTATCCACCAACTGCAACTGTCAGATCCAGCGCATTGGCAAGGTGAAGTTGACTACTTCTTGCAAAAATGCGCTTTAATACATTTACCCGATAACTTGTCAATGTTGAAAGCGCTACTTTGCGGACAATATCTGCAAATATATATATATATATATATATATATATATATATAGATAGATAGATAGATAGATAGATAGATAGATAGATAGATAGATATAGATATATATAGATATGTGTATGTTATGTATGTGTATGTTTTGTATAGCTGGCTAATAAGAGGTCTGTAAACTTGGTCTGTATAAAAGGTGTTTATTGTGTGTGAACTAGTTTTGAGTATGGCACACTTGGCAGTGCACAAAGAACTGGTGAGAGCATGTCTGTAGAGAGCGGCATATTTTTGATGAGAGTGGCAAAAAACTGTCAAGGAAAGGCTGTGTGGAATGCCCTTATATAGAGTTGGTTTGGGTGTGTTTTATGAAAAAGGCTCACTTCATGCACACGGCTGCTTATTTAGAATACTCCAAATTCACTAACATTAGAACAAGGTTCTTAATGCAATGAAATGGATAAAAAATGCACTTTTATCTCTAATCATAAATCTTAGTCTGATATGAGTGTCGAGTAATCATTCAGTATGGTATATATCAAAGTTCTTTTATTACCATCTGATACCTTGCAATTCCATGCCACGGGTCCTTTTTTTAAGAATCCAGAAAACATGCGCTTATGTGTTTAATGTGTCCACACATACACAAGCCCATATACAACATCTGAGCCTTATACGTGTCCTACTATTAAACTTTCCACATTCAGACCTGTTTGTTATTAAGTAAATGCAATTAAAAAGAAACGGCTCCCTGTGGCCTGGTAATATGAGAAGCCACTCTGAGAGGCACCTGTAAGTTAAGAAGCAAACAACCACTGCTGACTTCTGTCTCTGAGTATCTGCTGTTCAAGCTGTGTCAGTAGCCTGCTTCCTCTGAGACTCCTCATATATGGCCTATGAGTCCCTACCCACATGTTGCACAGTGTTAGCGCATAACATTCTGCTAACGAATTAGCCTGAGCACAAAGAGCACTTCCACTCACAGACTTATGTTCCATATGCTGCACTGTGTCAGTGTAACTAGATAAAACTAGACACTGCTAACTTTACATTATCAATTGCTGTTTTCTAAATATTGCAGCTTGTCCAGTGACAATTGACTTTTTCCAACATCAAGCAGTATATAATTTTTTTTTAATTCACATTGTTTTCTATGTTTCTTTACTACACTGAACAAAATTATAAATGCCACACTTTTGTTTTTGCCCCCATTTTTCATGAGCTAAACTCAAAGACCTAAGACTTTTTCTATGTCAAGTCAAGTCGCCTTTATTTATATAGTGCTTTTAACAATACAGATTGTGTCAAAGCACTTAACAGTATCAAATTGGAGGATAGAGTGTCTGTAATGTATAATGATAAGATTAAACATTCAATTTTCAGTTAAAGGCATTTCATTATTGAATTCAGAGATGTCATTGTCTAGCTTGGTTTAAGTAGTATCTGTGCAGATAAAAACGATGATAATCGGGGGGGGGGGGAATTGCAAAATTTCTCCTCTGGCCAGACAAAACCCGCAGTTTAATTCCAACCGCAGCCATGTCAGATTGTGTAAAGGGCTTTTCTGATTCCCGTGGTCTGTACAAAAAGGCCTATTTCTCTCAAATATTATTCACAAATCTGTCTAAATCTGTGTTAGTGAGCACTTCTGCTTTGCTGAGATAATCCATCCACCTCACAGGTGTGGCATATGAAGATGCTGATTAGACAGCATGATTATTGCACAGGTGTGCCTTAGGCTGGCCACAATAAAAGACCACTCTAAAATGTGCAGTTTCACACAGCACAATGCTACAGATGTCTCAAGTTTTGAGGGAGTGTGCAATTGACCTATCAGTAAGCCCCGCCCCCCTTCGTTACTGTTGCTCCCTCGGGCAAACAAACAAAGTTGCTCAATGTCTTACAATGACAGCTACAGTGTGAAAACTTTGTCCCACCATGTTTTTGAACAATTTTGGACACAGAAGGCCACCAAATGGGAATTAAATATTCCATAGAGGAATTTATAAAATATTTAAAAATAAATACGGTGGGTAACTCGAAGCGAGGGTTTACAGATCATAATGTAAGTGGGAGAAGTCTCATATTACGATCGTGGATGACAACATGCAGGATCAACACTGTTCATGTATCGCAGGGTACGATTAAATGAATGTACATTTAACCACTTTAATATGAAGAGGCACTGAAATGTAGACCTTCATTTGGGGCACTGAAATGTAGACCTACACTGTACAAGACGCGAGAACAGTCCGCTATTTAGGTTTGTAAGTTACATTAGCATGGACTCACTAACTTTAACGTTAGTTAGTTTTAGCCAGAGATACCTTGCTAAAGCACAAGATAACATTAACATTAACGTTCTGCTAGAGCAGATGAAAATTGTAACTTAATGAGTGTATGACAACCAGAAAATGAACGTTTTTGTCTTCATTTGTATTGGGGTGAATACTTAGGGACATTTTGCTCTGTTTTGTTTAGATTCAGGAAATGTAATAAAATTAATTATATTGCCCATCCTCTCAGGATACCTGGAATATGTGTTACAAGTACCCAGGCACATAATTTTTCCATTTTTGAAGCATAAACCCCATAAAACCGATGCGAGCTTCGGATCTTCCAATGTTTCTCTATGGCGCTGAAACCTAAAGATGTCTGAGTTCCGCTCCCCGTGCAACTGATACTCGACTGCCATTGGCTAGTCTGCGTTCGAGGGGAGGGGCTTACCGATAGGTCAATTGGCATGCTGACTGCAGGAATGTCCACCAGAGCTGTTGCCCGTGAATTAAATGTTAATTTCTCTACCATAAGCCGCCTCCAAAGGCGTTTCAGAGAATTTGGCAGTACATCCAACCGGCCTCACAACCGCAGACCACGTGTAACCACACCAGCCCAGGACCTCCACATCCAGCATCTTCACCTCCAAGATCATCTGAGACCAGCCACCCGGACAGCTGCTGCAACAATTGGTTTGCATAACCAAAGAATTTCTGCAAAAACTGTCAGAAACCGTCTCAGGGAAGCTCATCTGCATGCTCGTCGTCCTCATTGGGGGCTCGACCTGACTGCAGTTTGTCATCGTAACCGACTTGAGTGGGCAAATGCTCACTTTCGATAGCGTCTGGCACTTTGGAGAGGTGTCCTCTTCATGGATGAATCCTGATTTTCACTGTACAGGGCAGATGGCAGACAGCGTGTATGGCATCGTGTGGGTGAGCAGTTTGCTGATGTCAACGTTGTGGATCGAGTGGCTCATGGCGGCAGTGGGGTTATGGTATGGGCCGGTGTATGTTATGGGCAACGAACACAGGTGCATTTTATTGATGGCATTTTGAATGCACAGAGATACCGTGACGAGATCCATTGTTGTGCCATTCATCCACAGCCATCACCTCATGTTGCAGCATGATAATGCACGGCCCCATGTTGCAAGGATCTGTACACAATTCCTGGAAGCTGAAAACATCCCAGTTCTTGCATTAAAATGGCCAGCATACTCACCGGACATGTTACCCTTTGAGCATGTTTGGGATGCTCTGGATCGCCGTATACGACAGCGTGTTCCAGTTCCTGCCAATATCCAGCAACTTCGCACAGCCATTGAAGAGGAGTGGACCAACATTCCACAGGCCACAATCAACAACCTGATCAACACTATGCGAAGGAGTTGTACTGCGTGAGGCAAGTGGTGGTCACACCAGATACTGACTGGTTTTCGGACACCCCCCAATACAGTAAAACTGCACATTTTAGAGTGGCCTTTTATTGTGGCCAGCCTAAGGCACGCCTGTGCAATAATTATGCTGTCTAATCAACATCTTGATATACCACACCTGTGAGGTGGATGGAGTATCTCGGCAAAGGAGAAGTGCTCACTAACACAGATTTAAACAGATTTGTGAACAATATTTGAGAGAAATAGGCCTTTTGTGTACATAGTCTAAGATCTTTAAGCTCATGAAAAATGGGGGTAAAAACAAAAGTGTTGTGGTTATAATTTTGTTCAGTGTATTAAGAATGCTGAGGGAACATTTGTTCTAGTCAGTTGTTTTGTAAAGTTCCCTCTCTCATATGTTTCATTGGTAAGTCTAATTAATTATTGGTTTGTTGAGAATGTAAATGAACAGATAAAAAAGATTCATGTGAATATTTTGTTAATTTGCTGTTCATTGCTATGTATTTGATCTTTTCGATTTTTTTTCTTTCTCTATAAAGAAAGTGTAAATTTGAGGCTTGTTTTTATACTAGTGAATATAAATAAGCAGTTTGATATTGTGCCATTGTGATTTTAATTTGCTGTGCTGTGTACTAAAATAGCAGATCTTCAATCTTCAATTTACTATAGTTAGCTTTTTTCCCTGGGTGTCTTGATAACAGATTCTTTGCTGAAAAGAGTAGCTTTAACTGCTTCAAATTATGACTAGCTAGTAGCTTGGCAAACTACACTGTCAAAGCGCTTCCTCAAAATTACATTACTCAAGGGTTTCCAGAAGTTCAGCTTAACTGCTAATTTAAAACAGTGGCAATCTTTACATGGCCACATTTTTTGGTTTTTGATTTTGATTTTCTGTTCATTTGAGTTCATATAAGTTTTGCTGAATTTACTTTTTCGAATCCATGTTCATGATTTTGCCAAAAGCAACACTTAGAAGTTACTTAGAAGTGGCTTCCTATGTGGTTCTCAGAGGTCTGTGAGGCTTCACTAATTAATATATTTGTTATAACATTACTCTGTTTGACATCATCTAGCAAAAGCAAGATGCCGAGAGACTCTGGGAAATACACAGTTACTGCAGACTTATTCACTTTACTAAAAATCCTCTTTTCATACACCATACTGAGCTATGTTTTTAAGTTGAAGCTTGAGTGTTGTTATCATCTCGTTACAGAGTTCAAACTGTAGAGAGGAGGGGTAGTCAGAGTTCCAAAATCCTCTGACAGAGTATCAGACATTCTTCCTTGTTTTCTCAGGTCTGCTAGCATCATGTCTACATCAGCTATAGCCTGATTGCAGCCAAATAACTAACAATGGAATTTCGTTTTTTAAGCAGTTTTAAAGTTTCTTTTTTTTTTTTTTTTTGAGTACCAGCTACATAAGCACTTCAGTGCTTTTTGTTAGACACTGATTAATGTTGAAAAGTCTCTAAACCATGATTGCAGAACTTTCAAAGGTTGTTTAAATTTCCAATAATCAAACTTGTTTTGTCTTTGACCTTTCTTAAGTTCCTGAGCAGCAGGTGACAATGAGTGCCAATTTGTCATGCTGACATTTGTGCTGTGATACTCAGATAGACCTGCTGAGTCCAGTCAGTGCAAAATAACACACACACACATCCCTCTATCAGAGCCTGTTATGTTCTAACTTATGTTCTAGTTTACTCATACTATCACAAAGTACAGTATAAATTCACTGATGAAAGGAAAGTGCATAATTTTAAGTGTGCAGAAAGACAATACACCACCACTGAGAGTGATATACTACTATAATACAAAATTGCATCTTTTTACTACAAATCCTAATGTAATGATATCAGATGTTAGTTAGCCTAACACGGGACACCACTAACTGCAGTGATTTCAGATTTAAGTAGCACCACCAGTGTAATGGCTTTGGGCTTAAATATTAATATTAATATTTAGTTTTGGTCATACTATTTTACGGGGCACCAGCCAAGGAATTGCACCTTGACAATAAAGAACAATCATGGAAGATTGTTGAATAAATAAGAATTACAAATAAATTATAGGAAGTTGTAGTCTGACCAATCTGAAGGATTTGTGAGATATCGTTAACTTGTAGAGCCTTTTTACTGTATTATCAACACAAGAAAGACTCAAGTGTAATAAAAAAGGGTTTTATTAACAAAGGGATAGACAAGAATAATTAACAACTACTAAGTGCAAAGGATTGACAAATGGAATTGACTGAGTTGGATGTTACTATGGACGTTATCTTATGAAAAGATAAACTGAAATTTCCTTGAAGTAATAAGGTATTCTAGGTTCAACAACTAAATCGAGGGATTATTTATTAAATGACATCAGTTATATAGAATCTAATGCAAATTAGATAATCATAAACTGACAATACACTAATGCCAACGGTCTCTGGAAAAAGGTTTGGAAAGAGTGATATTTACGTTCTGCCTGGTCATGTGCTGAGTGTGAGCGGCGACGTTTTCCACTTGTCGTCACAGTGAAAGGAAAGGAGTCGGATCCGTTTCACAGTCTTGAACACGAAGCACTGTTGGACGATTGTTGCAAGTTGGCACCTTTCGAGGAAGGTTTAGTTAATTTTGTGTCCTTTTTGTGTAAATGCATGTGAAAATGTAGTTTTCCATGGCAAAACTGTGAGGGGGTCATTTATGATCGTTCACACTTTGATAAGGGTAAGAGAGAACAAAACAGTTCCTGGGCTGGGGTTATAGTATGACAATGTTAACCCCCCTCTCCACAAGTTAAAACCAGTTTGGTCAGTCTGAGGTTGCGAGTGATTGTTCACACTTAGGTCTCAAGAACTGTGATCAGTGCAAGACCACATGGTGATTGGATCAGTCTTTAATCCATGAAATGATGATGTCCTTATCCTTCCATGAATTATAAGTTTGAGGGAGACTAAGACAGTTCCTGCCTGGGGGGTTGCTGTATGTTAATGTTAACCCCCCTCTCCACAAGAGGTAGTGTTGTTATGTTAAAACAAAAGGCATCCTTTATTGTCAACACACCTAATCTCATCAGAACATAACTTTTCACGTGTTGTGTGGAAAGGAGTCTTCCCATCTTGACCGTTGTTCACTACACTACTAAAAAACTACTAGAAATGATAAATCATTCAGGCATTATTTTTTAAAATATTTTTAACTACCAAATGCATACTATTTAGGACAGCAGTGCATCCAAATAACTAACTTTAATGATCTAGGATCTGATTTTTCATGTTTACACTTCAAGTATACTGTATATAAATTCAGTCTCACATGAGAATCAGATAAGATGAGCTTATATTTTGTTTTTCATAATTTATTAATGGTGTGCAAGTATAGTTTTGTTTAATGGTGCTCCACCCCCGTGCCACTGCGATGACTCTGCTTTTATCCTTCTACATTAGATCTTGGATTTAAATAATACAACAGATTTGGATTTAGAGGAAAAACATAGCAGCAAACTATGAAATTAGGTGTTTGTGCAAACCATGTTAAATAAGAAGTATAATTTTAGGGCATCATATATGCTCATGATGCATGGCTTTTCTAAAAGGTAAGCATCTTAGTTATGAAAATGCACTGTGACAAGCTAGGTGGGGGGGGAAAATCAAGTGGAAATGCATTTGCCCTTAATTTAGTAATAAAATCAATAAATATTTAAAAATGTGTAATAAAAACAAATTATTATAACTAATATTTTTAATGTGTGAAGCATTTATTATTTTTTAAAGCATCATTCTGCTAGCTTATCAACATAGTAGCAGCAAACTCTGTTGAAGACCATTTTGAATTGTTGCTTCTGAGGACTTCAGAACATAATGGAAGTTTTACTTTGACACTTTTAGTGTAGACACCTTCAAGCCACTACGGTGCTTAATGTCAGTGGACACTCAGTCTTATAGCAAGGCAAATAGCTAGATTTTGGAACATAGCTAGTGTCTCTTTTTTATGGGGTTTGTAACTAAGAACATAAATAATGTGTTTATTTATATCCGATTTATTTGGTCTTATAAATAATTTTTTTTCTCTGATTATTGTTTATATTTCTATAATCTGTATCATATCTTTTCAATATTCATATCTATTTTATTTTTAACTTAATGAATATGTGGGAGACAAACACAGTCATTTTAATGTTTGATCTGCAGCCCAAACACAGAATAACTTTATTTCCATCTACTCAATCATGATGAATCTACCTCTCTTTCGCTTCCCAGCGGGTTTTAGCATATAAATCAGATTAGACCATCTCTCCAGATGGCAATGAGAGGATGGGATTGTTAACTAGATTTAGATGAAGCAGATAAGTCAACTTGCTGTGTTTTTATAAACAGCACATTTTCAGATTTTTACCATTTTAGGCTGCGATTATTGTTATGAGGAAGAGTTTTGCTGTTACTTTTGTCTCTAGGATTGCAGCTCAAACAGAGATGCATTCTCTATATTTGCATACATTAATTTTTACTACATTTTACTTACAATACTACGGGGCCACCAGAAAGTTTTTTTTTTTTTTCCCCCCAGCACTTAGATACAAAACTTTTAAATGGCACATTAGGCACTATTGTACAGGTACAGTAGGTGGTAAATTTAGACTGTTAATGTAGGTTTTCCTTGAATTTTTGCTGCTTTTGATGTATAGTACTCAGGACTATGTGATGCACAGTTTTAGACTTTTACATTTGCGTTTGACATTTGTAATGAATCTGCCTTCTACTACTGCTTCTCACATCAGGCCACCCTGAACGCTCGCACACAGAGGATTCTGGACTCAGGATCTCTGACCCAGTCAGCACCTGCCAGCCCCACCAGCAAAGGAACACTCATACATCAAGCAGGGTGAGTTATAAATACTTAAATATGTATTTAATTTGCTTAAAATCAGCATCAGGACCGTATAGTCACCTGGAATGATTTGTTTTTTTGTTTTTAAATAACAGGTGACAAAGCAGAATGTTATAGCTTGTGCATCTCTCTTATTTTCCTCTCCTTTGCATTTATTAAACAGCATCATGCTCCTTTTGGATTATGTTTATTGGCTGTGCTTGGCTATTGCTGTTGATTTTGTTTTAACATGCAGCATTGCAATGCATGCTGGCCCTGTTCTTTTGCAGCGCATTAATCTGTGTGTTATGGCCATGCTTGTTGGTGTTGTAGTGCTTCCCACAGATCCAAACGCTCTTCATCTCCCTCCAGCGGATCTCCACCTATGCCTGGTGCCTCCAGCTCCAGCCTCACCAATGAAGTGCCCAAACCGCCAGTCCGAGAGGGGCCGCCCTCTCGTCCACCATACACACCAACTCTGGGTGGTCAGGCGCCCCACTCGCAGCAGTTCCCACGCACCAGGAAGATGTTTGACAAGGGCCCTGATCAGGTAAAACAGTGATATTGGTTTCCCACAGATCTATCCACAACCAGCTGTACTGTCTTTTTGACATGTCAAGTGATTTAGGAAAACTGTGTTTTGCATTCTTGTGGTTTTCCTATTTTGTGGCACAGACACAAAATGAAGCCACTAACAATGATACCACTCATAGCCCAGTGTCCAAGGCCTTGGATGCTTTCAATTTTCATTTTATATAGAGCATAAAACCTTTGTTAGATAACTAGAGCCTCAGTAGTCTCCAGTTAAAGAAGGAACATTTCTCTCTGATGTATAAGAAACCTGTAAGACACATAAAGATGTGTCGCATCTCTGGATGAGAGAAAATGGGGACTATGGATGAACATAATATAAATAAAAATATTTAAATATTTTTAATAATTTTTAAATGATATAAATAACTAAAAATAATGAATAATGAAATAATTTCAAATGAAATTAGTATTTCATATTCATATGATTGAAAAGAACTGAACTGAGCTGGATGATGACATCTCTAAATAAACAATGAACTGACTTTAACTGAATGTTCATATATAACTGTTTTTGGCAAACAGTTGTATAAGAAGCAGAGTAAAGCACAGTCAGAAGGTCATTATACAAGACCTAATCACCCTGTCAGGGTTTATTTGGTGATTCAGTTACATATTGTCACTTATGTATTTTTATATATAAATTTGTACATTTATATAGCAAGGATGAATTAAATTCCATTCATTTCCATTTTAAATAAATGCTGTTCTTTTGAACTTTTTTTATTGATCAAAGAATCCTAAAAAAAAGTTTCCATAAATTATGTATAATAGTAAGTTAAATGTTACTCGATAATTATTCAAATGAACTGTTTGAACATTTATAATAGTACTGTAAGAGATGTTTCTTGAGCATATTAGAATGATTTTTGAAGGAGCGTGTGACAGAAGATTGGAATAATGACTGCTGAAAATTCTGCTTTGCCATCACAGGAATAAAGTACCTTTTAAAATATATATAGTAAAATAGGTTATTTTATAGTTTAATAATAATTCACAATATTATTGTTTTTACAAATAAATGCAGTCCTGATGTGCATGACTTATTTCAAACTAAATTCAATGATTAATGCTCATGACTCATGCTGTTGTTTTTTTTTTTTTTTTAGTTGTCATGTAATAACTTTTGCCAATTCAGTTGCATGTTGTCATTTGTCTGTGTATTTCTCAGACTGCTGAGGATGGAGATGAGACAGCTGCTCACAGGAACTTCATCAGTGTGAGTCTGCAGACGGGTCTTTGCGACTGGAGTGCCAAATACTTTGCTCAGCCCGTCATGAAGGTGAGTGCTGCACAGATCAGAAGTCAGATCTAATTAATTTACTTCTAAAGCAAACAAATTCAGTTAATGTATTGACTTCAAATCATTACTTAAGATTTAATTAGGCTGATTTAAACATGTCGATTAAGCAATTAAAAATGTAATGATATTAGTAAATGGATGTGAAAGAGTTGGAGCCCTCTTCTAATATTATCAAAAAGCAATTTGCCAGAAAGTGAAGTGAAGGTTAGTGATGAAGTGTCTCAGGATTGTGTGTGTGATCATTTGCTCATTATGACAAACAGTGGTTCAGTTCCAAAACCTAGTGAAGTCCTTGTCTGTCTACTGCCTACAGACTTCTAGTCAAGAACAGTGTCCTAACCAAAATGGAAACTGTGAGGTTTGGTGCCAAGTTTGGTGCCCAGAACCCAAACACATTTTTAAAAAAAACAAGGTAGAAAACAAACAAGAGCTGACAGACACTAAGTCTGGTGCTACCTTTAACAGTAAGGACACTAGGAGAAGTGAAAGCAAAGCAAGCATCAGATCCAGAAGAACAATCCAAAGGGTGAATACACAGGAAAAATCAGAGCCAGGCAGGAGGTAGTAATGCTATCAGAATTTTTACATAAAAATCATCATAATTTAGAAGTAATAGGCTTTTCTCTGTCCTGTTTTGACCGCCCTCATCAGATCTCTCTGTTTGAATAGGCGTGGTGGATTATAGACTCGGAAGTAAACGCCCACCCACTGCTATGATTGGATAACAGTTGTGAATGTTTGACAACCTACATCCTTCACAGATGGATGCTGCTGTGATTACGTTAAAAACGCATAAATACTCAGTACATATCAAACGATCTGAAACAGACACAGCAATAGTGTCTACATAATAATAAAAACAGTTGCTTACACTTGTGTGGTGCAACATTTCTGTCAGTTCAGTTCTAATATTTCTGAAAATTCTGTGAGGAATTGTGCCTTGTCTGTAAACGCATCTGCGGTAAAATGAAGTGAACAAAGGAGCAAGTTCTTACTGACGCGGTCTGGAACTTCATTAAATATAAAGTTCATCCACTCTTTCCTAATGTTGGGATCAGAAGAAAGTCAATGCAAAGACAGGCTGTATTTTTCCACAGCTGGCATTGCACAGCATCTTCATGACCATTTTGATATATGGAGCACATAACATCTCACACAGAAGCCACATTGATGGTCTGGCCTTCTATAATGACACACAAATTCACAAATAGGTTAAGACCAAGTTGTGGGCATTTATTTGCAAAAACTTAAGCAGGTAGGTAAACAGATAGGTCAGCTTTATCAAAACATGTAGATGAATAAAACAGTTAAGTCAAGTCACCTTTATTTATATAGCACTTTATACAATACAGATTGTGTCAAAGCAGCTTTACAGTGTTAAGCAGGAAAAATGTGTGCTGATAATGCTGGAGGACAATAAATTAAAGTAAAATTTTCAGTTAAAGTCAGTTTGATTCAGTGATGTTATCATCAAGCTCAGTTCAGTTCTTTTCAAATAGTGTCTGTGCAATCAAGTCGACAGTATTGCCAGAAATTTTGTCCCTAACTAAGCAAGCCAAAGGTGACAGTGGCAAGGAACCAAAACTCCATCGCTGACAGAAATGGAGAAAAAAATCTTGGAAGAAACCAGGCTCAGTCCGGGGGCCAGTTCTCGTCTGGCCAGAAGAAACCAGCAAGGTGCGTTTAATTCCAGGCTGCAGTGCAAGTCAGATTGAGCAGAGGACTCATCTGGCTCTCGTGGTCTTGTGCCGATGGCCGCTGTCTACGTGACCAGGTCTTCACTGGGGATCTGTCTCTAGGGCTCATCAAAACAGGTAACAGTCACTTTCTTCTTACAGGGAACAGAAGGTATATCCACAATGGCAGGGACTACAACTAAGGATCTTGGCATTACAGGTAAGTATCAACAGGTAACAGTCTTTCTCTTCCCACAGAGTCTTTAGTAAACAAGGAACTACAGCTAAGGATCTTGGCTTAACAGCATTCACAGAACGATTGCAAGCAAGAGATAGCTAAAACAGGAACTGTCACAGATCAGAGCCCTCCAGCAGGGATGTATACAGGTAACTACAGCATCAAACAAATCATTAAGTAATACCAAACAGCAGGACACAGGCTGACAAAAGGAACAGGCAACTCATGACTATAGCTGCGTCCCAATTTAGAGACTGAATTCAAAGACCACACCTTCACAGGCTGTGAATTTTGGACCGAGTGGTATTTAAATGGGACTGTCTAGCCTACAGAGGATTTTTCTTGTCGCCTAGCAACTGTGACAGCTGTGTTTGTCAACAGTAAAATTTGTACTGGGCTTTTTTGAAAGTGATATTAAACTGGCCGAAAACAAAACAGTGTTTTATCTAAATATGTTCACTTTGGTCCATTTCTGTAAAAAACAAAGAGTATAAACTAACAGTTTAGTACAATCCAAGTCAACATTTTAACTGCTTTAAAGTTTTTTTGTTTTTTTTTACGTTGAAACCCAGTGCTTACATTTAAAAGTGTAATTCTCTCAGAAAAAATCCTGTCGACACTGGCACGCAATGGATTCTACATGTAGGGTAGGGTAGACTGTGAAAGGGGCCATCTGTTAAAGTCTTCATCGCCTGAGAAACGAAGGGTGCATTTCCAGGCCACATTTTAAGGAGCCTTTGAATTAGGACAGCCTTTTGTCACACCTTTGCCCTTCAAATGTGGTCCAAACACTCTGATAATAAGACACAGGTAAGTCTTGTTATCACTTAGGAGACTGAGAGTGGGTGCAAGAAGGAGAAAGTGGGGCAGAGTCCAGAGTGCACATGACGTCTCGTGTATGCAGATTTTAAGGACCCACATAAGGTGAGAAAACAGTGAGGTAAGATTTCGTGACCCAATAAAAGTTACGCTGTTCTGTTTCCATGGTGATGGCTCTCCCAAGAGAGTGTTTTTCTTCACCTTATTTCAGAAAGAGAGAAAACCCTTTCTGCCTGTTCCCAGCCAAACTAGATCTGCCAATCCTCATTGTCCCCAGAGGGGACTCCCTCGCACACATATAAAACTGCTGCTGCTGCAGTAATCAGTATGCTGTCCCATAAAGCAATATTTAAAACACACACTAACAAAAGCACTATGTTTCTACCATGTTATTTGGGCATGTTCTATGGTGTACTATGTACGTACCATGACGTATAGCAATGGTAATCCTTCAGAACCATGGTAATATCTAATACCGCGACTACTACACTGCACCGCCACAGCATTTCAGTAAGACAGGACTATATTTAGCAGTTGTTTGTTGTTCATCATGTGCAAATGAGAGTATTGTTTTGTTCTTTGTCTCTAAGCACAGATATGGGTGTGTGTGTGTGTGTGTGTGTGTGTGTGCGTGCGTGCGTGCGTGCGTGCGTGCGTGTGTGTGCGTGCGTGCGTGCGTGTTTTGTGTCCAGTCCTGAGGCAGTATATCCCATCAGTATATGATCAGTTTGGAACACACACAGCCTATGGCACAGAACTGAGAGTAATACTTCATGTTTACTGCAAGAGAACAAGACACATTAATAATCAATAATGTGTTGGAGACAAAACAACATAAAACATCAAGAAAGGAGCATATACAATCTAATGTATACATAACTGTTAGTTCCAGTCCTTGATTCTGATTGGTCAACAGATGTGTTTTATTCATGTTAAAACACTGATATGACCACTTCACCTAAAGGTTTTTGTGTATCATTGCACAACATCCTTAGCAACCACCCCTAGCAACATAATCAATATAGCATCAAAACAGTTTGGTGAGTTATGTATTTCAGCAGAATTAACAGTATATTAGTTGTGTAATGAATTATGAGTGACCCCTGCTGCCGTTATGTTGTGTTAGTCACCTTTAATTGTTTTTTCATGCTGCAAGATAAGCAGATGTATGTGTGTGAGAAAATATCATGTATGGTGTTAAAAAAAATCAGTGCTGGACTGTGCATTACACACACAGGCCTTTAGAGGTGTCCTACCTGAATTATTCCACCTCTTAATACCATCATTATGATGCCAAGGCATTAGAAACAAATCAACCATTAAATTGCAAAATAAAACAGAAATTACTACGGTGGCCAAGAGAGCTCAACGCACTACAACTTCAGAAAACACATGCAAATAGAAAAAGCTCCAGCAAATCAAGAAAACATCTTCATCAGTTTGACAGCAGGTGGTGCAAATGCTCACAAAGTAAACAAATAAAGAATTTTATTTGCAGCACGTTTCTTTGTTTAGTTGTGTTGTGAGTATTTGCAGTGCGTTTCTTTATTTGGTTGTGTTGTGAGCATTTGCAGCACTTGTGTTGTCAAATTGATGAAATTGATTTCTTAATTTGCAGTTGTGGTTTTTTTTCTATTTGCAGTGCCTTGCTTTATTTGGTTGTGTTGTGAGCATTTGTAGCGCGTGTGTTGTCAAATTGATGAAGTTGTTTTCCCCGGGCCCCTCCTGTCTCCTTCCTGGCTCCTCCCTCCTGTCTCCTACCTGGCTCCTCCCTCCTTCGTTGCGGCCCTGGTTGTCGTCTGCCCGCTCCCCCCTCCCTGGTGAAATTGTTACAGGGGGGAGTAATTCACGGACTGTTTTGTTGTGTTTTTGCTCCTCATGTGCCCCGTGACCCAGTTTCTTCCCTGTCTGATTAGTTCATTCCCTGCATCTGTGTTTTCCCAATTATCCTGTGTTTAAAAGCGAATAAACATTATTTCTTGTGTTCCTTTATTAAAAGACATTAGACGTTTATTCGTGCTCCTGCTTGTTGTTCCTGACAGCAGACCGTGACAGAAGACCTGACCTGTTTCCTCTGTGTTCCCCCTCCGTTTTTTGTTTCTCGTTTTACTCAGTGTTTTTTCTTTCCGTTGTGCCTCATGGATCCCCTTGTTTATCCCGAATTCCTCCTCCTCCTGCTGGAGCAGGTGGACAGAGCTCTCGACGACCATACACGACTGTTCCTGTTGTTGGCTAACACCACCAGCTACCCGGACGACGTGCTCTGCTCATTCTATGACGCAAGCTTGAACACACCGCCGTCCAAAGATGGTCCTCGAGAGGAATTCGCCGCCTTCGTGGAGTGGACTCTGGCAAGAAACAGATCGTTACTCACTATCTGTCCCGTGGATGATCTTGCCAGATCCACTCCAGACCCAGAGCCCAGCCCACCATCTCCCCGCGGTGCGGAGCATCAGCCCGAACCCACAGATGATGGAAAGCCTAATCCTGCCGCGATCAACGTGCCAGTGCAAAGCCGAGCAACTGAGCAGAGAGTCGCCCCGGAAGTTTAGCCCAATCCATCAGATCAGATGCGTGAGCCAGCTGTGACGCCCATTGCGAGGGAGAAAGCTGCAGACGGTGTGAGCGTGGAGAGGAGCTCCGCCCCCTGCACCATGGCTGAGGGTGAGCTTTGGATGGACCTGAATAGAGGAGAGGCAGTAGAGGACTTAATCGACTGAGAGGCTGACCTGCTCCCTCTACTCCCTCCTTCTTTTGAGCCCTCTGTAACCCCTGTTCCCACGTTCCCGCTCCTGCCTCCTCCTCCGCTGTCGTCTGGCATCCCCTCTGCTCGCCCTCAGCCCACCATCAATACGGTGCAAGCTCTGCGGGACTGCCATCCTCCAGCATCGCCGTGGTCGGAGTATCCCTCACCTCCACCTCCAGCCTCCAAATTTCGGACTCCGCCTCTGCCCACTGATCCACCAGCTCCACCGGGCTCCCACGTACCACCGGCTCCACCTTGGTCGGGCGTCGACCCGCCATCGCTTCAGGACTCCGCTCCTCCGGCTGCACCTCGTCGCTCTGTTGGGCTCCTTCCTCCCGCCAGCTCCACCTCGTCGCTCTGTTGGGCTCCTTCCTCCCGCCAGCTCCACCTTGGTCCTCAGTCGCTCCGCCGCCGTTGGTCGGCCCCCTGGAGTCGGCGGCCATTCCTCCTCCATGGCTCCTCCCTCCGTTGGCTCCACCGTGAGCCGTCATCATGGCTGTGGCCTGGGTCCTGCTATGCTCCTTCTGCTCTGGGCCCCTCCTTTCTCCTTCCTGGCTCCTCCCTCCTTCGTCGCCACCCTGGTCGTCGTCTGCCCGCTCCCCCCTCCCTGGTGAAGTTGTTACTAGGGGGAGTAATGTCACGCTCCTGGATTGTTTTTTTGCTTCTCATGTGCCCCATGACCCAGTTTCTTCCCTGTCTGATTAGTTAGTTAATTCCTTCCTGTGTTTTCCCAATTATTCTGTGTTTAAAAGCCCCCGTCTGTTCAGTGTCAACTCCAGCCTAAGTTGTGGATTATCCCTTGTGTTCCTTTATTAAAAGACATTTAATGTTTATTCGTGCTCCTGCGTGTTGTTCCTGACAGCAGATCATGACACCTACTGATTATTTGTACACAAAATCCTCCCTCCTTTCCTCAAGAAGAGTTCAATCACTCTGCTGTACAGGTTATTGGTGCGTTTCAGTTCCAACAATAAGTCCTTTTCTATCGCCATGGAGGCTAATACTGAAAGTTGAGTCTGTCCAGTCATATTTCTGGCATAAGTTTTAATTCGCTTTAGGGGATAGTCACCACCAAACATGCCAATGTGTACAGCTGCCTCATGCTCTCACCCAGATTTTTCTGCTGAAGGAAATCAAGAAGATCAGCAGAACTTTTGCCTTTAAAATCAGTCATGGCATACAGTACAGTCAGTTCTTTTTTAGCCGGGACAGATCAAATAGTGTTCCTTGACTCTGCGTTAAGCTGGAGAATGCTGTATGCAGGATTTTTTTTCCAGCATGTCTGAAACTGCTGGGGGTCGAGGATGGAAACATTAATTTTTCATGGTCTTGAAATCTATTCCGTATCTGGCAGAGAATGTTGTCCAGAACATTTCATTGGAATTGGTTGTAGTATCCACAAAGGTCTCCTTGTGCTAGGCCTCTCTGTGCACACGGAGCGCATGAGATGTGCACAGTGGCTTCGTAGATCTCATCAAATCGGATCAAAACTCCTTCACCCTTGCCACACAGAATTGTACATCCAATGTTTTGTTCTGTAGTTTTGCAAAAAGCACATCTGAATGCTCAAAAATCCCATTAAATGTGTGAAGCAAAAAACAAAACTCAATCATCGAGACGTGCATTAAATCCATCAGCACAATGCACAGACCTCGTCAAGCTCATCATGATATTCCAGTATGTGGTGAAACAGCTTACCTTTAGGACACTCTTCTCAAAGACTGTACTGACCAATCTCAATGTGTATCACCACTGCGTTGGTGCAACACGAGGAAGACTGATTTTCTCAGGAAGAAAAGAAAGAAGCTTCAAATAGTTGCCTCTATTTGTGGATCCAGAGCTTTCATCGTGTCCTTTAAATTAAAGTTCCTGGTTACCCAAAAATACTGTCTAAAATAGTCCATTAGTCTTTTCGATATTTCCCTATTTTTCTTCACCTTTTCATTGTGTAGCTCCATTTCCATGTCAGGAACTATTTTTAGTGGAAAATAGTAACTTCAAAAAAGTAACATATCAGTACATACATTTTTTGCTTTAATATTTGTATTCTGTGCTAACTGTTTTTTTAAAAGCAAAAAGGTATGAGAGTACCTGTACGTGCTGTACAAAACCATTTCCTTGGGTGTTGTCTTGTTGTTGCCACGCCAGTGCACCTGTTGTTACTTTCATTTGCACCAAAGACCAGAAACTAATTCACAATACCTGAAGTTTAATTACTTGGTGATTCAAGTTTAATTGACTTGATAAATCCCTGAAGATTTGATTGTGATTAATTAAATGTGCTTTTGTTTTTTGTTTTTTGAGCAGTAAGATTGTGTACAAGGTTGTGTGTATATATTGGGGTGGTGGTTGATGTTGGAAACGGTATAGTCAGGGTGTGATGGAGGTCAACCATGATTTTCACCTGTTTGTTCTCTTAACCAGGTTGAGTTAATTTCCTCAACACATCATACAATGATTGTTTCCAAACCAAACACAGAATGTAGTCCAAAGAGCCTTATTATAACTTTGATTGTTATGTAATTATAGAATAATTATTATAGTTCCCTGTTGAGTCAGTTACAAATTAAGACTTTGTCTATGTATTATATATATTTTCTATTAAATATTGTGTAAATATTTTTTTATTTAATTTTATCAGTTTTGTATGTCATTATATTATATTACAGATTTATCTATTTGTATTATATTAGTTATCATCCATGCTGCGCTCTAAATATCATAACGGATCTTGGGGTTCTTGGGGTTCCCTGATAAAAAGTAACAGCATATACAACTCATAGGTGCAGTAATTCAGAAAGTGTACTAAACAGAGAGCAGTCTGGACATAAGTTTGAAATGTGCATAATGGAATACAAAGATAAGAGCACTTTGAGTGCAAACTGAAAAATCCATCTTGAGAGAGGAGCTCTATTCCAGTCTATTAGAGTGATGGGTGTGATAAGTGCATATTGCTGGTGACTTGACTATGTGTGAGTGTTTGCATGCGATGGAATAATAACCGCTCTAGAGGAGACCATTAACTCTGACATATTCACAGTCCCAGCTGAGCAGATAATCACATGTACAAGCTCACTGCTTCATTTCCATGGAAAAACAAATTATTGATTCTCATTAAGAGATTGATATGGAGCCCCAGAGCTCCAGGAAGAGAGACAGGTGTGATTTCTTACCCTGCTTGAGCAGCTTGGACTTAGGCTTGCAGCATGGGATCTGCTCTTCCCTGGAGCTCCAATCTGGAAGACTGGATCGATCAGGGCTAATTAGCTGGGGCTGTGATTCTCTCTCTCTCTGGGCTTCAGCTCTGTGTGCATGAATTGAATACTTTATTTATCTTGTTTTGCGGTTTTCTCATTCTTACAAATGGAGAGGCAGAGTTTGGGGAGAGGAAGAAAGAACATCAGTCACCCTTTTTAGAAATTTAACAGACATGTATAGAGAGAGTGAGATGCTTTTTTAGAGAGAAAAAACTGTTAACCTTTAATATCGTATTTCTTGAAGTTTGCATCCTTGATTCTGTTATTTTCCACTTTATTACTGTGAAGTTTGAAACAGTCTGTATCGTTTAAAGCACTTTATCAAGGTAATTTGACTTTACACAATTACAGTCTCTGGAGTTTCTGTTCTCACAGCTGTCAAACCCAGGTGCATGTGTGCATTTGAATTTTTATGGTTTTAAACAGGTTGACTCTGTCTGTGCTCCATCATTTAAAATGTAATTCTTTTTTCTCTTTCAGATTCCAGAGGAGCATGATTTGGAGAGTCAGGTTCGTAAGGAGAGAGAGTGGAGATTCTTACGCAACGCACGAGTACGCAGACAAAGCCAACGCATCACCCAAAGAGGTACTGGTTTCCAACTGTAGAACTGCATGAAACTGCTTAATTACTGTCTCAATTTAGCCAGGTCTAGTCATATGTGGTCATAGCATATATGGGTCAATATCACCATAGAGTGCCTTTCAGCCCTCACAATACTCAAAAATGTTGGTTTTAAATCGCTTTGTCATATCATAAATAGAAGACACTCAAGTATTATAGAAGCATATTAGCTGAGCTCCCACAAAATTTTTTAGATAATTATGGGCCATTATTCGAAGCATAAACCATAAGATATGCCCACCCTGTCATGGACATATATATTACTGTTAAATACATTTTCATTGCAAAATTAAGATGCAAATTATATTTTCTGAAAGGTATGATGGCCATTTCCTTAACAGGGTTATTAAAAAATATAACAATAATAAATAATATAATTACATCCTCGATCACATTGATATACCCCCCCCCCTTCATTTGAGTTTTTAGCAATATTAACTACAAATGAATGCTATGTCCACCCTGTCATGTTTGTGTCCACTTTATCGAGTCTAAGTGGCCGAAATTTTGAGCTTCAATTAGCATATTAGCTTACAAAAAACTGTGGCTAGCTAAATATTTAGTCTGGTGTATTTAAACGTACAAATTTTGAAATTACTGTATTTGAATCACTTCTAGCATATTTTATGCTGAGAGGGTGGACATGTTAAGCTTTGGCAAAGCAAATAAGCAAACTCATACGAAGAAAATTTGTCAATTGAAAAGTCAACAACTTATTCACCTCGGCCATTGAAATTCTGAAGAGACAAAAAATCTGTTGCCCTGATGTCACTAAAGGGGATGGCCTTTTCTTAAAGGGGCGGATTCCCCAATACGACAGGGTGGGCAACCATTCAAGGGACATGGACAAACTCTTCTTTTTTATTAAATAAAAATATAGTTTTTATTACCAAATGATCAATACACTCAAATCGAATAATCTCTTATTTAGTGCTGTCAATCGATTAAAAATTTTTATCACGTTAATCACAGTCATGGGCTGTGATTAATCATGATTAATCGCAAATTTAAGATACTAGGATTTACCTGTAAATGTGTTGAAAAAGAAATGCATGAAACTAGTTTAAGGAAACAGAACCTTTCACACTTCCGCCAGGTATGAGACATAATTCTTATTATTCTTTTATCATTATTCTTTTGTTTTTATTCAGCCATTATCAGCCTTTAAATTGGCAATTAAAACGTTTACCAAGCCCAGTATACATTTACACAACCATTATCAAAAGTATTTCTAAATAAATACAACAAAACATTTCTTGCGACCTTACGTGAAATATTATGACAAAATGCATTATGAAGAAGAATTGGACCTGTTCTGCAGCTGCATTAGAGCTAACATACACTTTTACTCAGAACTCACTTCAAACCACCATTGAGTGTCTGTAATAACTTCCTTTTACGATCGCATGTGGAATTTGGTCATTTACTGTTGTTAAAATATGCTATTTATAGCCTTTTATATCGCTGCACAAATTAGCATTTCAGATGTACACATTCAATCTCAAGAAAATCACATACAGACCATATCTATCGTAATCGTGTGTTTATTATCTTATATAATCTATAGTGGCTGTTGTCATGTTTATTTCTGCAGAAACTCACGTTGTTTGTGATGTTACAACCGCCTCTCCGTTCTTAAGTGGCCAAGGATAAATTTCAAGTATAATACACATTAGTAAAAGGATCTATTTTAATTTTTATTTGTCTACACTTTGAGCGGCTGCGGTACATTAAAAAAGTAGGCCAAAAAAACGCAACCCACGGCTCTGTAATTTTTTCCCACGACTGTATTTTCAAAATAGCCCACTTGTGCCGCAACACTGGTTCACTGTACCCTCGTCACATAATGATAGATAACCTTCTGCGCTGAGATGACGTGAAGAAGTTGGGGTCCAACCTTATCAAACGATTAATCTGCGTTAAAAAATATTAACGTGTTAAATTTTTTTGATTAATCACATGCTTTAACACGTTAATGTTGACACCCCTACTCTTATTTAACAAAATATTAATAGGACAATTTTTTTTTTTTTTTTATGATTTGAGAATATTCTACTATCATTCAAATTTAATGAGCAGTGCATGGGACATAGCAAAATAACACACATCCTCTTACACAAAACTAAAAAAAATCTAGAAAATGTAGACTTAAAAAGCCAAGTAATGGTTTTGTTATGAATATAAAAACTTAACATAATATAACACACCTCTTCATAGTCATTTTTATGTTAAGTTATCATGGCAAATGAGTTATTTATGTACAGGACACCAAAAGGCATCCTACAGTGATATTGACCCATACATATATTATATTTACCAAAAGTTACAGATACTAATATAATTTCACTCAAGTCTACAGCAGGAATTTTTCTAGCCTTTCATTAATACTGGGGCACAGACCACCCTAGAGAATAAAAAAAATTGTCCCCAATTTTTTATTTATTTATTTATTTAGTTTTAATATTTCAGTGGATATAGTATCTAAAAATTGAACTTGCAATATAACTCAGTGTGTTTAAAGGGCTGTAATTTAATCAAAGTAATACGTTTTTCAAAACAAGGCATTCGCAAATCTGGCATTTAATTCTGACTCTAAACAGCTGATCAAATACAGAGGACATGATTGCTTAAATATTATCAGGGAAAATGATTCTCTGGTCGGTATACAATAATCTCCATTGACAGACAATAATTTTTAAGTAATATTTTTGGGGGGACAGCATTATTGCACTCGGGCTTGTGACCCAGCAAAAAGGGTCCAGCGACACCCCTGGTCTGCAGTAAACCTTTATCAGGAATGCTTTTAATCTCTGTACATTAGATGCTTTTTATATAATGTGGATTTCACAATAATAACTTAATAATATGCATTTAATGTGCATTTCTCAAGTGGAACTGGGTGAACCAGTTATATGCTGTAGTTTTTGTGTGTGAAACCCCCAAGCTTAAAAGAAAGCAATGTGCTTGGCTCCCTGTCTGAAGTCAGTGGAGTTTCAAACAGAATGGCTAACATGCTTACGTCAGTGCCAGCACGCACACACACAAGTGCGCAGGACTGATTGCGTCAGAGCGGAGGATCCTGCTCACTCTCGTGTGTCTTTCTCCTTTCATCACTCTCTCTGCCATCCTCCTCTCTGAAGCCAAGAGAGGGGCTGCCCTCATTCAGTCTAGCTGGAGGAACTGAATCAAATCCTGAATTCCCTCTGAGTTCCCTTCATGCATATTTTTTCTCTCATGTGCAATTCTCACACTGAAGTTCAGTAGTGTCACCCTTATTCATTTTCCTCAAAAACATGTTTGTGACAAAAAACAAAAGACTGCTGTGGTCATTAGTAAAGCTCAACATTTCACTAATTAAACCTGTTCTAACTGATCTATCCCTCTGTTAGGAGTGACACGGTTAGATGATCAGATCTTCATCAACAGAAACCCAGGTGTTCCATCAGTGGTGAAGTTTCATCCATTTAACCCCTGCATCGCTGTAGCTGATAAAGACTCAATCTGGTGAGTGACTGTAACATACACAACCACATTCATCTACAATCAAAACTCTTTGAAAGAGAAGCAAGCATAAGAACATTATAACATTTGGACTTTTTCAAATACCACTTTTCACAGTACTGCGCATAGAACAATGATTCCCATTAATTACTCAGACTCTGCTGGCCCACCTTAGTCTAATCTGCCCCAGCTAATAAACTGAAAATATAGTTTCCCTTCTCTCATAATAACTTAAAAAATCTCTAATGTTGTTTTGTGTCACTGCTTTGGCAAAGCTTCTATCAATCAAATTAATATCGAACATGTGATATAACTTTTAGTGTCAGTGTGTCTCAAATCACAAAGGCCTGAAACTTAGTTTAATAAGTGTATTATCTATTTCTCTGCATATTTCAAATCAAAGTGTGGTACTGTGTTTGTTAAACTGTGTGCCAGTTATGCTTTATTTTCACATTTAGCCATTTCTGTTTTTACTTTTATTCCTGTATATCTCTAGATGGTATATTTTTGTAAACCTGTTGTTTTCTGCTAAATTAAAAGCTAGAGGGTTTAACTCTAAGTGAAGAAAAAGAAATTAAAACAGCATTGTAATTTTACTACTGTAGTATGAAGCAAAATAATATACTTATTTTAAGTAACCAAGTTCACTCCCCCATAGTCTCACAGAATTCTATGGGAAATACTGTCGAATCTCCTAATGACTATGGTAGGCCATATTTAGGCTATCTTTGCCCCCTATTCTGTTACAGCTTGTGAATATGAATGTACCAAGAAGATATTTTAATACTGTCCCTGATTTAAAACTCATAAAAATGCTTATGGAGTTTTAAAGTATGTGAATCAGTTTTTATCTTATCAAATTCAGTTCAAAACACTGATTCAGTGATTCTTTTGTTATCACTCAAAAACGTTCAGGGCGATCTCTGTTATTTTGTATATTGCATAGAGAGGCACTGTGAACTATTACAACTGTTCTGTGTATGTGTGGAACAGTTTTTGGGACTGGGAGAAAGGAGAGAGGTTGGATTATTTCTACAATGGGAACCCACGATACACACGCATTACAGCTATGGAGTACCTTAATGGACATGACTGCTCTCTCCTCCTCACCGCCACTGGTCAGTTCACCTATCATTCATGTTGAAGCACACTTTGATCGGTTCTCATGTTTGTCTCTTTCTATGCTGACTTGCACCATGCCACTTTTTGTGCAGATGATGGAGCTTTGCGAATTTGGAAGAACTTTGCTGACCAGAGGAATCCAGAGATGGTCACAGCGTGGCAAGGGCTGTCCGACATGCTGCCCACTACACGAGGTTTGCTTTCACACTCATACACTCTCTGTGCGATTACCGCTCTTCTTCTGTCATCTGAGTTTCTTATCCCCCGTCTACTCTCTGCTCGGCCAGTGTTTGGAAAAAGCTGTCGGAATTTCCAGTCTTCCTGCATGACGCGGGACTGTAAAGACGCCCATGGGTGCTCTGGTACGAAAGCAGAATGTTGGTCATTACATTAGTTGTAGTTTTGTGGGTCTATTTCAAAATTCTTCAGTTTGCTGTTATATAAGACAAATTATCAGTTGTGTTTATTTCACAATTGTTTGTGTTGGACAGCATTTGTGTGAATGTACAGTATTTATTATCCTAACTGGAACTTTTGCTATTTTGGGGTATGCATATAATTTATATAACGTTAATAATTAGCTTGCTTATGTTACATTTATATTTTATCAGTTATGCTTCTCAATTTTCCATGATTAATATTAGTTTCGTCCCTTCTTCTTTTCTGTATCTGGACAGACTGAAAGTCTTATGAAAACCTTAAAACTCACATCACTGCCAAACAATTGTTGTTGCGTCTGTCGAAGAAGTTAAGATTACAAAACTGATAAGACTAAACCAAATAATATTATAGTCTCCGTGCCTTTTCATTGTGTCATATCCTGGTTATTCTTGGTGGGATTTTGAGAAATTAAATTGCACATTGAAATGAGGTGAAGGACGTGTCTGAGTCAAACTAGGACTGACATTAGTTGTCAGCAGTGGGGCTTATCACAACCTATCAGTTAAACCCAGCTAGACTCACAGACACAAAGATTTTTTTCCCCAGCTGCTCTGTGGGTGGGGGTGGGGGGGTACGTGCTGTCAGCCTCAACTTTGAGACACGTTTTTTGGAATAGTTCACCTCATCTGTACTCCATGCTGTTCAATCATTATTTTTGTGTTCTTTATTTCCATAGAACACAAAAAGCAGAACAGTATGCCTTTCACATACAACACAACTTGATATTAACTGTCCCTGTCAAAAAAGACAAAAAAGCTCAATTTAATAGATTTGCACGAGTAACAGATTGAAATGCACTGATCTTTGAAATTTGGTTCTGTTTGAAATTTCATACTGCATATTACAACTCAATGTTTCTACAGTATGCAATCTCTCCATATTCTGTATACTGCACAATATGCAAATATATGCATTAACTATCCAGATGATCTGCTAGATTTGTGAGTGTGTGCCATAAGAAAGTGCACACTTTAAAATACTGTATCCCAATCAATCTTTATTGACTCATTATGTGATTGGACTTACTAAAGACATATTTGCATAATGCCACAAAACAAAACACTTTTTTTTTAAAAGTGTTGTGTATCATAGCAAACACGGCCTTTGTGAGCACAGTATGCCTGACGAGCAATGGTGGAATGCATGATTTTCAGCAAATTATTTAAATTTTAGTCTGTTCTTCACAAAGATATCGTAGAGCTGATCTCAGAACTGTCATTAAAACTGGTTTCTAGGACAGCTGCAGGGAGAAAGACCGGTGGCATAATCTGAGCCAGGTCATGGCTCCATCAGAACAGAAGATAGAGGGAAATCCTAGAATGTCCTTATGACCTTACCACTGACTCCTAGCCAAATTTAAAATTGATGAATAAAATTTCTGCATGCGTGTTGTATATGTATCCATGCTTTATGGCACTTTTACCTCAATTTTAAACTGAAATGGTTTCATTCCAAGAATGTTTAAGTAAAAGATCTGTAGCTTTAATAGAAATCATAAACATTAGTGTCCTCCTTGGTTGCTGTAGCCCTCGTCCTTACTGCTGTTTCTCATTCCTGTTTTCTTTACCTACAGTAACAGCTGCTCAGACACTCTTTTTCTTTCCTTCATTTACTTTAATAAATAACTTTTTGTGATTCCCCTGCAAAATCTGTTTACCTTTCCGCTGTAATGTCTGTAAAGACATTTTTCAGGGTCCTCTGTCTTTGGAAAGGAGGAACAAGGCTTCTGTCAGCAGTATGACTCTTTGAAGTTTTAATTCACCCAAAAACTGTCATCACTTATTCACTCTTATGTCTTACCAAACTCCTGTTACTTAATGGAGCCATCTTCTGTAGACCATAAAAGGAGATATTTTGAAGAATGTTTATACAGCTCTTTCACATGTATAGCATATAGTGGAAAAAAGGCACTATAAAAATAGTCCATACAAATAATAAGCCTTATACAGTATATAAGTTTTCTGCAGCCTTTTGATTTAACACTGTTCTAACCAAACACAACGCAACAAAGTGGCAGGCTTAAAAGGTATCTCTTCCATGATTTTTAACCGGTTTGTGATTAGTGGCACAACATTTTGTCATTTACTCTTTTCTATTTCTGCAACATTGTGCAAGGAAGCCCCACTTACTCTAAAATCTCAATGTACCAATGTACAATGCTTGCTAAAGGCCATTTTTCATTTATGATTTGGCCTGATTCGGATGGTAATTGTTTCTCAAGGAGACACAAGCGTTTGGAAGTGTGTATATATATATTATCCCAGGTATTTCATTTTATTATTTTTTTGGTTATGATCTGGATTAATTTCATTTGGGAAATAAAGATTCTCAAGATGAGGATCTGTGAGTATATATACTGTATATATATATATATATACAGTATATACACTCACAGATCCTCATCTTGAGAATCTTTATTTCCCAAATGAAATTAATCCAGATCATAACCAAAAAAATAATAAAATGAAATACCTGGGATAATAACTCAATGAATGACTCTCTCACAATAAAAACCTTAATGCCAAGAGAAGATCTCAGTCACGTACATCAGAACGCAAGAAGATTCTTGAGCTTCTGGTTTTCCTTAAGAACTCCTGCACATCTGTGCTACTTTAAGATGGATGAGCAAAGTTTTGGCTCTGAGAACTGATTTCAGCCTTGCTATTCGGCTCCCTGTGAGAAAACCTGATTTACTTGGCAGATGTCATGCTGAGAAACCACAGCCTTGTTCTCCCTCCCTTTCCTGCAGTGTGTGGATGTAGATAAGATATGAGGTGAATTAAATTCAGGTGTGTGTGTGTGTGTGTGTGTGTGAGAGAGAGAGAGAGAGAGAGAGAGAGAGAGAGAGAGAGAATGAGTGAGCGAGTGAGAGAGAGAGAGAGAGAGAGAGAGAGAGAGCCCGTTTCCATGTAAAAGTGTGTGTCTGATAGGCCCAGTCCCAAATTCTGCCCTGAAACCTTGTGCCACACTTTAATCATGTAATGCCACATAAAGTTTTGATAGGCCAAGTGTGCATTAAGAGTGCATGGTAACCACTATGGAGGCATTTTCGAGCCCCCTTCTGTAACCTAAATTGAAAGATGAAACACCTTACCGTCTTGTGGACTTTTCTGACATTTGTATAAAAGCTATTGCAAGACCACAAGTGTGCATGAAGTGCCCTATTTGGGACAGGGCTACAGATCACATCCTGGTGTGTGTTTACATGTGTGCTAACATGGTGGTGTCTTCTGGCTGATAAACTGACCGACCCTCCTGATCTCCTTCCTGTGCTCTTCCCCTCTCTTCCTCTTCTCCTTTCACAGGTTTGGCCCGACGGGTCTCAATCTATCTTGACAGAAGTAAGCAGGGAGGTGAGTGCTTCTCTCTCTTCTTTTCCTTCAACTCTATTTGGTGTTTGCACATGTGACACTGGGCATCTAATGTTTTCCCATTCCCAATTATAGCCTAACATTTTTCTCTGCATTCATCTGATTGGCTCTTTTAATTCTTATTTCAATTCTGATTGGTGGAAGTCAAAGCTTACCAGTATTAAATTTTTATTCTTCTTTAAGCACTATTTTTGATTAAAAATATGCACACTTCTGTAGAAAGGAAGTAAAAGTAGCTTTAGTACAGAGCTCATTTTAGTAATTTTAGTCTGATGCTCAATTTAGTTGATAAAAGCAAAATTAAATTAGCTAAAATTTACAAACACAGGAGATACAGAGACTGTAGGAATTTATGAATGATGAACATAACATTTTTGTTGAAATTTGTGAATTTTGTATGAGCTTTTTGCTCTTGTTTATTATAATACACATCTGAAGAAAGGTAATGAAAATGTATAATCTTTTGCTTTTAGTAATATTCCCTGAGCAACATCACAATGTGTGTGCTAATCTTTCTTGAATCAGTCTTCACACAGGTGTATATTGTGCTACTTAAAGAAGAAAATATGTATCTTTTGTATTTATAAGAATAATTACATTTTGTGTATAATATATTCTAGGTATGTGTGTGTGCTATATATAGCCTTTTTGCATATCAACTACTTAAGTCGTCAAAAGTTCATAATTATTAGGTCTGTTTATTCATTTAAGCATAACACTGGAATTCCGACCATGTAGACAAACCAAATTCATGATGAATGTGCTTCATAAAGTTTTTATTCCTGATGTGAAATTCTTCATTTCTTCATTTATATCTCAGCAGTGTTTGGAGGGATGAATGTGAGGGGGGTTTTCTCTTCCCTAAGATTGGATTTTTGATAGACAGCAGAAGTTTTGAAAGTAGGGCAGCAGTGCTTACACTTCCAGCATGTCCTGATCCACATAACTTTTGGCTGTGTGTTTGGGACACTCATATAAGGGTGTTCTTTACTCTAATGATTGAACAGAATCAGAGAATGACAGCCAGTCAGTCAGAACTGAACCAGGGCCCCAGACCAGTCAGGACCCCTCTTGTCCTTCAGAAGATGCCGATAACGTGAGAGCAGAAGCTTTGCAGTAAATTGGAAGTTGGTTTTGGTCAGTTTAATCTAGAGGTCTACTCAGGCAATAAGCTGAAGCTGGAAGCCCTGTGACCTGACCAGTACTGTCAAATTTTAAGCCAGAGCCCAACCTGTCTCTCACTCTCAGTCTGTTTCCTAATCAAGTGAGTAGACCCAGACACTTGAATTCTCAGCACTCTTACTAAAATATGAGTGCATTTGTGCACAAAATGAGTTGTTAAAATCTCAAGCCTTCATAGACACACTGCATCCCAAATGATACACTGTGCACGTATACACTCTGTACTTATGCACTATGTACTCAACCATGTAGTGTATGAATTACATAAGGTTATTTTGTCATTCATAATCGGAGTCTGATAGCCCCTCCCCCTTTGCTACAAAATTGAATGCATGAAATGTCCAACATTCCACACTTCATTTTTTTGGGTTATTTAAGTGCATCATCCAGGTATTTAAAGTGCACGGTTTCTTTTTGGAATTTTCAGTTTGAACGCACAACTTGCACTATTTATACTACAAAGTGTCATAGAATAGTGCATAAGTACACGATTTGGGACGCACCTATAGACTTTATATGTGGACACCTGCTCGTAATTAGCAGGTTTGGCTATTCCAGTGAAAACAAATCTACTCATGCTACTTCATACAGTGACATTCTAAAGACATTTAAATGACAGTGCCTCAATGTACAAGCAGGTTCCATAGAGAAAACTCTAGTGTGGAGGCACTTAACTGGCCTGCACAAAGACCTGAACCCCACTGAACATTCTGGGTTGAATTGCAATGCCAAAATCAATGTCTGGTGCTGAATAATCTGCTCTTGTGTCTAAATGCAAGAACATTACAACAGCCGTGTTCTAATGGAATGCCTTTCAGAAATGTGGAAGCTATTATAGCAGCAAAAGGAAAATCAACTCCTTGTTAATGCACATTTGACATTAAATGTTCAACAAGCATGTAAGGCTGTGGTGTTTGGGTGAATGTTCACTTATCCTTGAAAACCATTGGTAAACATGAGAAAATATGACTCACACAGCATTAAATACAAGAAACAATGAAAAACATAGTTTGCACTGACCGAATTTTTACAATAAAGTCTGTTAGGTTGCCTTTTGATGTTCCTTGTTAAATTTGGATCTTGAAGTAAACCAGTTAAGAACCACTTGACAACCACTTTTATTTGTTATTTTATTCACTTATTCTACATTGTATCTATGTTTTATTCATTTTATCTACAGTTGCTGTCTATAATCAAAGTCTCTCAAAGAGAATCCTGTTACTGGATCATAAATGAAATCAGCTTATCTTTGATTGGTGTCAGCATGAATAACTCTATAAATAATTGCCACTTAATCCTGAAATTAAAACATTGACAGTCGTATGAATGTCTCCGCTGGTTTATTTGTTTTTGTTTTTTTTGTGATCTTTGTAATTCCTCCATCTCTGTTCACATCATTCTTACTGTCATAAGAATGACCAGAACTAGGCCCTGGACCATAAACTCTTAACCACTTCATAAGATGCGAGTTAGTGCTTTTGGAAGCTAAAAGGTTCAGCTTAATGTTTGTTGATCTTGATATTTTTTTAATCCAGCCCCATATGTGGCTTTGATTTTTTTTTTTTTTTTTTTAAATCCTTATATATTCTTTCGTTTTCTTTCTTTCTTTTCTTTTCTTTATTTGGTTTAAACTTTAAGAGGTGTGCATCTTTGAGAAAGTGGTTCATTTACCAACATTTTTGTTCTGAAAGAAGTGAAAACCAAAAGGTGAATGTGTGACTCTTTTATCTTTTATCATAACTTACAGACATGTCAGGAGAGCCCAGAGAGTTGTATGTGTGTGTAAACCTTTTGTACTCTCTTTTGAAGGTGCAGGTATGGTGGTGGACTGGGAGCAGGAGACTGGCCTCTTGATGACGTCAGGTGATGTTCGAGTCATACGGATCTGGGACACAGAAAGGGAAATGAAAGTGCAGGTACTGGCTGAGTTGCACAGGCACACACACATTCACCTTAAAAACATAAGTTCCGGATGAGATTTGTAGCAGCAGCATTTATGTGCACCACTGCTTTGCTTCATAGTTAGATAAAATGTTCTTCCCTATTAGTCTCTCTCTGGCCTTAAAATTACAACTTTTCAAAGGTCCTACATGAACGTTTCGATTGATTCTGCAGAACCTTGTGTCATTGTTTTTGGTGAGCAGTCATTCAGTTTAATTTAGCAATTTGTCTAAAGCAGAAACTCTAAAGCTGGCTTTTCACTCTGCAGTCAGACTTGTTTTTATGAGAAGCCATACTGGACAAATGTGAAGCAAACCACACTAGAATCGATTGAAACTGATCCTGCTGTTCCATTCTCATAGGATGTGTCTCTCTCACACTTGATGCCGTTTCAGATGTGATCCAATTGTAATGTTATGATACATCTTGAAGTATTGAACTGCAGCATACTCTAATGTGCGCTAAAAGTCTGTTTTTCAAAATACAGTTTATTGAGCCTTTACACGGTGTCTACACTGGGGCAACCATTGTCTAACCAAAGCGACCATTGTAAATCTATTTATAAAATCAGTTTTATTCAGAGCCCCAAACTGAGGAAAACTATGCAATTTTTTGCTGATATTTATATGCAGTTGCTGATATTTATATGGCCAAAAAGTAAAACAATATTCTGATAGCTTGTAAATCAATGAAATCTTACATAAGATGCATATTAATATCAGTTGTCACTTTAATCTCTCAATTATATGGCTTTGTATGGTATTGAAATGCTTTAGTATTTAAATGATATTTAACTGCACTTCTCCAAAAACTCATTCAGCTTTTGTGTCTGTGTTGCAGGACATCCCAACAGGAGCAGACAGCTGTGTGACCAGCCTGTCATGTGATCCTCAGCGGTCACTGGTAGCTGCAGGTCTTGGAGACGGATCGGTTCGGGTGTACGACCGCAGAATGGGACCTAACGAATGGTGTGTCAGCATTCACAGATCTCTGTCTACAATCACTAACCTATCAAACGCACGCACCTCACCTGAACCTCAGAGACATTCGCTAACAATCATATGAGATGGATCATAAAGGAATGAGCTGTTATTGACCTTTGGGGAGAATCAAAACACTGAATCAACCCTCAGAGACCTTTAAAAAGAGTCATATTACTGAATCATAAATGTATTCATCTCCGTCACAACTGATATGACTCTATAAATCAGACATCTCAAAATCTAAAAAATCATTTCTAACTGGCTAGATCAGAAAATTATTCAGCATGAATCTTGTGGCTATACGCAGTTTCACTCTTGTCCTGCACCACTGAGCTTGTTTTATTTTGCATTTGGTCTTGATAAAAGTATCTGTAACAGTAACTCGCATCTCTGTGTGTCCACATGCACTCACCCATAAATTCCATGAGAAAACATTGTAATTAAGTCATAAAAAGGCCTATGAATATTTAAATAATGCTAATGTAACAACTCCCTCTGGCTGTAGCATTTCCAAACACTCAAGATTTCCCCACTTCTAGTCACATGTGTCAGCTCTCTTCCATGCCTTTTTATTTCTTTGGTTTCATGCACCTTTAAACACTCCACCTCTGTGTCCCACAGCTCATTTTGACATTTCCTACGTCACACTGTTGTTGAGTTCCTTTTCATTCATTTGCTTGCAGTCTGACAACCACTGTACTTAAATTGCTTAATGAAATCGAAGTGAACTTGTTTCATGACCTCTGACATGCTGAAGTTTTGTCACAGAGGAATGTCTGTATGAGAACATCCTTGCCTCCAGTAACATTGCTGGTGTGCTCATGGTATACATGTGTGTGTGTGTGTGTGTGTGTGTGTGTGTATGTATGTATATATATATATATATATATATATATATATATATATAATATAAATTTCAATATTTATTGTGTGAAAATTATTCAGATTATATATATTTTTTTAATATGCTGATTTGCACCTCAAGAAACAAGTTCCTGTTTACTGTATTTGTATGAACAAAAATAACGGTCACACTTTATATTAGGTGGCCTTAACTACTATGTACTTACATCAAAAAATAAGTACAATGTACTTATTGTGTTCATACTGTATTGAAAAACACTATTGCTGCTATTGAGGGGGGATACGGGTAAGGTTAGGGACAGGTTTGGTGGACTGGGTAGGTTTAAGGGTGGGTTAAGGTGTAAAGTATGGGTCAACAGTGTAATTATAAATGTAACTACAGAAATTAATTAGAGATGTAATTACATATAGGTATTTTTAAAAATATAAGTACAATGTAAAAACATGTATGTACACAATAAGTGCATTGTACCAAATGATTAATTTAAATGTAAGTACATAGTAGTTAAGGCCACCTAATGTAAAGTGGGACCAAAATAACTCCACAGGAACTGAAACTGTGTGGTTATCAACATTCTTCAAAATGTTTAAAAAGAAATGCATATATGTTTGGAATGACAGTAAAAGATTAGAGAATGGAGTAAAAGATTTTTCTTTTCTTTTTTTTGGGGGGGGGGGGGGGGTGGACTGTCCCTTTAATGCTGAATAAAGTCATTAATTTCTTCAATCAATCAATAAATCCATCGACCAACCAATCAATCAATTAATCAATCGCTCAATCACTCAATCAATAAATAACTCTTATTAACCCAAACTTTTGAATGGTCTTTTGAAAGTTCACAGTGCCAAAAATGTCAGTAGTGGAAGCACCCTTCTAAAGGATTATAATTTATCCACTATGTTGTTACTACAGAGATTGTTGTTATTCTGTGTTCTGGTGCAGTGCGTTCCTGCAGCTCCCTCTAGTGGTCAGTGTTTAAAAATGCTGCTTAAATTTTGTGGACTGTAACTGCTTATACTAATCACCTATCTCTTTCTACAGTCGTGTGATGACGTATAGGGAACACGGTGCTTGGGTGGTGAAGGCACATCTGCAGAAGGAGCCTGAGGGACACATTATCAGTGTCAGGTAACTTCTTTTCTCTCCTACATAATTTCTATCACTTAATTTAAAGAAGATACCTCATGTCCTCCTTGTATTTAGCTCACAAGTTAGTTCTCCTCTCTCGTAGTGTTAATGGAGATGTGCGGTACTTTGACCCACGGACACCAGAATCAATTAACATCTTACAGACAGTGAAAGGACTGACGGCTCTGGACATCCATCCACAGGCAAATCTGTTCGCTTGGTGAGAGATGCAACTGCACCTTATACATCATTTATACAATTAGTTCTGTTGTGCAAAATGTCACTGTTTAGAAAAAAAAAAAAACACAGAAGACAAATGTTTCCTTTGCATCCATGAACCCTCTTTACACCTGGCATTAAGGTCCACATGTACTTCACTGAACTTTCACACATTATATAAAGTACAGATACACACTTCTCAAGACACATTCAGGTTGAGTGTAAGGTGCCCTTGCACAACGCATAACGCTTTTCACAATGCATATCGTTTCAAAGCAGCTTCACAAAAAATTTATATTTCAATTCTACAATAATTACTGTATATTCAGTTCATTATATTTGGTAGACTGAATAGGCCACGTGCTATCACTCGTACCTGGGCAAATTGAGTGCCAGTGCACAGAGCCAGTCACAAATAATATGTTTACATAGTCTAATAATAATAAGTTATTGCTCCCCCACATGTCCCGCATTGTCCCTGCAAAATCACGTCTGCTCACTTGTGACAGAGCAATAACAAGGTGGTCACCCTAGTCCTGATATGCTTGTAACTCGTGCCTCTTTTTAAACCATTTTTTTCCCTCTCGTTCTCTCACTTTCTCTCTTCAGTGGCTCTATGAATCAGTTTATAGCTGTGTATAACTCCAATGGGGATGTGATCAGCAACATTAAATACTATGATGGTTTCATGGGGCAGAGAATCGGAGCCATCAGCTGCCTGGCCTTCCACCCTTACTGGGTAAGACAGATTTCTCAATGAAGACAGTCTTTATTACTATGAGCTGCAGTGTTGGGAAAGCTAATTTGAAACTAAGTTGTCAAGCTACTAGTTACGCATAAATTAAAGTAGTTAAACTACAGTCAAATTATTAACAAAAGTAGCTATCCACATTGAAGTTACTGTAAGGGCCAATATTTTTAAATGTATCAAATGATATAACTTACTATGTATATAACTTACTTAGTATGATGCTAAAACAAAAATTAGCATAACGGCATAACTTGAACAAATAAATGGACACTAATTAAACAATTTAAATTAAACATATTTGAATTTACAACTTGATGGCAGTGATGAATACCCCATGTATGTAAATATTTTACTAATACTAAAAAAAATGTTACTTAGAGACTACAATTAATCTGTGAATTATTTTAGAGCCATTAGAATTACATGACCCATCCGAACTAAACTAACTTATCACTAGAATGAATTGGACCTCCAGAGACCACTTATAAAAAGGACACTTTTTCTCCCATGTTGAAATTTTGATTCCAAAACCTATGGCTAAAGGAATGGTGGAAGACCAGCCAAATACTGCCTTAACTCAGTAATGCCTCTCTTTATTTTATCGGTCCCACTTTATATTAGGTGGCCTTAACTACTATGCACTTACATTTTAAATTAATAATATGGTACAATGCACTTATTGTGTACATACATGTTCTTACATTGTACTTATATTGTTAATAATACCTTTATGTAATTACATCTGTAATTAATTTCTGTAATTACATTTAAAATTACACTGTTGACCCATCCCTTACACCTTAACCCACCCTTAAACCTACCCATAGCACCAAACCTGTCCCTAACCTTACCCATATCCCACCTCAATAGCAGCAAAAGTGTTTTGAAATACAATATAAACACAATAAGTACATTGTACTTATTTTTTGATGTAAGTACATAGTAGTTAAGGCCACCTAATATTAAGTGTGACCATTTTATCTATACAATGGAACCAATGTAAACTATTTTTGCTAACAGATGTCAGCATAAAGTAAGGCCACTGTGGTATTGGCCAACAAAACAAAAAAGTACTTTGTACACCTTTTATAACATTTGTATTAGAAAATAAAAAACTATATTTTTCTTTATTTTACTTCATCAGCCTCATCTCGCCGTGGGCAGTAATGACTACTACATGTCCATCTACTCAGCAGAGAAGAGACTCAGATAACATCATGACCGCTCACCTTTGACCCCTGCTGCCCCCTTGGATGTAATTGACTTCCTGTAAATATGCAACAACCACAATGAATGTCTAAAGAAGGCTGCTGAACCCACACATGATGACTATATTAAAACCATTATTATTATTATTATTATTATTCTCAACATAATTATCATTATGGATTTATTGATTGTAGACTTGGCTGTGCAGAGGAGTGTGTACTATTTAAATTGCATATAAAGATCTAAAAACAAATCTTTATGGTTTGGCCAATGCTAGCCAACTTTTCCTTGGAACTGATAACCTCCTGCAGAGGTCGACCTGAAGACAAGAGACTAGGAAATGATGAACTTCCCTAAGCTCTGTGTTCAAGGCTGACTGTGGAAGGCCTGTTGTTCAGTGGGTTCTCTCTGAAGCCCTGTGCCTCGTCATATCTCTGCTGAAGTACAGTTGGATGTGATCTTCTGAAAAACTCTTGTCAATCTTGCTGTAGATCCATAGTTTTTTAAGTGTGCAGGCGTGCATTTTTGTGTGAAGAAATAGCCAACAGATGCCGTGTTCTTACTCGCCAATCACAACCTCCCTCACACATCCATGCTTAAGATGTTCACACACACACTATGCCAAACCATCTCTGCATCAAAACACAACAATTTATTGTGGTTTTACACCTCAACATGACATAGAACTCTGATCTCAAAGCACTGGACACGGATAACATTTGCTGCTGTTCATTTGCATCCACACTAAGAACTGTGGAGCCTGGGAGAAACAAAAGGTTCTTAAAGATAAGCTCAAATAATCAGGATAAAGGTATGTATAGATTCTATGGCAGAAATGTAAAGATAAGAGAGAGTGAGTTTACCATCTAGTTTTGCCTGGGCAGTACAATAACCTCTAGTTTTCGAAGGTTTTTTTTTTTCTTTACTTGTCTTGCATTCAAGAGTCATATGTAGTTTTTCTCTTTACACACATAGCCCACTAAAATTGTGCCAGAGTCTCTGTTTTAGTTAGTTAAAAGAAATATCTGTTCTCCATGCTGGAAATGCCCCATTACCTACTTTTACAGCGCCAAACCTTTTGTTCTCTTGAGCTAGTGGTCACCATCTTCATCATCATCATCATCTACTCATCATCTACTGAGCAGACTGTCTCTTTTAAGAGATTCATATGTAATCTGCTGCACAAATTCATTTGGTCTTAAAATTAAAGATGGCCTTCGTTGTTATTTTTCCTCAATGAAAAATGAGTGCAGTTGACAGAACAGAAAAAGGACTATTTCATAATTTTAGCCTCTCATGATGTTGGACCTGATCTGTTTCCACTTTCACTTTCCCTTTCACTCCAATAATGTACAGTCTCCAGGTTACCCATAGAGTAACACAGCATTATGTGGAATCAAATACAAGTATCATGTCTCTGTCATCGCAGTCTCACTATGTCCTGTTCTGTTGTTAGCTTTGATAAATTAATTGTAATTCTATGTTTGAGTGTTTATAACTTGTGGTTCACAGAGGTTTCATCTGTGTCCCTCAACTGTGCACAATTTTGATTTGTTTACACAAGAATGAAAATGAAAGTATTTACTAAAAGCCTGAAGGGGTAGTTCACCCAAATATGAACATTTTATCATTCATGTACCCGCATGTCAGTGCAAACCTGCATGTTTTTTTTATTTTTTATTTTATTTATTTTGTTTTTGTGTGTGGAACACAAAGGAGATATTTATCAGATGCTTTTTTATTACTTTTCCATTCAATTCAAATGGATGGGGACCAGGCAAATCGAAGACATTAATTGCCAAGTCACACAGGTTTATTAGAACATGCAGGTAAAGAAATGATTCTGTTTTCATTTTTGGGTGAACTTTCTCTGTACCGCAGCAAATTCAGGTGGAGCCTTGTTGTTTTGTTGTTTTTTTAAATATTAATTGTTCAGCATTATTTGGAGTACATAATGTGAATACAATTTATCCGCAGTGTAGAAGTGAGATTTGTAAGGAATTTTAAGGTGCTGATAGATTGAGTAGCCAATTAATAAAACTAGAAGGGTTGAGGATCAGGGTGGAAATGTATTTTTGTACAAGCTCTGATCAGTGTTTTGTTTGTTTGTTTGTTTGCTTGTTTGCTTTTTCCTTTCACATCCTGGTAAACATTTCTGCAAGCAAATGGGAACTTTTATTATGAGGTGACTGATGGAAACAGGCCTGGATCAAATATTGAGAAATATGTACCCAGCTCATAGACAGTTACCTCTGGGACAATCATGTCACAATCAAATTACACTTGTAATTCATGGCATAAAATCCAAAAAGATAAATGGAAGAAAAAATTAATTAGTATATGTTTTGAAGCTCACCTCCGGGATTATTTTAATTGACCCTAGTCCTGAGTATTCTGTTCTGTATTATGAGATGATGAAGGTAAAACATCATTGTGTGTAGTTTTCCATCAACTTTAGTGCCCTGATTTTCTGATGTGTCACTGATAATGTCATGAAAATGATGACTGGCAGATGTTTAATTCTTACCTTCCGAAAATCTAATTCCTGAATTGTGCTTGTATGTATGTTTTTACTTTTTTTTTTAAACTGGTTTATGTAATATCTGTATTTTATTTTTAACCAGATAAGTTTTAATGTTTTTTTTTTTGTTTGTTTGTTTGTTTTGTTTTTTCATTTACTGTCCTTTTTTTTCTATGTATGTATTTTTGGCTTGCATTTCTTGGTATGCCTGCCATTCTCTTGCTGTTGTTGCATTAATCACTGAAGGGAAAGAGAAAGCACCTTTATTTGTCCTTCACCTTTCCTTAGGACCCTCAGTCTCATTTTAGGTTTTCTGCCCCCTTTGGACATTTGTTTTCATCTAAAGGAGAATTTGGTTTAGCACTTACCAGTGGATTTGTTCAAGAATTGTGCCAGTATATCCCTATCAGATGATTTTTTTCAGCTCCCTGTCAGGGAGTGGGGGATATACGCTGCCTTCATCAGATTGGAAATCAATGCTCTACTAATCCTGTTTTTGGTTTTAACATTTTAAAGAAAAAGTTAGTTAAATGAATTGAAACAATCAGGTGTTTTTCTGTGGCTGTAGACTGCTTTTTCACCATGGTTTAAAAGACGAATAGCAAGCATTCGAATAAACCAGATATGTAAATGTACAATTTGCAGTATTTGTCACTTTGTTTATTTGTCTGTTTGTTTCTGTCATAATTTTTTCCAGGTTTTCCTAATGTTGTCATGGGACAACGTCATGTTTTTTTAAGCTAAGTGCTATTATTGCTATATATATTCTTGCATTCTTGAAAAACATTTGTTTTCAGGAACAATGTACGTCCATGTGAGAACTTAGCCTCTGCTTGTTTTCAAAGACATGGAATCACTGTTACAGAAGAAGTAATCAGTGAGTTTAGGGTTTTTTAAGCATTTCTCTGTTCTCTGCTGGTTTACAACTGGAAATAGAAGGCTTTTAACTGAAGAGTAATGACAGGTTCACCTCCGCCTCCTGTCCACTGAACCGTCCTCTTGCTTCGTCAGAGAGACGCAAATCCAGCCAGAGTGAACATTCCAGTTCTAGGCCTCATTTCCCCAGGAAGCAACACTTACTTCCTGTGAAATAAAGAGAACAGAGGCTGTGTGAAGTGATAACTAGGCAGAGGTAAACCCCTTCATACACAACTCCTCCCTCGATCTTCACTTCACTTTGTCCTACAGTGTACACACACTGGTTAGAAACATACGTACACACACTGGTTAGAAGTGCTCAGCCATGTGGGTGAAGATTCAGCCCTCTCTAAAGATTGGCACCTTTCTCCTCCTCTTCCTCTTCACCTGTAAGAACACTTTTATTTCTAGTTGCTCAATACTGGTTCAAGTGTATGTTAAGGTTGGTTTGGATATAAATTTGTCTTGATTTTTGTCTCTTTTTTTTTTTATTGGTCTAACCGTCTTTGACAACATATAACATCATCAGCAGAGGAAGCCTGCGCAGGTCTGTAAATCACTCAGTTCTCAGCCATGTATTAGGTTATTCAGTTTCAAAATGTCATCGTTGTCATTTATCAGTGGAATCTGTACAATTTTACTGTGTGAAGTGGTTGATTTTGGTTTGTTAAATTCAATCGTAATAGGGATTTGGAACAGTTTGACTTCACATTTATTAATAATAGAAATCCTTATAATTTGGACAAAACAAATCTGTGACTTTGTTTGTTTTTGAAAACATGTTCATGTGTATTGTCACATGCGCTGGTTCTGGAAAGTAGTGGGAAGTGGTAGAGACATGAGGACTTCAGTAAGCCGTGTGATGTAATTCGTCATTCACTTTCGGCATGATGCTTTTAGAATTCGATAGAAAAACATTATAAGCTTGAATCAAAATCTGGTAATCTGCATATCATTATAGTTGGTAGAGCTATGTGTACTGTAATAAGTTTTAGCTCATATTATTCACTTTATTATTAACTTTTGACAGCTTATATGGAACTACTATGTTCATTTATTCAGTCCTGCGGTGTGGTCTATTTATTAGAAATAAAGATTTTCATCACTAATACTAATAGGTTGGAACTTTACATACATACCTGCTACTTTACTTGTTTGCTTATATGGAATATTACCTTAAAAATAAATTAATTTGTCACACCGTTGGACCATTACAATGAACTGGAAAAGAAATTTAAGTCTGCAAGTTGAATCTACATGTTGACTCTCCATGTCCATTTGTGAACTACCCAAATATTTTATGTGGTTTCACTGTTAATGTGATATTGAAACTGCAACTGCATTGAAACGTACATAAGTATTTCATACATATTATTGCAAAATTATGAAATTATGTGTTGGTTTCTGCCATTTGTGGGTGTGAATGGGTGTACAGTAAACAGACGTTTCTAAAATAACTCATCCCCAGAGATGGGATTTCCTTCCTGCCTTAATGTTTATGTACACCAACTCCCTGGGCACCAAAAGGGTAGCAGATAATAAGGCTTATAAGACTGTCGTAAGAATATCAAACGCAATGCTGAATGAACCACAAATGGGCTAAGAGCAGTAGACTCATAAGATAGTTCAGGGCTTCAGTAGTTAATTGAAGTAAATCTGAGTACATTTTACAAAAAAAAAAAATCCCATTCCTTGAAACACCCACCACCATCTAAGTGGTAAAATTGCTTTATTTCTCCACAGAGTCTATCATAAAAAGTGTGCAACTTATTATCCATCCGAGAAACGAAGTTGAAAGAGGTACAAATGTGTCGTTGATATGTCAGGCAGAAGTCAGCCACAGGCTGGGGTCTCACCCCAACTATAAATACAACTTCTACAAAGATTTTCAACCATTATATACTGACCAGACCAGTTCTACGGACCACCTCTACTCAATACCAGATGCCAGAATGGCCCACTCTGGGAAATATAAATGTGCTGTTGTCATTGAGGAGCAAAAGAAGGAGAGCAGTGTCAAAAACCTGACAGTGAAAGGTAGAGGAACACATCAATTCAATTTGTAGAAGAATTGCTCTCAGAATTCTAATATCTGCTGATGTTTCTGCAGGTCTTCAGACACCAGTCCTATCCGTGGATAAACTGAAACTGAGAGAGGGAGATGATGTTACTGCTGTCTGTACAGCAGAGGGAGAAATAGGTTCTTTGACATTTTACTTTAGTGATAGATTTGAGGAAATCTATACGAAGAATACAGAGAGTCAACAAGTTGAGCAGAAGCTACGCCTTACTAAAGGGACTGTCAATATATTTTGCTACTATTCTATTAAGTTGCATAGTACAATAAAACACTCCAATGACAGTAATGTGATCAGTCTTGACATTCAAGGTATGTCAATACATTATTTTCATACTATACTGTATAATAAATGTATTTGTTCATCCAGAAAGTGTAAGCATGTCCACATTCCTTTCAAATTCAGAGCTGGAGATCAATCCTAATATCAAAGTCAACCCATCAGCATATGTCATTGAAGGAGACCTCATAACCTTCAGCTGCAGTGTTAATACGACTTACCAAAGAAATTCTGATCTCAAAATCAGTCTCATCCATGGACATACCGTGCTCAGTTTTGACATGACACAGACAGATTACAAAGTGTCTGCTAAGGCTAATGACTTTGGCGAATATGAGTGCATCTCCAGGCTTGATGGTGTTTCCAAATCCTCCGCTATGAACATCACTGTAAAAGGTGAGAGACAATGAATGTTTATCAATGTTTCCTAATGTATTCTTTGTGAAATTTCACCTTAAAATAAGATTAACTTTTCGATTATGATATTTTTAGTACCTTTTTTTTTTTTTTTTTTTTTTTTTTTTTTTTTAAGAAGCATACAATGGCCATGGGCTATCAGTATGCAAAAATTTTTGTGTGAAAATCCTTTGCTGCGGTCACACCTTAGAAGATGTATTTTGGACCTTTTTTGCTTTCGTTCTGAAAGGCAGTGAGCATTAAGCGCAGTCTGGTCTTGTCTAACCAAACAATTTTAAATATATTATGCTTTGATAACAGTTTGTATATTTTTGCCTCAGAGCTTTTCTCCATGCCTGTACTGAGCTTTCACCCAGGTGAGGTTTTTGAGGGAGAACAATTCACCATCAGCTGTCAAATCAAAAGCTTTGCCCCAGAGAGGATTCGACGGGATGATATAAGGTACTCAATATTCCAAGACAAAATACCTGTAAGAAATAGTAGCAGTTACAGAGGCACTGCAGGCAAAGCATCCAATGGGAAATATATGTGTGTTGCTGAGGCCAAAGGGATTATCAAAGAGAGCGGGAGGGAGCTGTTTGAAGCAAAAGGTAGGCAGTGACTTCTCATCCACTTTGTCAAGGAAAACAAAAAATATGTTCAATATAAAAGACGTAACAATTTTCTTTAGTTAATTAACCATTGTTTCTCTTAAGTTCTTGTTTCAAAGCCTGAGATCTCAGTTGATGGTCCTGTTATCGTGAATGAGTCATTTTGGATTCATTGTCACTCTGACAATGGAAGTCTGCCAATTTTGTACTCACTAAAGAGAAACAACATTACCCTGAACAGGACTAAGGTGTCTGACATTCATGAGAAGGCTCGTTTCTTAGCCATGATATCAACTCCTTCAGACATCAGCAGTTACATGTGTGAAGCAGAGAATAATGGCCAAGTCTCAAGAAAGATGAGTGAAAGGCTACATGTGACTGTAATAGGTGAGGTCATCATAAAGATATCGGAGGTCTAAAATGTTAGTAGTGTACAAATGACCAGGGACAGATAGATTCTGCCAATAATTAAAGAAAGAGCTTTATAAATTATGGCCAATTCCAGTTCTGCAGAATTATACAAAACTTTTTGAGTTATGCATATTCATTGATTGTGTTATTTATATGTAATATAGTATTTAGTTTTAGTATACTCTTATTGTTTGAACAGGATTTTAGAGGAAAAGTTTGGGTCCAGTGGATTATTCTATGATGTCATTTCATTTATGTGATTTAAATGCTGTGGTTCTCAACCTTTTTGATTGATCTGATTAGATTTAGACTATGTTTATAACAGTTTAATAGTCCTAGCCCCCTGGTTGAGAATCACTGATTTATAATGTTATGTCATTTCGTAAAAGCATCTGTTTACTTCATTGAGTTTACTGTTCTCTTGTTTTTAGTTCCAGTAGGGAAGCCCTTACTGATGGTCATTCCAGTTCCAGGAAACATTGAAGAGGGCAGTGATGTTACCTTGATATGTAACATTCCAAAAGGCTCTCCACCTATCAGTTTTCGTTTTTATGGAGGCAGTGGCACAGAAATATACAGGACCACAGTTCAAAGTAATTCATCCTCATATGATCTGAGTGCAGTAAAGAGACAGCACAGTGGAAATTATTATTGTGAGGCAAATAACCAGGCAGATGCTTTGATAAAGAGTGACACAGTCACAGTCGAAGGTGAGCTTCATCTTTATTTAGCAACAAATAAAATTTTATGAAACGACATTTAAACTTAATACATAAATTAATTTTAAAAAGTGTCTTTTTCTAAAGTTTTATAATTATTGCATGTGCTGATATGAGAGATTGCATTACATTTGTTCACAGACGTTCAAAAACCTTCATTTCAAACTTTTTGCAGAGAGTGAAAAGTTAAATCTCACCCATCTTGAATCTCATAATGAGTTTACTTTGTTCTTGAGCATGTGTGTATAGAATAACATGCTCTATTTGCCTTTTTTTCTTACCTGTAAAGTGGCACTGCCACTCTGGTGTTTAACCACCTTTACCTCAAGTATGTGTCATGGTTATTTTTTGAAGCCATGCAGTATGTATATGTGAGGAACACATTGACATTTAAATCAACGAAAGTATTGCTTGACAGCCGTGTTCACCTTTCAGTTTCATTATGTTGGAAAAAAGCAGCAAGGACATTCTGCAAATCAAAACTATGGAAAATAAGAAAATCGTACATATTTCGAAATACGAAATAATTTTTTTTCTCTTTTTGGTGACCTATTCTTTTAAAGAAATCAAATATGCAACATTTTATCTAACATCGAAAATCTGTAAGGTAAAAAAGAAAGTCCATCTTGTTTATCATCTACTCATTCTCTCTGTTTGTGTCCACTCTATAGTGAGCCTGGCAGCGTGGAAAAAGGCTTTGATTGCAACGTTCTGCATGCTGTTAGTGGCCCTACTGGTCCTTTTCATCGTGATACGCTTCAAGGCCAAGCGAGGTAGAGAGTCCTACAGCCCCCCTGCATCACCTCTCTGACCTGTGAACCAAATTCCCTTTTCAACTTTTCTCTCTGTCACAGGTAAAAGAGAGATGGCTGCCGAACTATCAATGTGAGTCGACTGGCTTATGTTTAAGTTGGTCTAGAATTGAAGGCGTTAGAGAGACAAGATGAGGTGGTTTTGTGTTATTAAATAGTAACTACACTCATCTGACCATGCCTTTACAAGTCATGTGGTCCCAAACAGACAAATATGTTTTAAAAGCAATAATATCCATAGAAAACCAGGAAATTTAGGTAGTGGAGAATATTTAATAAGTACATTTGTGACCCTGGACCACAAAACCAGTCATAAATGTCAATTTATCGAAATTGAGATTTCTACATCAGCTGAATAAATAAGCTTAGGATAGGATAGGACAATATTTGGCCGAGATACAACTATTTGAATATCTGGAATCTGAGGGTGCAAAAAAATCTAAATATTGAGAAAATCGCCTTTAAATTTGTCTAAATGAAGTTGTTAGCTATGCATATTACTGATCAAAAATTAAGTTTTGATATATTTACGGTAGGAAATTCACTAAATATCTTCATGGAACATGATCTTTACTTAATATCCTAATGATTTTTGGCATAAAATAAAAATGGATCATTTTGACCCATACAATGTATTTTTGGGTATTGCTAAAAATATACCCCAGCAACTTAAGACTGGTTTTGTGGTCCAGGATCACATTTGATTTTTTTTTCTCTCACCATTCCTCAGAAAGCCTGCAAGCCCTAAATCAGATGACTCTTTAACCCTGAGTCTCACCCATGACACCCATTATAGCGACCACACAGGTAGTCTCTTTATATATATACAGTATATATATATATTTTTTTTTTTTCATCCACTGTCATCATTCACTCCATTTATTCTTTCACTCTATTTTACCAGTCCATGTTGTGGTCATTTATATTACCTGTTCAGACCAAAACTCTTGCAAGACTGACTAACCCTGACTGTATATTTATATATATGTATAGAACTATTTCATATTGAGTCCTTGTATGATCAGACACCTGCAGGAGTTTCTGAAAACTGTCGGTCATGAGGATGGAAGTTCTTTCTGTAGTTTTGGGACATGCCAAACACTGCACTGTACCCCAAAGTGTGTTTGTCATATCTACCCAATAAACCAATTCTAATTAGGATGAGGGAGCTCATCTTAAGTCAATGGTGCAGCAACTTGCTACTGTGTGGAACAGATTAAGATGACTTCATGTTGAAGTGTCCACATACTTACAAAGTGTCCCCTCACATTCGCTGTTTTGCCAAACATATGCACTCATATCCTGTTCATGAGTCAAGATGACAGGCCAGGAGTATTCAGACTTTGCCATCTATGTTTACGTCACTTAATCTATGATCATGATATCTAGTCACCAGTTGCAACTAAATGTTACTGTACTAAGACGCTGTGTGACACTGGCAAATTCACTGTCTAATTCCAGGCGCAGAGCTACACTTTGATGCCTTGACGGGGAAGGTGACCTATGGGACATGAGATCACCACAATTAATGGGAACAACTAAATAATCCAGTGAACAGTGTAGTGAAGGGTCCAAAAGTTAGAAGTTATGAAAACCATAAGATAAAGCAGTTTCTAAGATTATGAAACTGGAGGCAAAATTTATTAAGGCTTTTTAGGACCACCTCAGGTCTTTTTAGTTTTTCAGATCATACTTCCTTTTTTTTTTTTTTTAAACAAGGAAAAGAGGTATTAAACTGTGGATTGGTAACATGACTGGGTTTTTTAAAAATTGTTGGTTTAGATGCAATGTGTGAATGTACAATTTGTCAGTTTTTGATGCTGGCAAATCAACTGCCCTATCTTCTCTTTAGAACAGCAGAAAAATATTAAACTCACCCATATCACAGCAGTTTGGCTCAGTATTCATCTTAACAGCATCTGAATCATCTGTTCACCATGTGCTTTTTCTCTGATTTCACTGCTTTGCTTGCATACAGTATGTGTTTTTGCTTCCATCATCATTTGTTTGTTTATTAACTGATGTTGTTTGTTTCATTTTACTCTAAAAGCATCTGTGTTAAGGCTTTATTTCCTGTTAAATATTCTATAAAAATGTGTGTATGTATTTGGTACATGAAACAAGATTTGGTAGGCATTTAAAATCTAATAAAATATTTTATTTGGAATTACCTCATTTGGAATTCATTCCCTAAGATATTAAGATTATCGAAATCTCTTTCAACATTCTGTCTCTTTTAACATATTTGAATGAACTATAAACCAGGTATCGTTTATTTATTTCTGACTTTTAACCTTCTTTACATTATTGCTATTAAGATTAACCTGCTTTGGTTTAAATATTTAGAAAAATTTGAAGCAGCAATGTTGACTTTGCATATACATTTATTTTAAATGAACAGTTTCCTGCTTTTGTATTTGTCTGGTAGTACAGTGTCACCAGAGTCCAGACCAAACAGTTTACTTCAGATGCAATGTCTCTAAAAGCAGGTCACAGGTTCAGGAGATACAGTGATTGTAGCTAAATTGGAAACAAGGCTTATATACCGTACAAAAGCTGTTCTGCTTGGTTTAGGGAATTGACTGATTAATCACTGATTACTGATTAATCCTAACACATTCAACATGCTGAAATTTGAATTTAAAGATTTGGTATATATACACTGAACAAAATTATAAACGCAACACTTTTGTTTTTGCTCCCATTTTTCATGAGCTGAACTCAAAGATGTAAGACTTTTTCTATGTACACAAAATGCCTATTTCTCTCAAATATTGTTCACAAATCTGTCTAAATCTGTGTTAGTGAGCACTTCTCCTTTGCCGAGATACTCCATCCACCTCACAGGTGTGGCATATCAAGATGCTGATTAGATGGCATGATTATTGCACAGGTGTGCCTTAGGCGGGCCACAATAAAAGGCCACTCTAAAATGTGCAGTTTTACTGTGTGTGGGGGGGAGGGGGTCTGAAGACCAGTCAGTATCTGGTGTGACCACCATTTGCCTCACGCAGTGCAACACATCTCCTTCGCATAGAGTTGATCAGGTTGTTGATTGTGGCCTGTGGAATGTTGGTCCACTCCTCTTCAATGGCTGTGCGAAGTTGCTGGATATTGGCAGGAACTGGAACACGCTGTCGTATACGCCGATCCAGAGCATCCCAAACATTCTCAATGGGTGACACATCCAGTGACTATGCTGGCCATGCAAGAACTGGGATGTTTTCAGCTTCCAGGAATTGTGTACAGATCCTTGCAACATGGGGCCTTGCATTATCATGTTGCAACATGAGGTGATGGTTGTGGATGAATGGCACAACAATGGGCCTCAGGATCTCGTCACTGTATCTCGAAATGCCATCAATAAAATGCACCTGTGTTTGTTGTCCATAACATACGCCTGCCCATACCATGGACCACTCGATCCACAACGTTGACATCAGCAAACCACTCACCCACACGACGCCATACATGGTGTCTGCCATCTGCCCTGTACAGTGAAAAACCGGGATTCATCCGTGAAGAGAACACCTCTCCAAAGTGGCAGACGCCATCGAATGTGAGGATTTGCCCACTCAAGTCAGTACGACGACGAACTGCAGTCAGGTTGAGACCCCGATGAGGACGACGAGCATGCAGATGAGCTTCCCTGAGACGGTTTCTGACAGTTTGTGCAGAAATTCTTTGGTTACACAAACCAATTGTTGCAGCAGCTGTCTGGGTGGCTGGTCTCAGGCGATCTTGGAGGTGAAGATGCTGTTTGTGGAGGTCCTGGGCTGGTGTGGTTACACGTGGTCTGCGGTTGTGAGACCGGTTGGATGTGCTGCCAAATTCTCTGAAACGCCTTTGGAGACGCCTTATGGTAGAGAAATGAACATTCAATTCACGGGCAACAGCTCTGGTGGACATTCCTGCAGTAAGCATGCCAATTGCACGCTCCCTCAAAATTTGTGACATCTGTGGCATTGTGCTGTGTGATAAAACACCATATTTTAGAGTGGCCTTTTATTGTGGCCAGCCTAAGGCACACCTGTGCAATAATCATGCTGTCTAATCAACATCTTGATATGCCACACCTGTGAGGTGGATGGAGTATCTCGGCGGAGAAGTGCTCACTAACACAGATTTTAGACAGATTTGTGAACAATATTTGAGAGAAATAGGCCTTTTGTGTACATAGAAAAAGTCTCAAATCTTTGAGTTCGGCTCATGAAAAATGGGGGCAAAAACAAAAGTGTTGCATTTATAATTTTGTTCAGTGTACATACAGTGGGTAAAATAAGTATTGAGCATGTAACTATTATTCCCAGTAAATATATTTCTAAAGGTGCTGTTGACATGAAATTTTCAGCAGATGTCGGTCACAACCCAAGTAATACATACATACAAAGAAAACAAAACAAATAAATTCAGAAATTAATTTGTGTAATAAAATGGAATGACATGGAGAGAAAGTATTGAACTACTGAAATTTATTTAATACTTTGTACAAAAGCCTTTGTTGGTAATGACAGCTTCAAGACTTTTTCTGTATGGAGAAACTAGTCACACTCAGGTGTGATTTTGGCCCATTCTTCCACAGAGTCTTCAAATCTTGAAGGATTGAAGACTGTGTTTGGGATCATTGTCTTGCTGAAATGTCCACCCCTTGTTTCATCTTCATCATCCTGGTACTGTAGGTATTGGGACTAAACCAACTAATATTAATTTCCACTGGTATCTTGGCTTTCCATGCCTTTTTGCACCACCCTTTCTTTGTGTGTTCAATACTATTTCCCTGTGTAATTCCATTTTATTACACATAACTTAATTTCTGAACTTATTTGTTTTGTTTTCTTTGTATGTATGGATTACTTGGGTTGTTACTGACATCTGGTGAAAATTTCAAATCCAACAGCCTTTAGAAATATATTTACTTAGAAAAATGGTGACGTGTTCAATACTTATTTTACACGCTATATATATATATATGTATGTATATATAGTATATATATATGTTTATGTATATGTTAAAGTGTTGTGTGTGTGGGTGTTTTTAAAACCTCTGATGACTCAATCTAATTTTGTACAAAATACTCTGGTAAAGTTGGGAATTTACTTCAGCTAATTGGATTTCACTTGAGATCAGTGGTATGTGTAAATGACCATGGCTGATGTACAATTTTTGCTGTGTGTTTCAGTGGTGAATAACAAAGAGAGTGTTTGGAGTGAAAGACCTCCAAGTAAGTCACCACTTAGTAATCATACTGATTTCTGTGCATTCCCCAAGCTACTACACTGTAAAAAAAGAAAAAAGTTGAGCAAACTTAAAGAAATTTTTTTTTACCAGCTTCAGCAGATTTTTGATTATTATTTTTGTAGGAGATTCTCAAATTTTTGTTGTATAAACTTAAAATGACAAGTTGAGAAAACTAAAAAATCTGCTGAAGTTTGTTGCCTTAAAATTTTAAGTTGGCTCAACTTTTCTTCTTTTTTCTTTTTTTTACAGTGCAGTGTTTACCTGCAGGCCTACCTGAAAATATTCTAACCTACTTCATTTTGTATCTTTGTTTTGATGTTTGTGTTTTTCACCAGATGTTGCTGACCAGGACAGCCTAGGGTCCACAAATGAAGGTGACGTAGAGTACACAGAGGTGGTTCATCCTCAACCTGTAGATTCTACGCGAAGTAAGTTCAACATTTTAAAACTATATCCATCTCTTTTCTTTTTCCTCTCACTCCTCTTGCCTTTTGAATAGGAACATTTTGACTCCCTGGTATGCATGAGCTGATTAGAGAAAAGCCGCTTCCTGGGTGGGGTCCAAATTATCAAGAGCCCTGGATTTTAATTACAGTGGTTACTTTCTAGAGGCATCTTATAAACAGGAAAGGCCAGACTAATTAGGTTCCTGCTAACTCCAATAGCTTCTTACTTACATTATCCAGAATTACAGTGTTCAAAACAATTGTTATTTCTACCTCTCTCTTTTTTCCTTTTTTTTTTTTTTTTTTTTTTTTTTTAAGATATACCCTAAACATGTTTTTTTTTCTTTTCTGCTATAGTTCCTCTGAAAAAAGGCACAGATACTGTGTACAGTGAGCTTCAGACAACTCAAGGTACAAACAACATTGCAAAAAGGAATAAAAGGAACAAATATATTTATACACAAAAAGTTCCTATGGCATTATGTAATGCAAGCACACAGAGCAGTGGGTTGTGTTGTAATTAATGCTTTTTCTAATTCATACTGTTTGTACAGGTTCTATTGAACATGTAAACCATGTAAGTGACCTTAATTCTCTCACTTCTTATGGCCTTATAAGCATTCTTTCCATCCTGCTGCCTGACCTTTGAAATAATCAAGAGATCGCCTGTGTCTCAGTGTGTTTCAAAAGTTAAGAAAGTATAATGTTAAGTTATGTTTTTAATGTTTGACTTGGCTTATACATTAAAAATAATGAAATACTCCAGGTCCAGCATAATTTGTTTTTATATAACTTGATTTGTTTTGTTGTCTACTGCAGTGAAATTCACACATTTTAAGCATTGCAAGTTTAAAGAGTAATTTTGGTCCAAAAATTGTGACAAAAAAAAAAACTTATTCCTTTGAGATTTTTTTTTTCCCATTACCTTATTTTTTTTAATACAAATATCTGAACAGTGAAGACATGCTACTCATCAACTTTTATTTACTTTTTATTTAAGCAAATTACTTAAAATCTAAATCAAAGTATGCAGCTTGTTCATTAACAAATGGCTATCTGAGACTTAACAAGTTAATTTCATGAGTAATATTTTACATGTGTGACGTAGCATATCAATGCACCTGACCAGAGAACTCTAAAGCGATCTTAGTTTTCTTCAGTATCCCTATGCCATGTGGGAGGATGTAACATAGTTGCATGGAGGACTGAATGTGTGTTTTGTAAACTCTGTCTACAGTAAGTGAAGCGGGAAACACCAGTCACACTTTCCAAATGGGAACAAATAGCAGGGCTGTGGTTTCCTCTTGAACAGAGGGCCAGAATTTACAGAGAGCAGTCATGCACACAGTGACTTCATAATCTCTGTGAAAGGCCGGAGGAAAGGAAGACAGAAGTACAGCAAAATTATGAGACAGAATGACTCAGTGTAAAACATTGAAATTGACATGAAATTTTCCCTTATGGGTTTATTGTTAAACTTTTCCACCTCCTCTTCCTCATTATGTGTACATCTCTGATAGATTATGTGGATTTCCAACAGAGTTTAGCATGTTAAGAATGACAAAAGAGAAATGTGTCCTTTGAGAGAAATGTTTCCCTTTCCTCTGGGGCAGTAGTGGCCTAATGGTTAAAGAGTCAGACTTGCAACCCAAAGGTCGTGGGTTTGAGTTTCGGTACTGGCAGGGTGGGGGGGGGGTGAACGGTCAGTGCTCTCTTCCACCTTCAATACCACGACTGAGGTGAGACCCTTGAGCAAGGCACCGAACCCCCAACTGCTCCCTAGGTGAGCAAGAATGGCTGTCCTCTGCTCCGGGTATGTGCTCACTGCTGTGTATGCACTTGGAAGGGTGAAATGCGGAGCACAAATTCTGAGTATGGGACACCTTTCCTTTCCTTTTTGAGGATGTTATTAACATAAACAGATTTTCATTTAATATGATTTCTGAAAATGAGGACATACATCTCATCTATCAATTTTGTGTTTGTATTTTTGTAGCAAGGCCTGTTAGAATATGCTGAACTCAACCATGATCTTCCTGAACCAGTAGACTGATAGAAGTCAGTCAACATCCCTCACCTCCCTCTGGACTACTGTGGCCTATATGACATCAATCTTCTGTGTCCTCCACCAACATTATCCTAAAAAAAACACTGATTTAATCATTTATTTCCCTTTCCTCATATGTGATTGATTGTTTGTCCTATTTGTCACAGTGCTATACTATTGTGTGTATGGTCGGTACTAAAAACCACATGCTTTTCACAAGGTTGCATTTTTAATAAAGTGAAATGATTTATTTGACTTTCTCTCTGTGTTAAATATCTTGTAACTTTAAAACCTCAATAACTTTTCTGTCTATGAAGTTGAAATTAAGGATTAGTTGTCTTTTTGTACCCTGTGTACAGCCGCATTGAATGATGTGATGCAAACTGCTACGGCAGTTAGTTGGATATCAGCTCACATAAGAGATAAGAGAGAAGTCATATGTTTATCTTTGGGCAAAATGCTTTCATCTACTGACAAAAATAATGTAACTTTTAGCATTAGCTAAAGGAAACCAAAACAAAGAATTTCCCTTTGGGTTCCACTGGGAGAAGATGATAATGGCTAGTGAATACCAGTCACACCCACATCACTTAGCTCATTCAGCCTGATATCACTGAGTGTACATACACTAATGTCACAAATATTGGCACCCTTGGTAGGAGAAACATGGAAATATGTCTTTGGTGTTTATCGCTTGGTCATTCATTCATATTCACAAAATGTAATCTTTAATTAGTAATTTAAGTAAATTAAATTGTATTAAAGTTAACGAATTCAGTAAAAAGATTTCTTTGCTAAGATTTCTTCTTTAATGTGTAATAAGGTGGATGAACAACTGTCAAGAAATGTGAGACCATTCCTCCAGTTTCAGAGGTCCTTGTGGACTTTCTTCAACAGATTATCACACAGGTTTTCTTTGAAGTTTGGGTCAAGGGACTGCTAAGTTCTATGGGTGACTATCAGTGAATCATTTTTGTGTTGATACTGAGGTGTACTTTGGATCATTGTCCTATTGAAGGAGCCAACCAAAGTGCAGTTAATGCTTGCTGAGGTATTGATTTAAAATCTGCTGGTACCTGATGGAGGTCATGATAACATGTATCCTAATAAGTTGTAAAGGGCCTTTGGAAAACAATTAGCCTCACAGCATTAAAGATCCAAAATCATACTCCATAGTGGGGTTGAGGAACTTTTCTACATTGGCTGTCATTCGGTCTACACCAAAAAGCATTTGCTTTCCTTAGCTGACGATTCTTTGTTAACCAAACAGAGCTAGTGGTTGTTCCTGTTACTAATGCTTCTCAGCCAACAAGATCTGCCCATACAGTTTACTAATATTCACTCTGTAAATTTGTGAATGCTTCTCTAGAGGAGAAACCCTTTTGAAAAACAGTCAGCTTTCATGCATAGTATTGTGCTATTGTCATTGTAGTAAAGTTAGTTATATATCAAAGTGAGGTCATAGCAATTCCTGGTAATTACAACAGAAAAAAAAAACAAACAAACAAAAAAACACATCTGGTCCTGGACTATCATCCTCTTTCATTTCAGGGAAACCGGTTTTGAGAAAACTGAACTGTGTTTTCTGTTTGTGGTTTTAAAATACTTGCAAATTATGCTTTTTTTTTTGTTTGTTTGTTTGTGAAAACCTTCCCAAACAAATTAGTGCAAATGAGTATTTCAACCATCAAACAATTATCTTATTGCCATTTCCATTAAATCTTATTGATTTGTGAGCTGAAAAAACTTTTTTTCACAAATCGTTTTTTTTTTTTTTTTCAGATCTTTCCCATATTGAGGAAAAACTATAGAAATTAGCCTGTGTGTCACCTCATATTTATAGCCCAGTGAAACAGGAAGTCAAGGCTAATCAACAACTTTTCTGAGGCTCTTTTTTTCCAGCCCTATCATTTGAAGGGGAAAGAATCAGTTAAAGAGTGTGGACCAATTCATTTATCTTGGCAGTATAATCTCAAATTATGTAAGTATTACAAATAACTCCATTCAAAAGACAGCAGAGACACCAATATAGCACAGCATGCGTCATCCTGGACAGGTTTGTTCTGGGACTTATGAATTTTATTGATGGCCCTGTAAGCATTATTAAATTTTTGTTGTTGCTCTGTGTGTTCATATTTGTATTTGAAACAGTAATTGTTCATTTTTTCCAAAATTCAATTTACCCTTGATGTAACACAATTGACCCATTATCGTCATTGTCCAGTAGAGGGATCATTTGTGCTGTTTATGTGTAGCATCTGCATATAGTTCAGTTGTGCCATCTAGCGGAGAAAAGCTATTATTCACACAATTGGCTGGTTATTGACCTACAAATTGTTTTTTTTTTTTTTTTCAGTATAAAGTGTTGTGTAAAAATTACGGCTCTATGTAAATTATTTTAATTCACTTTTTGTCTCTATAGCCTACATGTATTGATTATAACTGAGTGGAAAGCCTCATTCACACCTTATCCATAAACACAATATATCTGTTTGTTTCTTCTTAAAAAGGTCATGCCCTTGGTTTTCCGCATTAGACCGTTGTTAATATAGTTGTTAAGGTCATACATGTGCTGTAATGTGTCCCTATCTTTTCAGATCAATGCTATTTTAATGTGATATGTATGTCCATTCTTTAAATGTTCCTAAATAATAAATTCTTCTTGAATTCTTGAAATTCTTTCAACATTCTGTCTTACAACATTAATTAAACACTTTTCATTATGCAATGGTCTGTCTGAATACTTGATTCTGATTGGCTGGCAGATGTTGATTAAATTCGTTTAACCGCACAGGTAGTTCCAGGTCCGTTTAATCACGTTCTATATTAATGCGCTTCCTATAAACATTGGTAACCATAGTAACATACAGTTACGGTTGAATAGTACTACAGACGAAAATAACCGTCATTTTTAAATTTCCGGTCAAATATTGCAGCGCAAATATTATTAACATCTTTAATATGTGAATGCTGGCAAATGACTATGGCATAAACGGGATAATCAACTTCGCTGCCTCCGCTGCGCGTCGGGTGGTTCTTCGCCTCCACGTCGTGCATTCGAATCGTTTAATGCACAGCTAGCCGTTGATTATCCCTTACGTAACTGGCAACAGAATATACTTTGATAGTGTTATCACTTATAAATGTTTTTGCAAAGGCCTACTTTAAATCCTTACACCTCAGTGCCCTCAAGGTGAGCGCGAAAATGGAGTTGACATGGCAACAACTGTATTTTTATCCTTGATAAAAAGAAAAATCATTTGCCATCTCCCATTACTCATATGTGCCGCCATTGAGCTGATTAGAGAACAATTACAGCTTAACAGTATTTCTATGCCTCCGCTATGACTGTTTATATTTAGCAAGCGCGAATGTAGAGAGAGATAATCAGGTCCTTCGTCTCAGCATTAAGTTTCATCTGACTTGTCCATTTGCTGATTTTGATGCTTTTATTATGATGACATGCTAACTGAATCAGGAACTGAAATGTTAATGGAAGCAATTTTAATGGAACAGGGTTTTTTTTTTTTTTTTTTGGACTCTTAATTTTACAAAACACTACATCTTTAACAAGTTCACAATGCTACATTAAATAATTTCCTTATTGCCCTGTAAATTAAACAAAGCAGCATTTGTTTTTCTTAGCTGACGATTCTTTGTTAACCAAACAGAGTTAGTGTTAGTTCCTGTTACTAACGCTTCTCAGCCAACAAGATCTCCCCATACACTTCACTCTGTACATTTGTTAATGTTTCTCTAGAGGAGAAACCTCTTGAAACACAGTCAGCTTTCATGCATACTATTGTGTTATTGTCAAAGTTAGCTATACATCAAAGTGGGGTCATAGCAGTTCTTAATAATAACAGAAAAAGAAAGAAAATAAAAACATCTGGTCCCGGTCTATCATCATCTTTCATTTCAGGGGAAACAGTTTTGAGGAAACTGAATTCCGATTGCAAAGAGTCTGAACTGTTTTGTTTGTGGTTTTAAAATACTTTTGCAAATTATGATTATTTTATCATGGACATGGAAACACATACATATGGAGGTCAATGCATTTGTACTTTTATTACAAAACATCTTCTGCGAACCATTTCAAACTTCTAATTTTATGTTGCAAACCAGCTGAACATCACACACAGTATTATTTCTAGTGTATAACCACAGAAAGTATGTGGTGAAAGTGATAGTGGGCTATTTCCTGTATAGGTTCATTCTTTTATCTGCACAATCAGCAGCATTCAAATCTTTAGACTATACATGTTGGCAATATTGACTGTATTTATCTTCTTATCTCACCTTTCACATAATGACAAATCTCTAAAGGGGGATTTTGCTTAATTAGGTACATAGACTATTTCAGTCTTAGGTGTTGTGTTCTACAATATGCTCATGCATCTTAATTCCTAATTACAATTTGAAAAGGCTCTAGTGAAATGACCATGGTTAGTATTTTGAGTTAGGATGTTTAATACAGACTCAAGCATACAAAGAAACTCTTAGAAATTACGAATCCTACTATTGTTCAGGAATTGGCTCATGAATATTAAATAGATTATCCTCGCGTTTTTTCCTGAGTGTTCAGTCACGCAGTCGAATTAATATTAATGAGCCCAGTTAATACGCCAGTTGACAGGCTATCACCAAGCGACGTCTGCCTTTCGCCAAATCACTCAGGGCTAGTGGCAGAACGTCACGTTGCGTAAATAATATTCATGAGCCAAGCATTCGCCGTAGTAGGAATTGTGAATTCGTATTCAAGACTGGCAGATTCACTTCCAGGTGCTAGGAGACACGCGGTCCACTCACAATTCAACACGAACTGCGTTCGGCCTGATAAATGCGCATGCGCAGCAGCACTGTCCTCTCTGTTTCCTGCGCACATTGCCACGTTATTAGCGGCAGACACAAAATTCAAGCGACACTTCAGACAGTTAAAGGTGAAAGAAGACCTGCCGCGCTAACAATTTTTCCGGTTTCCATCACGGTATTATTAATAGTTGGCACGTTTGGCGGTGATCCGAGATGCTGAAGTTGTTGATTGTGTGCGCACTAGCCGCTATGAGCGCGGCTGATATCGCCGAGGAGGAGGACGTGCTCGTACTGAAGAAAAGTAACTTCGAGGAGGCGCTCAAAACTTACCCAAATATCCTTGTTGAGTTTTGTAAGTAGTCGCCAACTTTGTTTGATTTGTCGTTATGTTGATGTCGATAGCTTGTGCATGAGGAAAATGCAAAACGAAACCAATTCTCAGTGAAATCGGAGTTGTTTTTTATTCTGAGCCTTGATTTGCTGCAGCAGTACTTAATCTCTTGCAATCATACCTCAAGTAACAGACGTGTGCTAACCAAATCTTAATGATAATATAAAACCGTAAAGTAAGAACGCAATTTTGAAAGCGTTCAGAGAAGTGATTCCAATGTAACGTTAATGATTTGAAGGCATCTTTGCCACTCGCCCCAAAACTCTCTATTTTGACAAAGCAAAAGTACATTGAATCCCTTTACGAATAATGCATTAGAGTCAAATTGGTAGATTTGTAAGTACGTATTCAGGAAGATGGTAGCCTTTGAACAGTAGCTCTGAGTTCCTTTCGTGTTGAAAATAATAAATGCATTAATTTGCACTTTCACTTGTTTTTTTTTCGACTTTCGATTTCCTACTACTTTGTTTTTCGTTTTCGCCACTTCATGCAAATGAGATGCAGTATGTTATGTGCAAGCATGAATGAGTTTTCAACCTGAAAAGACTTCTCAAACTTGTGTATAACCGGGCTTCTAGGTTAGTGTATCTGCGCTTTACCGGGCTAAATTCATTGGTCGCTCTCGAAGTATATCCTGATACAAGGAAGTGATAGACTCTCGAGTTCTCCAATCACTAGCCTCCACGAGTGTTTCGTCATAATGAGATGCGTGACGGCGAGGAATATGGGCCGGACTTTCCAGCGGCCCCGCGCTAGGTTGACGTGTACATCAGAGAAATAACTTTTGTTCCACTTTGAATTTATGGTATTTAAAAACACTTATGTAAAGAGAGCGTAAATTGTACATTATTTCATTAGTGTTTTATTTGATAAGAGTGAAGGGATATTTGATGCGCTTTTTTTTTTTAAATAACACTGAACTTTGGTCTTGACTTTAATCTTCCTCAGCACGTCATATCTCGCATCATGGCATGTTATTAGAGTAATAAGTTTGGCCTACTTATTTAGTTTATCCAGTTTTACTGGGTTTGAACACTGGAATAAACCTACATTCTTTTTATTCATGTATACCACTAACACATTCATTCAGACAAATTACTGCTAATGTGGTTTGTGAGTAATGAATGTAAAATCACTAACATGCAGTGACAGTAAATGTCAGTATTATTGAATTTAACCATTTTTTGCTAATTGCAGATGCACCATGGTGTGGGCACTGCAAGGCCCTGGCCCCTGAATATGCCAAAGCAGCTGGTATGCTGAAAGCTGAAGTCTCAGACATCAGACTCGCAAAGGTGGATGCAACAGAGGAATCTGAGCTCGCTCAGGAGTTTGGTGTTCGTGGATATCCCACCATCAAGTTCTTCAAGGGAGGAGAAAAGGAGAACCCCAAGGAGTATTCTGGTGAGAGATATCAGCCACAATTTTCCTTCATAATATCCATGGTCCGTCTTTGTGTATGAACTACTAGACTGGCTTCAGCTTTTGACTTATACTTTTGTTAAAAAAAGATTTCAAATGGTTTCAAAATTATTAATGAGATTTGTTCAAAACCAGATAGAAGGAAATCAGTAAGTGTATGAACAGTTCTAACAGGTTTGTTTTGGTTAGAATCGCTGAAGTGTAACTGAGGTGTACTGATGCCATCTACCGTAAACCATAATTCAGTTTAGACGGGTCAGTGGTCTGCATACCATGAACGTGAGCGCTAACTGCTGAAGACGTGCATGTCATTCTGTACGTGGAAGCCCTGAGTTCCAGCCTGTTTGTAGAAGGCCCCTCCCCCTTTCCTTCAACGTGCAGTTCCTCACGTTGCCTGTGGTCTGGTTGCTGTAGGCTGCTCTCCATGGCTGTGTTTATTACTGTCTTACTCCTGCAGACCAGACCTGCCTCAGCAAATGCAAGTTCCATGACTTTCAGATGTCTCAAGGTCTTAAAAAAAAAGAAAAGAAAAAGTAACACCCACTTTTTGGATTCCTTGTGGGATTACAGAAAGCAAAATTCCAGAATGTTTAATCTTTGTCTTATCTGGAGTCCTTGATGGTAGGACTCTATCAGGGCGTCTGTATCAGGTGATGTCATAAGAACTCTGACTTGATCAAAAGCTGAATCAGAGTGTAACTGTTGACGTGTCACATCAGTAGTTCCTGCTGTAAGCTGTGGTGCTTGCTCCTCAATCATATCATTTAAAAACTGCATAATTAAGACTACCTTTGAAACTGTGACATGTCGGTCCTGTCCCGGAGGTCATAAATGGGTGAGGATACATGAAAGGAACACTTAAGTTATGTTTACTGCTGTATTTAATAGCTTTATATAATTTTTTGTTTGTTTTTAATTAACAGCGCATTATTTCTGTAGCTCAAAAAGTAGAACTGGGGATTAGCACACCGAGGTCACGTGTTAATTTCCAAATGAATGCATGAACTGATGAAATTTATGCCTGAAATGCAGTGCAAGGAGCTTTGAAAAAAAAAATAATAATAATAATGTGCCAAATGTAAATGTAGCACATCTCCTATAGTTACTATGCCACTTTTTTTCTATACATGTACAAGAGTTTGCTTGATACCACCAGGTTCCTTTGTCTCACTATGACATGCTCATGCTCTGTCTTCAGCTGGCCGACAGGCTGATGACATCGTCAACTGGCTGAAAAAGCGAACTGGCCCTGCAGCTACTACTTTAACTGATGTGACGCAGACGGAGTCTCTTATTGCTGATAATGAGGTTGCAGTCATTGGGTTCTTTAAGGTAAATGTCGTTCTTTTCTTCAGCTAGTTAAGTTCTGGGTTTTATTTTATTTATTTTTTTTTTTTTTACTAATTTTTTTTCGGTCTCTCTGCAGGATGTTGAATCAGAAGATGCCAAAGTCTTCATTAAAACCGCAGAGGCTGTGGATGACATCCCCTTTGGCATCACCTCAGATGATGCAGTCTTTTCAAAGTTTGAAGTGGCCAAGGATGGTGTTGTTCTTTTTAAGAAGGTACACATTCTCGACTTTGTAACTCTGCTGACTAAATTTCAGAGATCTTATTAATATTTGTTTATAACTTTATATTAATGCATAGTAGCTAGGGGTGTGACACGATCTTATGGCTCGTTTCCACTGAGCAGTATGGGTCAGTACAGTACAATATGGTACGATTTGGGACCTAACACTCTGTGTTTCCACCGCCAACAGTACCCTTATTTGATGGGCATGGTGTATGCCGGAAAGTAGCAATCGCCGATAAAGCGCGACAATGAGCACAACTCTGCCTCTTTTTGTTAAATGTCAGTTTTAATGAATAATAGCCATTATAAAAGTACACTGAACAAAATTATAAACGCAACACTTTTGTTTTTGCACCCATTTTTCATGAGCTGAACTCAAAGATCGAAGACTTTTTCTATGTACACAAAAGGTCTATTTCTCTCAAATATTGTTCACAAATTGGTCTAAATCTGTGTTAGTGAGCACTTGTCCTTTGCCGAGATACTCCTTCCACCTCACAAGGTCAGTCAGTATCTGGTGTGACCACCATTTGCCTCACGCAGTGCAACACATCTCCTTTGCATAGGTTGTTGCTCATACCATAACCTCACCGCCACCATGGGCCACTTGATCCACAATGTTGACATCAGCAAACCGCTCACCCACACAACGGCATACACGCTGTCTGCCATCTGCCCTGTACAGTGGAAACCAGACCTGTAGTCAGGTCAAGACCCCGATGAGGACGACGAGCATGTAGATGAGCTTCACTGAGACAGTTTCTGACAGTTTGTGAAGAAATTCTTTGGTTATGCAAACCGATTGTTGCAGCAGCTGTTCGGGTGGCTGGTCTCATGATCTTGGAGGTGAAGATGCTGGATGTGGAGGTCCTGGGCTGGTATGGTTACACGTGGTCTGTGGTTGTGAGGCCGGTTGGATGTGCTGCCAAATTCTCTGAAACGCCTTTGGCGACTGCTTATGGTAGAGAGATGAACATTCAATTCACAGGCAACAGCTCTGGTGGACATTCCTACAGTCACCATGCCAATTGCACGCTCCCTCAACTTGCGACATCTGTGGCATTGTGCTGTGTGAAAAAACAGCACATTTTAGAGTGGCCTTTTATTGTGGCCAACCTAAGGCACACCTGTGCAACAATAATGCTGTCTAATCAGCATCTTGATATGCCACACCTGTGAGGTAGATGGAGTATCTCTGCAAAGAAGTGCTCACTAACACAGATTTAGACAGATTTGTGAACAATATTTGAGAGAAATGGGCCTTTTGTGTACATAGAAAGTCTTAGATCTTTGAGTTCAACTCATGAAAAATGGGTGCAAAAACAAAAAAGTGTTGCTTTTTTATAATTTTCGGTGTACAAGTACAAAGTATAAGAGGCTTATATACAGGGTGTCCGCGGGTCCTTAAGTCTTAACGTCTTGTATTCAGATTCATTCAGTGCAAACGGCGATTGATATTGGATAGGGTATTTCTGGTATCAAGGTCGCACTGTTGAGGCTCACGCTGCCTGTCTCTTTATGAGAAGTCTAAACAAATGAGCATAACAAACATAACTCAGGAGCACACTGAGGTATAAATTCAAAATGCTTAATTTATTCATAATGTAGTTAAGTGACATACCATGACAAGGGGGCTATTTTGCGGAATATTTCATGATTGCAAATGTCACATTGATTTTAGTTCAGTAAACAAGTAGTTATTGTTACTTACTTTTTAGACGCAACATTTACCGTTTTGTTCTATTTCACCAACGAAAATGGTTCCAAACAAAGATCAGCACAATCTTCAAGCAACACTGGGCGGTGTTTTGTTACTGAATGATTCAGCATTTTGAAGGAATCTGCTGACTCAATGCCTCACTCATTAAGTGACTTTACCGCCACCTACTGGTGCATATCCCCCCACATTTCTTATTTGTATATCCAAAAATGTATTTCAAATATGTTATGAGTTTATTAATGTATTGCAGTTAATTTTAATTTTAATCTGACTGGTAACAGCCCTATAGTGTATATTAAATTTATTGATTAATTGTAGTAATTTGACATGAAAGATGCATACATTTACAAATGGCCTTTTTCAGCCTTTTTAAAGGTAAATAAAATATGCAGATAGAACACTGAAAATAATGCTTCAGAATAAATTGTTTACACTACCAAAGATCTCAGTGATTCAGTACTTTTGTGGGGATAAAGTTAACATTATATCATTGTAATCATTTATGACAGCGGTTTATATATATTTTTTTTTTACATCAAATATTACATGCATGTATCTAATATAATGTGCACTTCCATTACAGGTTTAGGTCTTAAATTTCATTTATGGTGGTATTAAAAAGGTCTTAAATTTAAACCCTGTTTATAAGAGGACATAAAGACAAAAGCAAACAATTCAGTCAAACGTATGCTACAAAGTCAGCACTGTACTACGGTAAAGTTCAAAATAAATATATAAATTTAAACATAACCTTGTGCTCAGCCAAAATGATATGACCAGGAACAAATAATAGATTCATGAGACAACAAATGCCTGTTAAATATACCCAAAACGATTTCTATCATGTTTAATCACTACAGAGACATCAGAGCCAGCGGCAAATGTCGGAAGGACTAGCTGAGCTAAGGCTGCTCTGGGCGGATACATGAGCACTGAGATCGCCCAGTGATCACCTGGAGTTCCGAAATTGGCATAGTAAATTTTCAAATAGGCCCCATCTTTATAAATAAACCTTTGATTTGACTTTTAAACAACTACATTCTCATCTGAAAAACTCTTAAAACGACACTTCATGACACGATAACAGTAATATTTTGAAACTTATGTGGGTTTTTGGGCAATGATGTTTCACAAGTCCACAAGAACAGAAAAGAATGCATATTGAGAAATGGCTATTGTCTGTGTGAAAATAAAAAAATGTGTATTTTGTCATTTTGAGTCACCCTTTTGGTACCCTTTGTTGTGCTAGGTACCCCAACAGAAGGGTACCAAAAAAGTGGTGTGGTGCGCTTCGCTATTTTGGTACCATTCACAACTTCTGACAGTGGAAACGGACATAATTGGGTACCGTACTGTACTGAACCGTACCACTCGGTGGAAACGAGCCATAATAGCATAAGATATAGCATAAGTATCTGCCAATACCAAGTTTTCCTATAGGAATGTCTATGTGGTGAACATTTCAGTTATTAAAATCAATCCAGTGTATAAAGAGTTGTGCAGAGAGTAAAAGAAAGAAATGTATGATGTATGTTTATGTACATGTTAAAGATACACTCTCACTCTTTGTGTATATATACACGTGTATACAGACATTGGCAGATGTATGTTACAATGGTAGACATTGTAAACTGGCTTTGTGGTCACAGTTATGAATATTGGGCTACTAATATAAACTTGTATTTTATGTACGGTAAGCAGAATAATCGCAAGATAATGTGGAGATGAGGTTAGAAAGAATGAAGCTTGCGGTTTCAGAATGCCAGTCAAGTCTGAATTGGGATGCAACCCATAGCGCGTTATGACAACGATGTGGCAGTCTGATGGTCGATAATTAAATCGTTAAACGAAGGCGTGATTGTTACCAACGTTAAAATTAACATTGGTGGATAACTGGCAGTGAGTGCATCTCCACTGCAAAGCTGCATATACAATCGCTGGTGTTAGTCGCAAATATTAAATGTGTTTAAAATCTTTGAGAAGACCACTTGCAACGACTGGTTCTTGAATTATAAGATCATAATCTTTAGACACCACATACTACACAACTTTTTCTGCCGACTGCAAACAGCGACAGAGTCCAACTGAAAGAGACCTGGTCCAATTGGACACGATTAGTTGTCCATCCCAAATTACATTCATAATCGACCTGACAGTCGTGTAGTGTGTTCTCAGCTTCAACATCAGGCTAACAACAATTTAAGACCATTTAGATTATAAAATCCATAAGAGTCCACTTTTCCTCAAAGTCCTCAGTTCAGCCACGGTAACATGATCCTGCTGCACCTATTATAGTCTCATCTGGCAACTCTACTGTTGCTATTATTGGTCTTTGCTCGGCTGTGCAATGAATTTGGTTTTCTGGTTCTTACTGGTTGAAACAGACAGCAGAGCTCCCCCTTGACCTTTGAATGCATTAGGTAATGATGCTCTCATTTATCAAGGTTAGTGAATCATTGTCAACCCATTAATAAATTGTGTGGCTTCCTAGAAAACAAATTGGTAATTTCGTAGAGGGGTGGGCATTTAGATATTTTACAGTGCTTGTAAAAGCCCTGTTCACACCAAGAACGATAACTAAAGATATTAGCGTTCACACCAGTGGACAATATCGTCTGTTTGTTCTAAGCACATACTCGTCTGCCGCTTTTAAATTCTTGAGCTCGTTACAGCAGGATGGATTCTGTTTGGGTGTCAGTATTTGTATCATTCATCAGCTGGAAAAAATCCTGAAAATTATTCCAAAGATATCGTTTCTTTGTGCCTTTATTTTATTACTTATGTGCCGCTATAGCTGTGGTGTGGATTCTGCTATTTTTGTGATATTGAGAACGATTTTTAGAACTATCTTTATCGTTATCTTTATAGTTATCATCCTTGGTGTGCACGGGCCTTAAGAGTTGAGCACCACATCAGTGAATTTACTTAAGGGATTGTTCACAAAATGAACTTGTTGCAAACATGTATGAATCTTTCTTCTGTTAAACAGTCAAAGAGCCAAGTCAGCGACACGTTTGTCCAACCGTCATGTAAAATTAGTAGCTTGATTACGTATTTGCATCATTGCTTAGGAGTCCCCTTGATGTCACCTGAAAAGCAGAATCAAATAAACATGCACTACAGTTCAACAGAAAATATATACACTACCATTCAAATGTTTGGGGTCAGGACTTGTATAAGTCTTTTTTTTTTTTTTCTGGTTAAATCAAGCAGCACAAATGTTTCTAACATTGATAAAACGCCATATTAGAATGATTTCTGAAGGATCATGTGACACTGAAGACCGTAGTAATAGGTGATGGAAAATTTAGCCCCCACAGGAATTAAAATTATTTTAAAGTGTTTAAATGGCAACAGTAATATTACAATTTAAAATAACTGTTTTGTATTTTATTATTGCTGTTTTTACTGTATTTGTGATCAAATAAATGCAGCCTTAATGAGCATAAGACACTGCTTAAAGTATTCAGTGGTTCTTTGTTCAGAAAATGTATGTGCAATAGGACACAGTACTCTTGAACTAGATGAGCTCCACACGAAGATGAGGTCTTGCGGTAATTCAGACACATGAATCTTTGATCCGATCACAGGCACTACGTCTTCATGCATGTTGCTGACCTGTCTCAAAATACAACTGCATTAAAATTCACAGAGTTCTGCTGTGAAAATCATTTGCTGATTGAATATTCACTGATTGGCCTTCAGTGAAAGGATCGGCGTTCCATCTCCCTGCCCAACTCTTTAATCTTATTAGAAATCCATAGGGTTCCCACGGTCAGAGAGAAAAAATAAATACATAAAATCCTGAAACTGTAAAGTCTTTTCCGTGAAGACAAAATCTACATTCTTTATAGAAATCAGCCTACAATAATTTGTTCTTTCAGCAGGGTGGAAGGATGTGCTTTAAATGTATAATCAACAATGGACTAAACTTTTCGTTGACCCCTGTCACTAAAGAGGCTTTGGGGTTGCTGTGTCTTAGTGCCCAGAGACACACACACTGAGGCAGTAGGGACAATGAATTTCATTCCAGAATGCAGCTGCTCTCTTTATGTGTGCTATTAATGCCCACTGTATGTGTTGAATCTAGAATATCGGCTGCCCTGTGGCCAACAACTGGTGCAGTCACGTTTCTATGCTTGAGGGATGCATAGTTCCCTAGTTAACACAATTACAGTGAATTTTGTTTCTATGGACCTAGAGAGAGTGGGAGAGATTACCTCTTAACTTTTTCTGTCTTTCACACCCGCTGACTCGCTGTTTCATTTATTTTTCAGTTTGATGAGGGTCGCAATACATTCGATGGAGAGCTCAGCAAAGAAAAGCTACTGACCTTCATCAAATCCAACCAACTTCCCCTGGTCATTGAGTTTACGGAGCAGGTACACTTTAGCCACACTTGTCTCTTGTTGTATATTGACATTACAGATGTGTGGTTGACCTGTTGCATGCAGACCCAGTTGGCCTATTTAGATTTTCATTGTAAAAAATTGATTTGCATTTTTGCCATATTGTGGAGGGAACAATAGATTCTAAGATTCTTATTTCTCGTCTACAGACTGCTCCAAAAATCTTTGGAGGTGAAATCAAGTCCCACATCCTAATGTTTGTGCCCAAAACAGCCAAAGACTTCCAGGATAAGATGGACCAATTTAAGAAGGCATCTGAGGGCTTCAAAGGCAAAGTGAGTGTCGTTGGTGTGTGTGTTGTGTGTTTTTTTTTTTTTTTTTTTTTTTTTTTTAAATTATTATTACTATTAAACTGTCAGTGTATGTTTTGATGAATACATTGGTGTTTAACCTAATTCTCTTTCTTCACAGATTCTCTTCATCTTTATTGACAGTGATGTGGATGATAATCAGCGAATTCTGGAGTTCTTTGGCCTTAAGAAGGAAGAGTGCCCAGCAATCCGCCTCATTACCCTAGAGGAAGAGATGACCAAATACAAACCAGAAACCTCAGAAATTACAGCAGAGAACATCGTCACCTTCTGCACAGCCTTCACACAGGGAAAACTCAAGGTGACTGAGAAGTTTGTTTGGGTTTCAGTTTAAATGTCTGTGGTGTAAATGATGAAATGAGTCTTTAGTAGTTACTTAAAACTGGCACTTAAATGAAAAATGTGTTCTGTCTTTTTGGAATGATTGTTTTGTGTGTGTTGAATGATTGTAATGTCTTTTCAGCCTCATTTGATGAGTCAGGACATTCCTGATGACTGGGATAAGAACCCTGTCAAGGTCCTGGTGGGCAAAAACTTTGAAGAGGTTGCCTTCGACCCCGCCAAGAATGTCTTTGTAGAGTTTTGTACGTATTTTTTCTATATAAAAATGTCTTCGCTTAGATGCAAGTTCTGTAGTCATGATTCTTGTTTGTCCTTCCATGTCTGAGCACTTGGTTTGAGATCACTTTGCATGGCGCATTGCCTGATTTATTTTAAAAGCAGGATCTTTTGATTGCCCCTCCTCCTAATAGCCTTGCATTGTAAACACAAGATTCCTGTCTCTGTCCAAAAGCTAATCCTGGCACAGGCACCCACAGGATACTTACTTGGAGAGCTCTCCTTCCTATATACTCTTAAACTTGCTATAATAGGAAAGAGCGAGAAATGCTTAGATCAATTTGGCTCTAAAGATATTTAAAGCAAGTTGCTTCCCAAACTAGCATGTCTATGAGGAAAGTGCCTTTTTTTCTTTTTTTTTTAACATGGCTATGACTGACTTTCTAATAAATGACATGGGTCTTGAAGGGTAGAAGGGAGTTATATTTCATTTCATTGAGGGCATTAGAGTCGTTGGTAAAATTGGGTTATGTGAAATGAGTTTTGGATTTCCAAAATGTTTGGACAATGGGTAGATTGCATCATACATGCAGCTGTCAGTAACCAGTGCCAGAGTGACTCTGAAAACCCATCTGCTTTAACCCACATTTTAGTCCCATTGTCTGTCCTGTATTTCTCAGCACCCTGAAACCATTATAGGTCCTGCATATCCCTGTTCCTGTACTCTTTGCAAGCCCATTAGCCAACTTGATATAATTTCATGTCATAACATTATCACTAGTATCAATAAGTACCTGTGCCTTTGCAGTTATAATCAAGCTCCAGTGGGGTTTTGTATAGTCAAGCTATGTCTGTCCAAGCAAACATGAGACAATGTTTTTTTTTTTTTTTGGTAGGATTATATCCATGTTGCACATCACTTCTGTCTTGCAGAGCATGTGCAACAGCTGCTAGAACAATTGTAGTCTAATTAAAGTGATAGTTCACAGTTCTGTCATTTACTCAAACATGATTTTCAACCAAAAAATATATTTGTAACCCATTTGCAAATCCAGTGGTTTTATCCAATTAATTTATTTACGGTCTAATTTTTCTATTTATCATACTAAGTGATCCTAATGCTTCAGAAGTCTTGAATTAAATCACTGGAGGTGTATAGATTAATCTGTTAGTTCAATTTAGACTAAAATTGGACTAGTACAGTTTCAGTCAGGCTGTGGTGTTTTTTTTAAAAGGGAAAATTGCTGTTATATCTGACTTGAATCAAACTTTTAAAGTGTGTGTAAATTAGCCTTTTAGTAAGAACCAATTATTTAGAATTTTTCCTTTATCCAGATGCCCCATGGTGTGGTCACTGTAAACAGCTGGCCCCTATCTGGGATCAGTTGGGTGAGAAATTTAAAGACAACACAAACATTGTTGTGGCCAAGATGGACTCCACAGCCAATGAGATTGAAGCGGTCAAAGTGCATAGCTTCCCCACGCTCAAGTTCTTCCCTGCTGGTGATGACCGGAAGGTAAGCCCTTGAGAGAATTTTGCTTCTGTTTTACAAGGTGTATTTTTAGCATAATGTGAATTAAAAAAAAATAAATAAATAAAAAATAAAGTAAGGAACTGCAATGGTCAGATAATAGATATGGTACACACATGGTCTGTATGTATGAGATATTCATATATTTACTACTTTGTGATTTTAAGCATCAATTCCAAAACCTAAGTTTTATCAAAAACTTGTTTTGATAAATCAGATGTTAAGTTCAAATGAGAACTTAAGTACCCTTATGGTATTTTGTTACTTAGTTTCAGTTATAGTTTCAGTATTGGTGCTTATAAACAAAAGGTTTAATATCATTATTTGTCACTAACATAAATACTGGAAAACGTCATTTTTACTGAATGCATTAGGCTGAACTTTTTAAACCAATTAATCAGAATGGCAGTGAGTAATTGAGTGAGGTTTTTGCCTCCATCAGTCAGCCCCAATATTCTTTTTGTTTTTTAACAAAAGATGTTAATGCACTAGGCCGGCAGTTCCCAATTCCACTCCTCGTCCAACCCCCCGCCCACCCCCGGCTCATAACCAGCTCATTAGAAGAGAGCTATGTGCATTAACTGTGTTCCGATTGATATGATCCCTACACAGTGTTCTACTCCCTGAGCAGGAGAAATCCGTTCAGAACATTCATTCATAGAATTGCGCTGCGTCTTCACACACAGATGAGTGTGACATCATATATCTCTGTGAATAAATATAATTTAAATTCACATCTCGCGCACTTTAATACCCTTTGATCGGAACATACACTCCTTTCAAACTGAAATCATAGTGGAATATCCGGTGATATCCACTTTGCATGGCACTTACGGTCGAATGGAACAAACGTTGTATGTGATAAGAGATGCGTACGAAATATGCAGAGTAGGGGTGCGTGAGGACTGGAATTGGGAGCCGCTGCCCTAAGCCTTTTTATTCTGGATTGATAATGGTCTCAACTCTTCTGTATGAGAGAAAGCAACAGAGGATGCCTCTTTCTCCCTGTTGTTCTAAGTCTTTGTGGTGGTGGTTGTTGTTTTAGCTAGTATCATAGATGAGAGCTTAAGTGTACACAATTTGAATTATAAACGCACTGATAGTTCCTGAGCCAGGAATGGCTTCATAAATATCAATGAAGTTTAGTAAATATCATTTATGTGCATTTTTGGCAGAAATGTTTTTAATAATACTTGAGTTCATCCATCAGTACAGTTGGATCATCGCCTGACGTTAGTAGATGGTATATTACTATTTACACATGTCAGGAAGCTAATGTCTTCATTCTCATTTAAATGTGGTTTTATACTTCTGAAAATTCCAGCAAAGTCTCCTGCTCTAGTCAAGTGTTTGTCTGGGAATTTTTTTTTTTTTTTTCTCTCCCCAATCCTTCACTTGGATGCTGCCTTGGCAAAGCAATTTGCTGATGATAATTAGCCAACAGATTTAGAAATGCTCCGATATAGCTTGCCTCACAACACGTGCAAAGGAAACAAGACACTCCCGACCCAGTGAATTCACCCCTTGTCTAGACCCTGAGAGCTCTAGAGGTGCTGCATGGATTTAATTCAATAATTAAAACCCTTTTATTCAGTGCGCTGCTTCATCAAAAGATACTTTGGTCTTTTGTCAGCACAACTTTTCCTGAGTCCACTGTATAGTTTTTGGTAAATGAGTGTGGATTTCCATAAGTTACTTGATAAGATAATTCTTGGCTAGAGCCAACTTTTGCAAGGTCACCCAGCTTTGACCAACACCATAAACAAGTTACTAAGATGTCTTAATACATTTTTCTGCCTTTCTTGCAAACAAATGCCCCTTTTGCAGGGTATGGGTGGATGAAGAATGGTAGTTATACTAATTGTAGAAGTAATAGAAATAATACTGATTATTTAATTTTTTTTTTAATTAAATGATTTATTTTTTCCCTTGTCTGCCCCCCCCCCCCCCCCCCCCCCCTTCTTTAGGTAATTGACTACAATGGTGAGAGAACGCTAGATGGATTCACAAAGTTTTTGGAGAGTGGAGGAAAAGAAGGTGGGGCACCAGCAGGAGATGAGGATGACGATTCTGATGTATGTATAATTTGGTTTGTTTAGTTTTCTTCAATTGTTTAGTTTAACTTCATTCAATTCATTCAATTGTTACTTGTTCATCCCATAAGTATACCATACCATAATTTCAATTGAAAATCTGGTAGCTTTGGCGACAGAGAAATCTGTTTCTACTTAGTTTATTTCAGTAATTAAACTTTTTTTTGGAAGTGACAAAAGACCACTATATAGTGCATGTGCACATAAATTTAACTAATTTAAAAAAAAAAAAAGATCAAAATAAAAGAATGACCTAAAGCTGACACTTCACCAATCATTTGCATAAAATTGTTTGTAAGCTTTAAGAGTTTGCTTATGGAGCTGCAGTTGTTTGCTGTCTGTCTCACGGGCATTCCTGGCTCTGGTCGTCCTCCTGCAGGGGGTAAAAGACCCTGCTGCAAATCTGTCAGAAAGGCACTTGCCAAGAGCCTGTGTGATGCAGAGTCCATTAAAGTGGCCCAGTTTCTCCATCAACCTTAAAGGGGTCGTATAATGACATTTTTGTACAAGCTAATATGATTCTTTAGGGTCTAAATTGAAAGTTTGTAATATACTTTAATTAAAAATTCTCATTAGTATTGTAAGAAAACACACATTTTACCTGCTCAAAAACAGCTCTGTTTTCAGCACACCGTTTTAGTGCGTGTGTTTTTAAATGCTAGTGAGCTTTGCTCGCCCCGCCCCTCTGTTCTGTGGGGCGTTTTTGACACAACACACGTGGAGTGTTGCCTTGACAACAGTTGAGGGTATATTTTGAAGAATGGCAGTAAAATATGTGATCAGATAACATAACTTATTCTGGCATAATATTGAAAAACATCAATTAGAGTATTTATAGTCTTGGATCATATGCATTTGCAGGATGTAAACAGTATTTTGCAGGTATTGTGTTACCATTAATTTTCATGCAGTTATAACTGTTTTTTATTTATTTAAATTTTTTACATTACTTCTTAACAGACACCGTTATAAACATCTACAAAAGTAAGCTTAGTGTAGTGTTATCATGTTAACTTTAATACCTGCGTACACAGTTTGTAATAACACAATAACCATAACGTTTTGTTCATTATAAACGTGGGATTATTAATTATATTGAGAACGTCGTAAATAGAAAACATGCATGTACCCTGAATGTAAACATTAGCCACATACATCGTGAAGCGTGCTAGCGATTTGCAAAGATTAATATAAAGGTTAATTAAACGTTACACTCACTTCTTCTGGAGGTTCAGCAGGAACACGAATAGTTGGTACCGATCCTTTTTTCAGGAGCAGCTTCTTAGCAAAACCAGCTTTATACTGACCTTCATTTATAAAGCAGTCTGGTGAAAAATGATTCGCGGTTCGGACTTAGGAACATCAAAATGACTGCTGTTCATTTATTGCACCCGAGAACAGAAAACCACAATCGCTTAGACGCCATTCTGCTCATAGACAGCTCCAGCGTATATCAACAATGACGCGCGGACTATGATTGACAGCTCGCTCACGAGCAAGGGCGGGTCTGTGTTGAAACACTGCTGTCAATCAACCATCGTGGGAGGGGCGTCTGACCGTGTGGCGTCACACGGTCGAACGGCTTGATTTGAGACAGGGTAAAACAAATAAGGAGATTTAAAAAAAAAAAAACACTGGATGGATTTTTATCATTTTATGATGGTTGTGTACAGGCACTGCTAACACACATTTCAGTACAATCAACTTGTAAAAGTGCATGTACCATTATATGACCCCTCTAAAGTTTTGGCTTATTTCAGGGAGATGTTTGTTTGCAAGCATTTACAAATAATTAATTTTCAGTTAATATTTCAGATTCTTGATGCTGATTTTCTTAATTTCTGACACTCAAATGAAGTGTCCTAAAAATAACTGCTTACTGCATGACCCTTTGCTTCTGAAGATTCAGAAGGTGGAAAAGAAACTTTATCATTAGGGCATAATCAGTAGTTCTTTTTGTTACTGCTTGAGTGCTTCATCTGCACCAATTAATATGAATCCATAAAGTATGCAAGTGAATAGAACTGTTCCTGGAGTGAATGTTCTCTAGAAATGTTTCCTTGCTCACATTGTAGTCGGGGCTACTGAAATGGAGCCGTGCTTCCTTGAGTCTCTCCTTTAAATATTTGAAAAGCAGACCTCACAGAAAGGTTCACATCAAGCTTTTAAGTTGGCATGTGGTGGGTGTTCCTGCCTAAATACAGAGAGAATATCCAGACTGTAACAACCTTATCTATTTGCACAATTTATTGCAGTATTGCATTTAACAATCAGTTGTCAATGTTAAAACGCTGCATAGTCTTCACTGTATGAATTGAATATACATTGATACTCTTAAAGCTTCTAAAATTATTCAGTTGAGTAAACTTAATGGCACAGACAGCACTAAAGACGGACCAAATGCATGGATCTAATACTGATACACATCTGATTTCTTTCCCAGCTTTTTGTTCACTTAAAAGACAACTGACTGTCTTCATGTAAATACTTGCCAAAATGGACATTTTGTGTATATTTGACTCAGACTGAGCGATACCACATCGAGTAAAGTACACTGAGTTTCAGGTGCGTGCTTAAACGGAGTGTGCATGCAGAAAGCACCTGGGGTAGGAAAGAAATGGCGTGCAGCACAATGATCACCCTTTCATAATCGTTGGAAGCCAAAATTGAAACCGAAACTAAAATTGATTTTATTGCACAGCCCTACTACTAGCTTGCATTGAACTGTTTTGATGGCGTCACATAATTGAGACACATGAGAGAATTTGGTCAGACAGCACAGCCATTTAATAGGTAGTCAGTTCTGTAGTTTTAATATTAAGCGTGTTCGACCTCGAGCAGTGTTGCACAGACCGATTGGTGCATGACATCACCTATTATTACGAGGACATAAAATCACAATACAAGTCGCTTAAAAGGTAGATTGTGTTATGAAGATTGATCGCAATATAAAATTGTAAGATCACCCACCTGTAAGTTAGCATAAGTAAACACTAGTAATGGTTGTCAATTTAATAAATGCTGTTAGTCAAGTTAAAACTACCAGTATTTCAAGTGAAATGGGTTTATTTTTTATTTTATTTTTTTCCCCCCACTGTCAAGCTGTCTTGTTGGCTTCACTGATCTCCAGATCATATGAGACCAGTGGCCTATTTTTGGTTCATTCTAAACCATTTGGCTCAAAGATTCTGGAGTTTATCACATTGTTTAGGCACAATCCAGTACCACAGAAATCCATCCAGAGGAATCCTTCTAGGAAGTTTAAATTTAGAACCTTATCATTGCCACTAATGCCCAACACAACTGTTATAGCTGTTTACCTTCCATTTCCCCCCTCCCCACCACTTACCACAACCACTGACAGGACTAAGTCAGTCAACACTAGCTAGTCCGCACGTCCCAACTATGAGGAAAGGACTCTGCAACCGAACACTACTGGTGTTAACACGTCTCCGCCCCTGTGAACTCATGTCGGTTGCACTTGTTTGCTGCAGGGATTACTGGCATGTTTGTGGCAGGACAGATTTGTTTTGATGAATTGAAGTCATGCTAGTACACATGGCCTTCTGGTAGGGATGACCGTGATTGTGCTTGAAAACATTTGTTTCAGTGGGCAAATATCCAAGATGTTGACATTGCACTAAAATGTTTTTACATGTATCCTAAAAAGAATATCTTACTCTTTCCACAGGATCTGGATCTTGATGATGCAGAGGATGATGATTCAGATGTGGAAGAGGGACACGATGAGTTATAAGAGTCAGGAGGAAAAGGCGAGACAAACCCCTTCACCACCTCCACTTTAAACCTCCCTGTCTGTGAACACTAAAGCTTTTCCTAACTAATCCAACAGCCACCGGGCGTTACAGGGTCTTCTTTCAGCCAGTTGTCATTACCAGTCCAGCCCAACCATCTTCAGCCTAGAGAAGTGCCTCTCTGCCCACAACAACTTTATCTTTTTGAAGTTTTACTGTACAGTTTATTTTTTTTGCATTAATGTATTAGGTTTTTAGGTTTAATTCTAATGGTAATCTGTTGAACTGCTCTTTATACCTGCCCACTACCTCCTTTTGTGATCCGGGGGCTCAGTGTTAAGATTTTGCAGTATAATACTGGAAATACTCTCCTGATGAAGGACGGGGACAGCCAGATATTCTGCCTTAATTCTGTGATATGAATGAGTGGACATTTCAGGGCAGAGGGGCTATATGTCATTCACCTTTGGGCGGAAATAAAATTACAATAATAGGCTGCTATTACAGTGAGAACAAAACTTAGCAGAGACCAAACTGAGGTACCTTCCGTGTTTCATTAGTCAATCCACATTTTCGTATTCCTTTTCCAAATTAACACCTGCTACTGAATTATTTTTAAAGATGTAAAAGTGGAGAACTTGTTTTATTTAATTTTATTTCAATTATTTTCTTTTTTATAATCTTCCATACTGAAGGGCCCAGAAACAGCACTTTTGTTGAATTACCTGGGGCAGAGTTGGCCCTCTCAGCTTTCTGGTCATCTGGGAGGATGATTTGAAACCTTGTTTTGCACTTCATTCAGTGCCATCAGAGATTCCATATCAGTTACTGAAATGAAGATTTATCATCTTGTAAGGACAATAACTCTCCCATACCCTTCCTGCTTTCCATCACTTTAGTGGAAAATTCCTTCCACCTGGAGGTGTAATGCCAGTTGACGACGTCTGAGTGGTCAGTGTGACGGGGAGGAGAAAGTGTGCTTGTAACCAACTTAATCAGTTTTTTTTCCCCTTATGCCAGAGTTCAGGGTTGTGCGTGTGTGATTTGGTTAACCCTCATGTTGTCTGTCTTTATTTTTCTAGGAGCGGTGAATTTCAGGGGTGATGTTTAAAGAAAGGGAGGGTTTAGGATTTCAATTGGGAGGGATTTGGGTTTTGAAATTTGTCAACATGTTTGAGACAAAGCATTCCATTGCATTGAAATTGATAACGTAAACTGGTGGCCAAATAAACAACAAAATGGTAATAAATGTGTTTGTTTTATTTGACAACTTTCTATTTGAACCCTCTGGTGCTCTTCGGTCACCTTGAATTTTTTTGAAAATCACAGATTCATTGGAATCGTATGAAACTTGGTGACTTATGACATTTGGGAAGTGAACACAAAAAAATTGAGGGCTTGATTCGAGCAGGTTAAGGGGTGGTAAAAAAAAATAGTCCCGCTTGTGGTCTTTGGTCAAAAATGACTGACTATAGGAAATGAATGGGAAATTGTCAAACACAAAAATTCTGCAAATTTTTGTGTGCAATCTACAAGTCTGCCACAATGCAGAAAAAAGTACACCGCAATGATGGGGTGAAACTCCAAAACACCAAGAGTGGAAAACCAACGCATCCATTCACACACTTATATACACATACCTATAACCTGGTGCGACTGTAACACAGCAGATATGTAAAATAAAAGCAATAGTTCAACTACAATGCAGTAAAAAAATGGACAGCAAGGAAGGGGTTACACTGAAACATCAAGAGTGCGAAACAGACACATCCACTCTCACATACTCACACTCACAGACGCACATACATAATTATACACATTCATACACGTTATACACATTGATATGGCTATAACCATATAGCCAGAAAACAGAAATAATAGATTGAAATCAGATCAGTCCCAGAAGGATTAAGCTCTGATAAAACATTCCTGTTCATTTGTTACATTTTTATATAATTTTTAATGTTTTGTGTAACAAAATGCTTTCTCTGTGTTCAACCAACACTTTAAATCATTTCAAATATAAAATCTAAACCTTCACAAAACGTTGTCTTTGAAAATGTCTAAATACCTATCCAACCCCACAACTTAATAAACATAAGTATTTATGTCTAAAAACATTTAGAGAATGTATAGACCTTTTACATAGAGCTATATGGGAATCTATGGACTAAACCATAGAATTGCAGATGTTTTTCTTATTTTACTCCCTCCAGACGGCACTAATCTGGCTTCAAAAATTGTTTCAAAGGCATTGACTCTGTTTTAACATGAAATACTGCCATAATTGAGAAACATATATTTTCAATGGAAAAATTTGATCATAATTATAAGAAGGGAATAGAGAATTTCAAAATGACTGAAATTACTGCCTTGTCATCCCAAAATGCTATTATGTGACTTTAAAACTGATAATTTCTTTGAACTGTTGTACTATATTTGTATTGTGCTTTTTTGGAGCTTGACAACAATTGCCATTGAAAGCTGTCCTAAGAGCTGCATTAACATGTTAGCCAAATATACAGTTTATGGGTTTGGAATGACATGAGGTTTTTTTTATTTATATATTTATTAATTTTTTTGAGGTGAGCATTCCATGTTTCACTGGGTTTTTACCATTTCAAATAACTTATACCCTGTGTTATACCCAGAACATGGAGAAACTTCTGGAACTGTTACTAGGGGCTGAGTAATACTAGCCCATGAAATAGAAAGTCAGGTAGACTTAAAGCAGAAAACACTGTAAGGCCTGCTGTCAGGAATCATGACATATTAATGTGATTAAACGTCATCTGCAAATAGAGCAAGAGCATCTTTTTGCTGGCAGCCAACGTAAAGATAAAGAGCCAGGCTGTTTATTCACATGTTATTTTAAACTTCTAATTGTGACCGTCAACATGTCCTTGCCTTCACGTTTGCCAGGCTGTACCTATAAACCATTTTTATACCCCATTCATTGTGTACTAGAAATTACTGTTGGCTTCCCTGCTGTGTGGCAACAGGAGCTGGGGTGGGGGAATTTATCTGAAGAGGAGGAGGAAAGGCCTGTGGTGTGTGAAAACAAGCTGAGGTTACGGATCCCGTTGCTAATTTGGCTGAGAATTGTAGGGGTGTGACTCCAGATCACACCCACTCGTCTTCCAATTCAGTCATCTGAGCTATGAGACGACAGACTCTTAATATAGTCTAGTGGGGGTATATATAGGGTACACATAGAGCCCTGACTTCAGACCAACTTCTGAACGACTGTCTAGGAAGGTGCTCTACATCAAGACACAAACAAACAACCAGACAGACTGAGAATCTGCAGTCAACAAGACCGGCACCTTGGAAAAGAAGAAATTCTGAAGACCTCTGATTGTGCTAAACCTTTTAGCCACATTGAGAATTAGTGAAGAATTTCTCATCCAATCTTTGGAACAAGAACATTAAAGAATGATGAAGTACTACCAGTGTCCAGTCACCCAGACCATGCGCTATGAGGGGTGCAATCCAAATGCCACTAGACCAGTGTCATGCTTTCAGTCACAGCCTTCTATCAAACCTGTTCGCAATGTTCACTTTCCCAATGACATAGTCTTTCAGGATTATGTCCGTCAAGGAGAGCTGGAGAGAATTGGACGCTTCATTAGAACCAGAAGAGTGAGTCTGGACACCATCTACCATTCAGGTAGGAAAATCAACTACTTGTGTACTTAACTGAGTCAGCTATGGAAAGTAAATCTATGCTCAGTCTCAACTATATACCCTGCGTGCAAGTAATTAAAATGCAGTTATGCATTCCCTCATCGCTAATAAAGGCAGTTTATCCTAATAATTAGCAATGCCATTTTTGTCTAGTTAGTTCTGACTGTTTGATAATATAATCCAAGGTGTCTCAAATTTTAATCTATTGATAATTGAGCTGTCTGAGCCTGTCCTTTAACATGAACTCCTTGCTAATTGTCCAGGCATGGCAGCCATTCATGAAGCAGTTCTATCTGGAAACCTGGAGTGTGTGAAGCTTCTGGTAAAATTTGGGGCTGACATCACCCAGAGGGATGAGGATGGATGGACTCCCCTCCATATGGCATGTAGTGATGGCTTTCCAGAAATAGCTAAGTAAGAAAATGTCTTAATTTAATGTATTATTTGGACTTTTTTAAACACAAATTAGAACTGGACATTTTATTACTATTTCTAGTATAGGAAAATAAAGGCAAGTCTTCAGTTGTGATTTTCTAGCTTTTTTACTAGTTTGCTATCAAAGAAACCTTGAAAGTCAAAGTATCATCAATGAAGCTTTATAAAAAAGAAAGTAGAGCATTTACCAGCTATATTCTTTGTCCATCAAAATGTGCATGATTAGTAAAACCAAATTTGTCAAGAATCTGGTCAAAGATTTAAAGGTTTTTTCTTTGTGGTTTAGGTACTTGCTTTCTTTGGGTGCAGACACTGAAGCTGAAAATGACTGTGGGGAGAAGCCTGCTGACCTTATTGACCCAGACAGCAAAGAGCTGCTTGAACTCTTCGGGGTCGGTGGTGCCTGAACTTGCCTGACGCTGAAGTTCTGATTGCTCTCATCTGTTATGGCAGTTGCCACATTAAAAGGATGAAACCAGTAAAGGAGTGGAACAGCCATTGTGTATGCAGTGGAGCTGGTAGTTGAGACGCCTTGACAGAGTGTCTGGTTATAATTATCTGGTCCTGTGCATTTGGACCAATGACAGTGATTAGGATGTGAGTTGCACTTGCCTCCACAAGAAGGAACTGTTCCAGTGTAGATGATGTTCTTGCTGTAAGCTAAAGACAGTCACAACAGCTTTTCTGTCAATGTGTTCTAGTTAATGCTTTCTATTTTAAAACATGATTTTTAAGTAGCAGATCAATGCACTATAGTGAGAGTTTGATAAATAGCTCACTGTGATTGTATGTGATTTTTATTTTTTATTTTTATAAAACATGAAATTGTACAGAAAGTCTTAATTTTATACATGTATGGATGAAATGTTTTTATACATAAAAACAAAACAAAAAAACAATGCTGTCTGTTTTATTGTGGCTGTTGTCTGTGTCCATAGCTACACAATATACATAAAATAATAATGCATTAATCTTCAGGATTAGTAGTAAATTCCTTTTTTTTTTTATGTACATAATTAAAATAAACATTTGGTTGATGGTGTTATGCCTGTTAACTTATGTAAAATATCTAGGGGTTGATATCTGCAATATCAGATATAGACCATCTCTATCACAATTTTTTGTAGTCCTGTAACTGTCCTTGAAGATTGCTTTTAAACATCATCCTTCTTCCCGCACATATGTATTATTTGGAACAATGAAAATATATTGTCTAGTAACAAATTACTTTATTTGTGTTATGGCTGTTTAAATAATCATTTTCCTACTATTGCATTCAATGGTGTTTATATATTAGATAAATAACATACTAACTTCTTTATTAGAAATGCTCTTTATTCAGGAAGCCCCTCTAAAGCACAATCTAAATGGAGGATCTGTTATCCAAACTCTGAATTGAAAAACGTATGCACCTTTCCTCACAGACTTATTATTACAAGTAAAACTCCATTTCAAAATAGTTCATAGATACTACCTTTGTAATTTATTCTTGAGCAGGTTTTCTGAGAATATATCTTCACTGTGTTCATTTTGTAATATTGATGAAGAATCTATTCTATCTGTTTTATCATTGCCCATTCTCCAAGTCTTTTTGGTCAGAATGTACCATGTTATTTTTTGCAGTAACAATGACAACGAAAAATTATTATTATTTTTTTGGTCAAATTTTCATTCTAATGACATTCATCTTGAACATATTGTATTATTGCTTTGTCTTCATGGGTAAATTTCACCTTTGTAAACCTACACTGGCTTCAGACTAACAAATGTATTATGCAAATTATCTTTTCTTTTTTCCCCCCTTTTTTTTGGTATCCTAGCACTGTTTATTTCCAGCTATTCAATGTAAAACCAAACATTTATATGCCACTCTTATTGAATGTTGTATTCTATATATCTATATAACGCATGAACGTGGTTGACAGTTGACCGTGGAAGTGATCTGCTGAACGAATCGCGAATGTACAGTACTGTGGGAAGTCGTTTACGCGAATCGGTTCTTTTGAAACACGTGATAACCGGATCAATAAACCGATTCAGTGATTCTTCTACGGTTACATACGTGATTCAGCTTATAGAAAACAGTCAGCATTTTAAGCACTACATTTACTTGACCCATGATTTTTTTTTTTAATGGCTACTTACTGTGAATACACTCATTGGATTTCAGCTCTTTTAGGAGTCAGACATGTCTGCAAGACAGTCCCCGGTTAAATGTAGCTAAATTTCACAATAGTGCTCACTGGTCCATCTATTTCACATAAAGAAGTGACATCTTAGTATGTCGACGGCGAACCGATGTTCGTGATTCATTGAAAAGATCCGATTCAAAAGAATGATTCGTTCTCCAATCTGACATCACTGATTGTGCTAGACACAACTGAACACAGCGGTGGACGTTGTTTTGATAATTGTTTTTTTGGCTGGGACAAAGGATTTCAACGCCACTTTGTAAGTCTCGAATGCGCAAAAGTTTTAGTCACATTAATCGTAATATATTAGTTACGTTAAATCGATACCTGGTTTAAGCATCGAGTTCTGTTGTGTTTTGCCGAGGGTTACTGTTATTACGTTAGCTTGCCAAGCTAGCCGGATATCAGTCGCGAAAATATTGTGTTATGGGAAAATATGAAAACACGTTTGTTATTTGAATGATATATTAGTGAAATGAGCAAATTGGTGTTTGTGAGACTGACCATAAATCTGAGCTTGGCGTAGTTTAATACCGAGCTAGTTTGCTGTCATAGTTTGAACTACAGCTTGAATTAAAAATTGTAACGTTATATATAATAATACATTTAAAAATACGTATATTTAAGACTTTATATATATATATATATATATATATATATATATATATATATATATATATATATATATATATAAACTAGCTGCTTTAAGAATAGACTCTAAAAAATAGGCTCTAAAAGCTGTTCCTACAGTTTTTAGCCGGTTTTATTCAGATTTTAGCCCGCCTCTTTTTGTGCTTTTGACACTTCCTAGATAGCACACAAATAACCAGGGAATTGACTCCATGTTGCCCATTTAACAATAGAATCTTTCACAGTGGGCCTGTCACTTAAGTGTGTTTAATTTGATTTAATAATAGTCAACTGTTGGGTAGGGATTTTGACAGTGTTGTGGGCAGCTCTCCACCTTTAAAAATGGTTCAGAATTACAAGCAGACGTCTGGAGCCTGTTCCCCAACCAACACTGAGGAACTACTCACACCAGCACATGAGGAAAACGTGCGATTCATTCATTACAGTAAGCTGCCTCATGAGAAATATTTTCAAATGTCAGAGACCCATAAAAAATATCCTATTTGTAAGAGAAGTGTATATTTTGGGGGAATTAGTTTTCTATAACATTAACTTTTCTTCCAACAGCTTGGCAGCGTGTCATGAGAGAAATGCAGACTTGCCAGGGAAGTGAAAACAATAACCAGGGACCTCAGAAGTATGTGGAGAGGACGCCAAACCCTGCACTAAGCTGTACGTTCAACTAGTTTATTTGTCCTGAGGATTGTATTTTGTTGTTGAAGGAACATATAGTGATAAATAATAACTATTGGTTAAAATATTTGGCTGTTTGAACAGCTGTATCTCAGCCTTATCTTGCCAGTGATAAATGAAAACTGAATCCAGTTTTATATTTTCTGATCCTTTTCCTAGACTCATCTGAAATATGATTTCAAAAATGCATGCATGCTCTCTAACTGTTTGTTTCTGCTCTTCAGCTTTTACACCAGTGGACTTGAATGATGTGAAAAGGAAAAACACACAAGACTCCAAAAAGTCTTCATGAAACAATTGGATTTGTCCAGCATAAAGACTAATACAGCACAGATCTCATGCCTGGTGCACTGATGTTATTCAGGCCTTTATTTGCCGATCCCTGTTATTTTTTTTTAAATTATCAGTGTTGTTCACTGATAACTTTGTCCTGTGTTTAAGGACAAAGTGCTGCTTTAAAAATGTTTTTAGAATTTCCATTGATTTTCATATGGAGTGCTGCAGTGATGATGTGTTTTTGTAGGCGACAAATGCCTGGATTTATTCATTGGCTTTTGAATTATTACAGAAAACAAGCTCTGTGGCCAATAAAAATATTATTATTACAAGCTTTGTTTATAGTGATAATTTTCACAAATGAGCACAACTTAGATGTAGAGTAGATTTCCTGTTCAGTGTGATGTTTAATGACCCAGAAATCCTCCTTTAGCCATTTTGTTGGCTCTTTTTTTTTCTCAAGACAAATAGATTTTTAATTAAAAATGCATGGGGGTATTACTGATGTATTTTATGTTGTAGAAAAAAGCTTGTTCCTGTGTTACCTTATTTCAAGCATTTGCCAAAAACCCATTCAGGATAATGAGAATCAGAAATTCTAACTCGTTTCTGGGATTTGGCCTAAAATATGTCATCCCTACAGCACTCTATGCTAATGTAAACTATCATACATATCAAAAAGCATATCTTTTTGATGTATGATTTTTAAGTCAGACCAACAAAATAATTTATTTAACTAAACAAAATGATTTTTTTTTTTTTTTACTATTTTCCAGTAGTTATTCCATGTTGCAAGAAAACGGAAAAGATTGGAGTAAGATTTGCTCATAGGTATAGGTAACCTACTGAACCTTATGTCTAGAGGTTTGTTGAAATTTCTTGTATGTGAATAAATTCAAGGAAGGGCCAATCATATCTAGCTGTCTGTGATTGAGGGTAGCATTTAGGGAAATGTGCTATACATTTAAAAGTATGCTTTTAAAACATTTTAATCATTTTATTTTATAGTTTATCTAGGCTTACAATTTGAATTTGCCATTTTATTGATTTGCAAATGTGAAAATTTGGTACTTTTATTTATTTTATATAAATGGTGGTTGTGGGGCAATTTGAGTCAATGGTTCAACTGTCCTGCAACCTCTGGTATATAAGACCCTCTGGTATGTAAAATGTTATTACCTTACCTCCCAATAATGAATACATTGTTTCATTGAAAACATATAGACATAGGCACATATAAACATAGTGTTTATTGAAATAATATTTGAATTTTATTTTTTATTCTTTTGCCTGGTTCCTTTAACTAGCATTGGAACTCGCTGTCCACAATTTGCATGATTACTTTTGGTTTTACTAATGTAAAAATGGTTCACAAATATTAAAACACACTAAATACCATCTATTTGGTTTACAGATGTCTGCAAGAAAGGTACAGCACAAAGATTTGGAATAGATCAATGCATTATTGAATTATCACTGTGTATAACGTTAATGCTTTCACTTGGAAATAGTTAACCCATCCTGGGCAAGGATGTGCCAATGCCACTTTTTTGAAAGTCATATTTCATTATATACAAGCTCTATTTCAGTTTCTCTAATTGTTCAATATTGCTTTTGCTGCATTAGTTTATCTCAAAACCTGTACTAGTACAACTGGTAACAAATTCATCTTACTCCACTCTTTCCAACAATTGCATAAACCACGTAATAAATGGTTTACTCATATAGCATGTGGTTTATGCAACTTAATATAATATAGTTGGTAGTTTATTAATATTTGCGCTATATCAGAATTTAATTTTTTTTTTGCTTTGTTTTTTTAAATAATGATTTAGTATATATTTAGTAATAAGATCCACTGTGGTGCCTTTGTTATTAATTATTTTATTATTTCAGGAATGATTTTAATCAAGAATTACCATACGGTTTACAGACAATCAGGGCAAATAAATTAATTCTCAATAATTGTGGACAAATATGCATGTTACATTTTAAAGTCAACTCCATCACAAATCTGTTAACAAAGAATGGCTGATTATTTATTATCCCAAAATAATTAATGAAGGTAAAAGAGTGTTGATTAAATTTAATAAAAAAGAAAAATATTTTAAATTGTGGGAAGTTCATGTCAAGTTATTTAAGATATACACAAATGCATACCATTGTAAGTGTCCTGTGACATTCTGTACTGTGTTCATAATTTAAAATGACTGTTCATTGGACTGCAAAATGCAATTATTTTATCAGTGATATCAGCTTCTTTGTACAAAACCATACCATGTGTTTTAAAAAATATTTTCATTTTGTGGGATATTTAATCACAAAATTCTACATTTGTAGGATGTAAAATATACCATGTACAATAAACAAAAGAATGGATCTGAGTTTGCACTTATTTAATCTCCTCAGGAAGTGTCTCCCCTGAATAAAAAAAAAAGAACATTCATTACTACAATAGAAGTAGTTCAAATATATATATATAAAAACATACAGAGTTCACAGTTAAAATCCAGGTGTTGTGCTGTTGCCTGACAGGCGAGCTCACTCTTTAAATTTCCACTCCTGCCGGCACATTGGGCACTGCTGCTGCACTTGCTGAGAGTTCAGCCACTTCAGGATGCAGTGCATATGGAAACAGTGAGAGCACTGACCCCAAACCAACGGGCAATCATCTCCTGGGACCTTACCTGTTAAAACCAGAGAGTACATTTCATTTTGTTACACTGAATACATTTTGTTCAACTACACAAGTAGAACTTAAACAGCAACCGGACTTAATAACAAAACTGCACAAAAAGGCACAGGAGGCAGTGTAGATAAAGTGAAATCAGGTTACCCACAGTCTGGGCAGCAGCCGTTGAAAGGCGCTCTGCAGATGCCGCAGTTCTCATCGTTGGCCACCCACAACCACGACGCCACTCCATTCCACTGCTTTATTTTAACCTTCATCTCTTCTGGGAATTCACAAAACAGAAGAGACTGCACTCACAAACAGTAATTGTATATAGGGTCCCTTATCCCATGGTACTGAATGAATGTTCATGTAGCCTGATATTTACATGATGCTTTGCAAAGTAATTCAAAAATACTGAGGTACATGTCATGAAACTGCTTTTCATTATCGTATTACTACGACACAAAATTGTACTTTTATGGTATTATTCTTTTAGGTATTTTTTTTTCCTGTCAGAAATGGAATATCCACCCATGTCAACTCAGCTACGAGTAAAACACTGGCCTGTTAACACGAACATAATACAAATCTCAGCACGTGACAGAGAGTAAATAATCAAAGTGGTTTAAACATACTGACCCACAGAAGTATAGTCATTGAACAAGCTCACTATATTATTGTCCTAGCATCCATTCCTTCTTCATATTACGTTCGCACTTCTTCTTAAGCGTTTTTGACGGTTGGCAAACCAACTTATAGGTGCTTTACTGCCACCTGCTGGACTTGATTGTGGAACAAGATGAGTTTGGCAGGGGAAAAAAGGTACTAAAATAAAACCTGTAACCTTATTTATTATTCGTTCTTACCGACCCATTCCTTTCAGAAGTGTCCTACGTGCGCACTGCCTCGTAGCGATGGGGAGTCGACTCCAAAAGAATCGATTCCTCGACTTTGAATAGCTCTAGAGTTGGAGTCGACTCCAGCACTGGAGTCAACTCTCGTTGTCGAGTAGACTCCGAAATCGCAGATGCTTTCACTGATTCTCACACCTTTATATATATATATATATATATATATATATATATATATATATATATATATATATATATATATATATATATATCATAGTAAAAAAAAAAATACATATTACATTTAGTTTGTAATTATACATGCTTCTGTGACAGCTTTGTAATTTTAAGCGATGTTGTTATGCGATGTTATGTTTAATTTGGTTTTCCATGGTTAACCTAGGTTGTGTTCAACCATTGACCTTAAATCATTAAAAACTCACATAATGAATAAGAATAAACAAATCAATAACTTTGCATTCTTATGCATTTACTCATTTGGTTGTTTTCTAAAAAAAATAAAATAAAAAATAACACTACCTTTTCTAATATTTTTGTATTCTATTTTTTATTTATTATTATTATACAACTAACAAAAGCAAAAAAAGGCCTCTAGCTTGCTCTATTCTTTTTCTGTTCTATCTGTTTTCTTTTTATTTATTATATAGGCTATATTAAAAAAAATACTTGCTATGTGTACTGCTTTAAGCTAAGTGAGGCTTATTATAGCACTTGCATATCATTGCTCTTTTGTTGATTTTGTTTGCTTCCATTGTCCTCATTTGTAAGTCGCTTTGGAGTGGCAGCTGCCACTGGCAGACGCACATAGCGGTGGCAGGTCGAGTGGCAGCTGCCCCTGCCACGCAAAGATTTTAAGCGTCTGCTAAATGACTAAATATAAATGTATTTTTAATATCAATGCTGTTTAAGACAATAGCGCCATCCCCTGACCATTATAATATGACAAATTCATAGCACATTTAAAGGTAATGTCACCGCTAAATTAGAGTAATTTGGACAGTCACGCTAAATCGAGTGATTTTGGTGGGAGTTGACTCCGAAAAACCTGGAACCGAACACCAGCTCAGCTTTCTTCGCGCTCTCTGAAGCCAGCTGTAAGCACAACACTGCCACCTAATATGTGGGAGGTAAATATAGCCTTAAAAAATATAGCCTTTTATCTTTAAATATAGCCTTTTATCTTTAAAGAAGGTAAACGATCAAGATAACAATGAAGTGACAATGAAGATAAAAATTATTTTAGGACCTCTGCTATGTTTTATATATTGTTGTTTGAGGTTTTTTTTTTTTTTTTTTTTTTCAGATTGATTGTCTTTCCTTATAAAGAGTCCGGAAGTGTGGCGTCTCCTAGCAACAGGGATGCAAAAGAAACACTGCAGGTTTCGTGCTGCTAAATGGTGATACCAGAAATGATTGCAAATTGAACGATAACTTTTTAGATCTTTGGGGGAAAAAAATATTGATTATAAATATTGAAAAATAAGCTTCGTATCTCTCTGCCACTCAGGACCAGGATACAAAAGAAACAGGTGATAATTTATGCCTATATAATTCCCTGTTAATGTCTTATATATGTGTGTTTGAGTTGAATTACGGTAACGTTACTTTATTTTTGATTATGAAGAGATGGAAAGTGGTGGGCGTGATGAAGGTCTGCTGGAGGATCAGATGAACAGGCAGGAAGGGGTTCCTGATGAATTTACTGAGCCTCAGGAGGTCTAGAGTCTTACACGAACTTGTATCGGTTTATCACTGTTATATTACTAAAGACATTAATCATACAGACAATATCAGAGTGAATAACAGCGTTTTGGTTTAGTCTTCCCATTGTCCTAGCAATCAGGGCTTGCAATGTGAACACAGTCAGGTTTAATGTAGAATGAAGGTTTGTTAATGATTTTATTCATAGGGGGAATCGATGGAGCAGTCAGACCATTATGACAGAGGCACTGATCATGCTGGGACCAGTGGACTCACAGCTGAACTTAGTGGACAGCACTCCCTCCAGCTGGAGATCAGTGCCATAGAGGCAGAAGGGAGCGTCAGTGAGGAAGATGACGAAGAGGAAGAACTTGTAGTGTTGGATCCTGAGCATGTGAGTAAACTTGAATTTTTTTGGCTTAAGCAGTCAAAAAAAAAAAAAAAAAAATTCTGATAGCTCTGGTCTCATGTTTTGTACATTTTGTACCCATCAGCCTTTAATGAAAAGATTCCAGTCTGCACTGAAAAACAACTTCAGAAATCAGCTAGAGAGATTGAACCTTGAGCTCCGTGAGAAGGTAATAGAAAAAAAAAATCTCTTGGTATTTTTTCTCTGAAAATGTTTATATGATCCACACTGGGCAGAAATTTCTTCTGTACTTTGGGAAATATATGCACACACACTTGCATACAAACAAGGGCTATAGAAACTGATCGTTACTGCTCTGCTGCAGATAGTAGTGGAAAAGGCAGAGGCTCAGAAACGTCATGAACTTGCTGAAGAAGTATACATGGTGCATGAGATGTTGGCCAGACTTCAGGCGTCTCTGGAGGCAAGTCATGAGGCTAATGCCCAGGCTGCTGCTCAGCGTAGACAGGCCCAAGACCAGCTGGATGGGGTAAAAAATCAGTACGAAGATGCTGCCAGTCAGGCTAACAAACAACGTATGCACGGTAAGAAGAATATCTATGAACCAGTGTTATTTTGTATATTTAATATACTATTTTTTTTTGTTAATATTTTTAGTTAGCTTTTATTTTTGTATATTGTATTTATTTTATTTATTACATTTTTTTGTAGTTTTGTTTTTGTGATTTTGTAATTTATTATTATTTATTATTAATAATAATAATAATAATAATTTATTTGTAAAATATTACTATTTAGGTTTGTTTCATTTCACTTTTAGTTTGGTTTCGGATTTTATTTCCAGTTAGTAATTTTAGTGCTTCAACATTTTTTTAATTGCCTAGGCAACATTTCTAATTTCAGTTTAGTTTAGTCTAATATTTTTATTTTAGCTTTATATCAATTAACAAAAATATTTTGAACAAGAGTGCATTTACAGTAGAGAACATTTTGCACTAACCAACAGCACATTTTGAAGATGATTATTTATATTTATATTATTCTTATTGTTCATTAGTTATGATTTTTCAAAGAAACTGACAAATAAACATAATATGCACAATACTTCTTTCATAAGTGTGTTGATTTACCCCAAAAACATTGTCACTCTTTGGCATTGTAAAACCATAGATATCATCCCAAACAGTGCAACATACTAACAATAGCTTAACCAATGGCTTCAGTTTGTGAGGGGGCTACCTGTTGAACAATAGCAGATAGGATAAAAAGGATTTAGAAATAATTATTTATTTTACAATTTTAGTGGTGCAGACTTCATCTTCAGACAATTAACACTCAACAATGTCGGTTAGTCTTGTTATCATTTGTGCTCTCTTTATAGTTTCTGAATTACAGTCTAAAGTGGACAACCTGGCCCTGAAGTTGCTCTACATGCAGGAGGCCAACACTGACCTGCGCTCAGACATCAAAGCCATAATAAATGCTTCACACAAAGTCCAGAAAGAGAGAACTCAGGCAGAGGAGAATAAACACCAGCAGGTGGAGTTCTAGATTGTGATTGTGTTTTGCTATTTTAGTATATATTAGCATGCTTATATAATGATTTTAACCAGAAAATTCTATGTATATGTTCTATTCTATTCTATGTATGTATGTATGTATATATATATATATATATACACATACATACACAGTGGTGTGAAATAGTGTTGGCCCCCTTCCTGATTTTTAAATTTTTTGCATATTTGTCACACTTAAAAGATTCAGATCATCAAACTAATTTTAATATTACACAAAGATAATGCAAGTAAATACAAAATGCAGTTTTTAAATGATGATTTAATTTATTAAGGGAAAAAAGCTGTCCAAACCTATCTGGCCCTATGTGAAAAATCAATTGACCACTCCTATTAAATCATGAAAGAACTGTGATTAACCACATTATTTTAGAAAGCTGAGTTAAATTTCACTAGCCAAACCCAGGCCTGATTAAGAATCTGGTTGAATCAATCACTTAAATAGAACCTGTCTGACAAAGTGAAGCATGTTTAAAGAGCAACACATCATTCCTCGATCTTAAGAAATTCATAAACAGATGAGAAACAAAATAATTGACATGTATCAGTCGGGAAAGGGTTATAAAGCCATTTCTAAGGCTTTGGGATTCCAGCAAACCATGGTCAGAGCCATTATCCACAAATGGAGAAAACTTGGAACAGTGGTGAACCTTCCCAGGAGTGGCCGGCCTACCAAAATTACTCCAAGAGCACAAAGACGACTCATCCAGGAGGTCATAAAAGAACCCAGAACAACATCTAAAGAACTGCAGGCCTCACTTGCCTCAATTAAGTCAGTGTTCATGATTCAACAATAAGAAAGAGACTGGGCAAAAACAGCATCCATGGGAGAGTTCCAAGGCAAAAGCCATTGCTGCCCAAAAAGAGCACAAAGGCTCGTCTCACATTTGCCAAAAAATATCTTGATTATCCCCAAGACTTTTGGGCAAATATTCTGTGGACTGATGTGTTGAACTTTTTGGAAGGTGTGTGTCCCGTTACATCTGGTGTAAAACCAACACAGCATTTCATAAAAAGAACATCATACCAACAGTCAAACATGGTGGTGGTAGTGTGATGGTCTGAGGCTGCTTTGCAGCTTCAGAACCTGGATGACTTGCCATAATTGATGGAACCATGAATTCTGCACTCTATCAGAAAATCCTGAAGGAGAATGTCCGGCCATCTGTTCATGACCTCAAGCTGAAGCGAACTTGGGTTCTGCTGCAGGACAATGATCCAAAACACACCAGCAAGTCCACCTCTGAATGGCTGAAGAAAAACAAAATGAAGACTTTTTGGAGTGGCCTAGTCAAAGTCCTGACCTGAATCCTATTGAGATGCTGTGGCATGACCTTAAAAAGGCGGTTCATGCTCGAAAACCCTCTAATGTGGCTGAATTACAACAATTCTGCAAAGATGAGCGGGCCAAAATCCCTCCACAGCGCTGTAACAGACTCATTGCCAGTTATCGCAAACGCTTGATTGCAGTTGTTGCTGCAAAGGGTGGCACAACCAGTTATTAGGTTTAGGGGCAAGTACTTTTTCACACAGGGCCATGTGGGTTTGGATTTTGTTTTCCCTTCATAATAAAAAACTTAATTTAAAAACTGCATGTTGTGTTTACTTGTGTTATCTTTGATTAATATTTACATTTGTTTGATCTGAAACATTAAAGTGTGACAAACATGCAAAAAAAAAAAAAAATCAGAAAGGGGGCCAACACTTTTTCACACCACTGTATATATATGATGCATTCTCTCCATTTCATTGAAGCTATAGTATATGTTCATTCAAACATCTCTCTTTTTCTCTCTGTCAGGATCTTTATGTTGAGCGTTTGATCAAGCATGTGGAAAAGCTCTCAGAGCAGATATCTCTATATGAAGTTCAGATCATCGCTCAGACTGAGCAGACAAAGGCTGCAAAGGAAGCTCTTTCTGAGGTTAGACACCTTTGCAATAGATCAAGTGAAGCATACACATTCAAAGTTATTAATTTTTAAGTTATGAAACACATTTTAATTGAAACACATTTTGGTTATGTTCAAATTTAAATATTATTAAGAGCAATAGCAGTGGGCAGCCATTTATGCTGTTGGGGGTTCGGTGCCTTGCTCAAAGGTCTCACCTCAATCATGGTATTGAGGGTGGAGAGAGTGCTGGACATTCACTCCCTCCACCTACAATCCCTGCCAGACCTTGGGATTTATTTCAGGATTCTTTGATGAATAGAAAGTTCAAAAGAACAGCATTTCTTTGAATTAGAAATCTTTTGTAACAATATATTCTTTACTGACCTTGCTAAATAAAAGTATTCATTTTTTCAAATGAAAAACAAACAAACACGGAAACCCTTGTGTGTGTGTGTGTGTGTGTGTGTGTGTGTGTGCGCGTGCGTGCGTGCGTGTGTGTGTGTGTGTGTGTGCGTGCGTGCGTGCGTGCGTGCTGTAGGCGCAACTGGAACTGGACTCTGTGGTTGTTGAGCGTAGGCAGTTACTCCAGCAATGGAACAGCAGCCTGTTAATGATGAGGAGGAGGGATGAGACTTACACTGCTATGCAGGAGGAACTGAGGTGAACATAATGCTCAAGATTTCTGTGTATGCATGATCCAAACAACAGTAATGATTTGAACTTTTGATGATCCCTCCTCCAGGCAGACCAATGATGAGGTGCGCTCTCTGGACACAGAGATTGAAGGCTACAAAAAGTCCATCACACAGGAAGAAGAGCAGAATGAGTGTCTCACTCTGCGTCTGAACCGGGCCCAGAATGACTGCACCACCTCACGTAAACTCATCACACACTCCCAGAACCATCAGGAGGTCCTGCAGGCCCAGTATAGCACATATACACGAATGCTGCAGGAGACAGAAAAGATCTTCAGCACACTGCGAGGGGTACTTCAATCACATCAACCTACAGCTCAAATATTTTTCAAGACTGATGTGTGCAGGTTAATAAGCACTACTCAAAAGATTTTATCTTTCTTAAAAGAAATGCTATGACCGACTCTCTTTTTTTAGGACTATGATGTGCGTCAGTCTGAGCTCAAGGGTCTCAGAAAGCAGATGGAGAAAGAGTCTGCAGTGCGTGTGGATCTGGAGGACCAGATCATGAGCAAGCTGCAAGAGCAGCTTACTCACAATAATGCGGCAAAGTACTCGCGTCGACTGACTGATAAAACTGCAGCACACAGGAGAGAAAAGGTAGGATGCTTTCGGCTAACCCATAAATTTTCATCACAAATTTTTCGAATTATTGTCTTAATTTTAAGGTAATCATTTGTAAGTTGTATGATAATTTTTTTAATTAGCACCTTGACTTTTAAGGACCTTTGGATTTTAGGTGTAGTATGACCTGGACACGTTGAATGCAAACTTGTGCATTTATACGATTTTTCAGGAGGCTCAGTTAACTAAGTTAGAGAATGACATCAATGCAGTAACGCTGGAGGGGCAAGAGGTGGCGACACATCTGGACTCTCTGGCTACATTTCAAGCTGAACTTGAGCAAGAAATGAGCCAGCGTCACTTGCTTTTGTCTTCTCGCGAGGCAGCGATTGCTAAACAAGTCACAGATATTGAGCGAAAGCAGGCCACGATCAGCATCTACAACAAGAAGATCAGGGATATTGTGTCCAGTACAGGGGTTAGAGCTCACACTTCTCAATCAGTACATGTTTTAACATATGGATGTTTTGAATAAGTCATAGAGATCTCTTCCCTCTGATGATTCTAATGGATAATTGCATTTTCAAGTTACTGTATTCAACTCATATTTCAATTCATTTTAAAGTTTCTATAGATACTGCATATTTAAACTTTCCAATGTGTGTGAGAGTAGCATGAAGACCTAGGTCCTCTGGAGATCCGTGCAGCCACCCTGTCTAAGAAGCTGGAAGAAGTTGGTGCTGAGATTAAAGAGCAGCAGCAGTTGTGGCTCTGGCAGCAGGGGGAGCTAGTGAGATTCACTCAGGAAAAACAGGCCCACAGCTCTTCTGTACAGACCCTGCAAACACAACTCACAATACTGCAACAGAGCAAGATCAGAAGAGAGAGTATGCACTTTTCATTAACATCTAGTGGTGCATTTTATGTGTCTTAATTTACTCTACATCATGTTATTCCAAAACTGTAAAATATTTCAAAGAAGATTTAATCTGTATACCACTAGCTTTCATTGTTTGGAGGGGAAAAAAAGTAATACAGAAAGTAATACAGATTTGGAATGACATGAGGGTGAGTAAATAATGAGAGAATTTTTATTTCTTAGTGAACTATACCTTAAGTACAATTAATTTGGAAAAACCTTTTTGCTATTTGTACCATGAGAACAAGCAAAGTACAAAGTTATAAAATGTGTCTGAGAAATAAAAACATTATTGATATTGTGCTTTTGGTTATGTTTGTGCCTATCAGGTGAGCTGGAGCAGGATCAGCGCGAGCAGGCGGATCTGGAAAAACAGATTAAAGCTCTCATGGCAGACTTGGTCAAACTGAACTCTCTGCTTACTAAGAACAATGATCTGAATCAAGCCCTGCAGCAGAGCAGCAGTCTGATGGAGACAGAGTTCAGACAGAGACTCAAGGTACAACACTGCGCACTGTGTAGTTTTATATTGTGAAAATCACATTTTTATGTATTCTTCTGTTTTTACACTTTCCATTTTGTCAAATGTACTGCGTTAGTTTCCAGAGCTCACAGCGTATAGTAAGAAATAACTAATGTTGAGTAATGATGAGTGTAGAGTAGAATACTGGGTCCTTTGTCCTGCAGAGTTTGAATAGGGAGCTAAATATCGCAGGACAGTGGACCTCAGATGTTGAGAAACCCTGATCTAAATAGACATGCAATATTAGTCACATGACTTATTGTGTAAAACACATTTTAAACACTTTATTTGTATATACCTTGTGTGTCTAGGAGGCTGAGAGGGATTCGGTTGAGACTCAGCTGAAGCTGGAGAGGTTAAACGAAGAGAAAGAGAGACTTATAAACAGCCTAGTGGAGGCAGAGTGAGTCCAACACACTTCACACATACACACCCTGACTTATACATACACACCCTGACCCTGACTCAGATTTTAGTATCACTTTATTACAAGGTTCCATTTGTTAACATTAGTTAACATGAACTAACAATGAAAATACAGCTCTGGAAAAAATCAAGAGACCACTTCAAAATGATCAGTTTCTCTGGTTTTACTATTCATAGGTATGCGTTTGAGTAAAATAAACATTTTTGTTTTATTCTATAAACTACTGACAGCATTTCTCCCAAATTCCAAATAAACATATTGTCATTTAAAGCACTGGTTCTCAATTCTAGTCCTTGCAACCCCTTGCTTTGCACATTTGTATCTCTTATAACTTCAGATGTTTGTTATATTTGACCGTAAGTGCCCTGCGAAGTGGACGTCACAGGATATTCCGCCATGATTCCAGTTCGAAGGGAGTGTATATGTTCCATTCAAAGGGCATTAAAGTATGTTAAATAAGAGAGACATGCAAAATATGCAGAGCGGTGTGTTCAAAAAAACTTCTACTTAATGACATTGCACTGTAACTCTTTACTACAGGAGAATAGCTAATGTAGGTGACATTGTTTTATGGAATGAGGTTGGATCACAGTAAGTTTTCATTTAATGACAACATCAGCTGTTCTTGTGCTTTTTTAAATTACTTTTTTGGTAACATTTCCCTGTCCTCTCTATTGCTGCTTAGTGATTTTTGCATTCTTTGGCTACAGCAGTTAACAGTTTACTTCTTGGTTGTTGTTGCCGTTCAGTCTGCAGCGGTTGCCCTAATGTCATGCCACTGGATACAGTAAATTCTTGGTTTGAATAGCATAATTATATTTAGCCACTCATCATGTTAGAACAGTTACAATTGTAACAGAACTTAATTGGATCCACACCAATTTGTGTTACCTAAATTCTAACTAAATGCCTACGTAGAGAACATTTTTGGGCATCGTCGGTGATGAGTAAGCAGCTAACTCATATGCCTTTGACCCAAAAATGCTGTTATAATCAAAAGGTCACTAGGTTAGTGATATAGCCATAATGTATAGAATCAGTATAATACCAGGGATAGAGAATGAACACTACATTGCTCTGTTTTGTGTGTATGTTTGTGTTTGTGTGTGAAGGCGTCAGATCATGCTGTGGGAGAAGAGAACCCAGCTGATGCGAGAGACTCGCTCTGCCATAGATTCAGACATTGGACAGGGAGACATACGAACCATGAGAGCAGAGATTCACCGCATGGAGGTGAGTGTATAAGTGTATTTGTGAAAGTAACTTCTAAGTGTGGTTTCAGTCTGAAATGTTACGTACTGTATGTGTCCAGGTTCGTTATGCTCAACTGATGAAGCAGCAGGAGAGGTTGTTGAGAGACATGGAGTCAGTGGTGGCCAGACGTGAGACAATAGCTGTTCGGAGTGAGGCTCAGGCACGATCTGACCATAAGCAGCCCACACACAACGACTACCACAACACTCTCCAGAGCCTCCGCCGAAAGATTCTCCAAGCGAAGAAGGTGTGTGTGGATCAAGGTCATAATAATTTAGACATTTTAAATGAGTTTTTCTTATATTTTAAATATACAAATTATTTATTCATTCAGTTAAATTTTTTATTACTTCCCACTTTATACATAATTAAATTTACTCTTAGCTTTTTCTACTTTGTTTACTTTTTCTGCACTTAATTTCTAGTAGAATTACTAACTTTAACACAGTTTCTGAAACTGAATCTTTCCTGGGATACTTGAGTGTGATTGGCCAGTAGTGGCAATCACAATCTTACAAAATATTTTGCACAGTGACTGGTAAACTGTACAGTGTATAATTGACCATTGTCTCAGACAGCTGATTTTCTTTGTAGCTATATGTTAGCTTTGGGTTTTGAACTTCAGTATTTCAATATCACTTCAGTATCAGTATAAGTAACAATAACTTACTGTAATAAGTGGGATAATTTATTAGGTATTGAAAAACTGAAAAGAAAAGAGATATTTTTTAGTTATTTTGAGCCATGATTTTTATTTATTATTTTTTTTATTTTAGTTAATTAAATGTTATTGTTTTATTTTTACTTCAGATTAGTTTTAGTTAATATTAACCACCTTTATGGATATGACCTGTATTATGCAGTTTTTATTTACAAACTGAATTTAGAGACTGTTTTGTCTGTTATAAAGAACTAGGGTGGCCATATGTGCCGTTCATATGGGACACGTCCTGGCCAGGATTTTAATATGGCCTAAAACATCCAAAGTAGTTTGACCAATAACATGCAGGTATTGCATACATAATCGACCAATCGTGGCGCTGCGCATGAGAAGGTGAGATCTACAGGGAACGATCAAAGCGATGCAAATATGCGCACGTGTTTGTTTGACTTGAAAGTGTCGCTGTACAACGATCAAAAAAGACACCAAAGTAGGCGCGAGAGCAATTCGAAAGCATAAGGAGCTGTCTGCTCTGCTCTCTATAGCTCTCATTAATGTCACACAATGATCGACCTGCACAGTGCAAACAGCCAAAACCTGGATATTTTAGGCAATATAGAAATCCTGGCAAGGACGCGTCCCGTAAAAATGGCCCGTAAGGTCACCCTATAAAGAACTAGCTTATGCCTTGTTTACTGTGTATGTGTTCAGCAAGCAGAAGAGTGTGATGGTGCTATAGCTCAGCTGGAGGAGAGGCAGGGCTCTGTGACCTCCAGCCTCCGAGACAAACGTATACATCTCAATGATCTGCAGAATATCAGAGCCGTTCTCACCCAGGACCTCAGCGCACTACAAGAAACCAAAGAGAGGGTCAGTCCATCCACAAACAGCTTGCATACTAATTATCCAGTGGGGGGGTCACAGCTTAATGAACCAGTTATATTATATTTAAATCAACAAATGTGGAGCAATTTTACTCCACATGCAAGTCACATCAGAGCGGCAATTGTACTGTGTGTTTACATAGACTTTTACTTCCACGAGAACCACGATTGCAGGAAACAACATTTTGCACTCTTTAATTTTATACAAGACATCAACATTAGTGGACATGGTTTGCAAGAGGAATTTAGATGTACTGTAGGTTCTAACCATTTAAGTTTATGTTCTGTAACCGTGTGCCGATTATTTGGCATCACCAAAGGTTCTCTGCTCATTTCTGCAGAACTTGTATCGTCTGCCCGTGCTGCAGTGTCGGGCGAAGCACCTGCAGGCTGTTAAGGAAGGACAGTACACTCCGGTGGCCAGTGGAGACACGGCATTGGAGCTGGCTACACAGAAACAGGAAGAGCGATTGAAAATGGTTAGTGTAAAATCCATGGAAGATTCTCTGAAGTAAATTAGGCAGAAATCTTGTGTTATATGATCTAGCATGCAAAGTTAGATGTAGATCCAAAATTCACTTAAGTTACTGATGATGATGAGGCTTAAAGGGGTCATGAACTGCCTCTGTTTTTTATTTTGTACTGTTCTCTATGTCCACTTATAATGTTAGCTAGATTTTTACATCAAAAAACATCATAATATAGATGTAATAGGCTCTCACCTGCTTTTGACCCCCCTCAACTAAACGTTCTGTTTGAATAGGCGTGGCAGATTGTAGACTCGGAAGTAAACGCCCACTGCTATGATTGACTAACAGTTATGTATGTTTGACAGCCTATGTCCTTTACAGATGGATGCTGCTGTGATTTAGGTTAAAACTGCATAAATACTCATATCAAACTAAATGTTTATCATACAAAGAAATAGTGATCTCTTAATAAAAACAGCTACACTTGTGTGTTGCGACATTACAGTTAGATCCGATATAGTCGCCACAGCAGTCTTTTAGTTTCAAGCTTTCTGAAAATCCCGCGTCGAACTGAGACTTGTTTGTAAACTAATCCGTGGTAAAATGAAGTGAACAAAGGACCAAGTTCTTACTGACGTGGTCTGGAACTTCATTAAAAATAAAGTTCATCCACTCTCTCCTAACATTGAGATCAAAATGCAAAAAAACTATTTTTTCAACAACTTGGCACTGTACAGCACCTTGTTTCTGTGTAGAGCTGTGCGTTAGACTCTTTCGTAAAGCGGGGCTCTTTCGGTGGTGCTAATCTACACTATTACATCATAGAGTGGTACATTCCACAAACTGTCATTTTGGCAGACTGGCTTTAATATAAGCTGTTTTTAGATTTACGAGAGAGCTTTTAGTTCTTTAGTTTTAGTTCGAGATAGCAGAGCTAGTGATTTCAGAAACGACTTGTTTATTGAGAAACACTCAATAAACAAGACTAATACTATTTCCTTTCTGCACTCTTATCTCAGATCAGTTCCATTCTCCAGCATTTGGCTGAAGAGTACCCTCAGCATCACAGCACTCTCCAAAGGATTAACCTAACATTGGCAGAACACCAAAACAGTGGACTTCAGGACTGCCAGTGACCACAAAAATATGTATTGCATAAAATAAAAGTCATGTATGTACATACGTACATGTTTGGCAGTTGTTGGCCTGGTCAGTATGAGGTCTGGTTTATTATGACAAGTGTAGAGAAAAGTCAGAGAAAGGAAATACTGATTGTCTGTTATTGCAAGGATGCTTTTATGAAGAGGTTGGACAAGGACATGTCTTTAGATAAGAACCTTTGAAACTAACTTTACTGTATCAGTGTGCACACCTTTGCAACCATATTCATTTTAAAAGGCATTGTGATAGAGTGTCTAAATTCACTTAAAAAATTTAGATTTTTCACAAGGTTATTGGAAGGTTTGTTATTGTTAATTTTTCTGTGACAGTGATGTGTGTAGCTACTGAAAGGGGTCATCGGTAATGAAAAGTCTAAAACATACTTTGGCTAAAATTTCTCAATGGTAGTGTAAGGCCGTGTTCACATTTGGCGTCTTTTTTGAAGCTGCCAGCGTCTGTTTTACATTATAATCCTATGGAGTCCTGAGCGCTTTTTAAAACGTCACCGCCGGCGTCTTTTTCTGCAGCTCAGAGCGTCTTTTCAAGTTGAAAAAAGTTTAACTTTTCTGAAAAAAACGCCCTACGTCAAGTGCTTTTTTGACAGCTGACCAATGACAAGCGAGTGGCGAGTCGTTTCCATAACAACAAAAACAACAAGAAAAAAGGAGAAGATAGCCGGTAGACAGATTGTACTAGTTTCAGAGCACAAGGAACCGTGCATCATCCAACCGGAGCTCCTGGACTAAATTGTTGGAAGCACCATACAGTTTCCTTCCCCGTATAATGTCGCGCTCCCACAAACGCCGTTGTGAACCGACACCCTCCCCGTTAACTTCAAAAGCCGACATTTCTGCAGCACACAGCGCTATAGCTACCGTTGCAGCTGTTGTTATAGCAACAAAAGACGCTCTCGGCTGCTATTTTATCAGCTGTTTTCATCAAGCCGTTTTTTAATCCATGTTGCTTTAAATGCTAATGAGCTCTGCTGACCCCGCCCCTCTCTTCCATGGAGTGACGAGCAGTACTGTTTACTTTAGCCACGAAACTGGCTAACTAGTACATTATTAGGAAAGGCAATTTGCAAAGATTCATAAAAAATCCATTATACTCGCTTCTGTTGATGAAGCTGGATCACAAATGATTAGCGTGAACATAGACGCATTTAGGCAGGTCGGGGATCTGCGCATTCACTTCAAAGTGAAAGTAACGTTAATCCTCTGCGTCTTCAGCGGCTCAGATGTCGGAAGTAAATGATGACTGCTTTATTCATTATTACATCCAACAACAAAACACCTCAATCGCTCAATCGTAGACATTCTTGTCTTCCCCTGCACCGAAGTCGACACAATGGCAGACTGATGACTGCTCACTCAGGGCGCATCTAAGGTAAGACGGCCTTGTCAATCAACTATTGTGGGAGGGACCTGTACAGAACTACATCATTCTGACAGGGCTCTCTGAACAGCCTGATTTGACAAAGGGGGTTTTAAAAAAGGGATTTAAAAAAAAAAAAAGCACTTGGTGAATTTTTATCATTATGGATGTGTACACACACTTCCAACACACATTTATGTTCAAACAACTTGAAAAGTGAATTTTGCATCCGATGACCCCTTTAACCATACTTTAGGTACAATTCCTTCATCCCTAGAAATGAGCTAAATCTGACAAAAAAAACTCCATTTAGGGACTTCTAAAGATACCCTTATTTGTAAAAATTACTACATTAGTTACTTCATATTACTTAATAACATTAATAAATAATTTAATGTTAATATAAGTAATTTGTATTAAAACAACATAAGGCAACATGAGATTCCGTTGATGTAGCTAAGTGAACAATTGTGTGCATGTGTACAATGACACTTGTACAGTGGAGTTTTCAGACACATAATAGCATGACAGGTTTCATTCACTGCTCTAATACAGCAAGGGTCTTGTTTCAGTCATACACCCAACCCTTCATTCAGACCTGGGCCATGACTGCCTAATATATTCATACAGGCTTTGTTAAGTGTGCTTTGATTTACAGATGGCAGATAATGCACTATATACATTGATCCATTATGTTAGTTCAGTTTAATACAGATTATTATGAGCAATATGTGTATAAGTGGCTCTTATAAATATATGTTAAAATCCTTGGTAATTAAAAATGTCAACTACTTGAACACATTCTCATCCATCATTACATTTGTGTTTTTTCTGTGTGTTTTGTTTTGTTTTGCTTTGCTTTGCTTTGCTTTGCTTTGCTTTGCTTTGCTTTTAGGTCGAAGAAAATGACACCAGCAACACTGGATGTGATGACTACTATATTTTTTTAATTTACGAGAGAAGATACTGCACATAGTCATATACTGAATAACCAAAGGTGCCATTTCAAGAACAAAAGCATATTCTGGGAACACAAGGATCCAAAATACCAGCTACAGTGACCTCAAAAAGTATTTGGTCATTTGACCCTCTGGTCCGCCTCACTTGTAGAACACCTGAAAATTAAACTTTTTTTTTCCCCCCAGTAAAATCGATGTAATGTTTTTTTCTTCAGTAATATTATTAATAGTATTTTGAAAGAATTTTTTATGCTAATTAATATTTATGCAGTAATCATGATCCACTGAAAACTTAATTAAAATTATTTTTAGCTACCGGGGACTACTTTCAGGCGCTGCGTAATATCACTGCGCCTGCCGCGGCCATGTTAGGGCAGCAAAGTTCCTTGATTATTAAGCCGGAATGAGAGTAGTTCCTAATCATATCAGCCTAGAAAATCGCAACTTTTCATTTTCGATCTTAGTACACGATATAACTACAGAAGAGTCAAGTTTTAAATAGGACAAATATCGAAACTCTTTGATCGTTTTTGAACGCGATGCTACTGGTCTAATTGGATTCAATGATCTATGCTAAGCTATGCTAAAAGTGCTCTCGCCAGACCCGGAGATCGGCTGAATGGATTCAAAAACGGTAAAACTCAACTTATTAACTCTGGGGGAGTTGGAGAATGAACCTATTTCCAAAAAAAGTGGAGTGTTCCTTTAAGTTTACAAACTAGGAGCCATGGAGTGCTGGTGACCATCTAAGGTCAGGTATTGTTGCTTTGAGTAAGGCTGGGAGTCAATCTCAAAAATAATTGATTCTTCAATATCTGAATCATTGGAATTTTAGGCGAATCGACTCTACTAAACAGCCCTGGCCGCATTTAATATGATTGATTGAGGATCCAAACAACCAAAAAGAACTGATTAGTGCAGAACTGCCGTTCCCTTTCGATTCTTCACTCGTACTATGTCTTGCTAAAGACGCTATGGGGAAAAAGTCCTTTTTTCAATCATGCAGTGTAACAGCACGGCCATCTGTTCGTGCAGTTCATTAAAGACGAACCAATGGCTTGGCAGCTTTGCTGCACGAACCTATGCCTGCTAAGCGGGCTATCCGGCTATATAAGCGGCCGTTTCGCCACCGGATTCAGATTTCTTCTCCTTCAGTAATGACGACTTCGTTGATCTCCGCTGACTGAAGAGCCTGCTCTCCATTGACATGCCTCACAGTGGAACGCAATCTTCTGCTCGGCTGATTTGCCGTCTTTCCCGCTGCTTTCAGCATCGCACAACAGTGATCCGGCTTCCCCTGCTGCCACCGGGCGAGCGCTATTAGAGCAAATTTCTAAAGAGCAAATTTCTACGACATTGTTTCAAATGCCGCACCGTTATTGCAGTGACGGCCACCGTGAGTGTCTTTCCTGCTTGGGGAAATCCCATGTGGAATCCGCGCACACAGAGATGGAATGTTCCCATTGTGAGATTATGAGTCTCACCTCTCTGCGCTCGCCGATAGCTTTCTTTTCAGAAAGCGACTCCGCCTCTCACTCCCTCCCATTTTCTTCCTCCCAGGAGCCTGTGAGGAAAAAACAGCGGGGCAGAGGATCACAGTGGTCAGATGCGAGCGAGCTTACGTTGGCTCAGGCCCACATACCTCGCTCTCTCGACACAGAGAAGTTTCTCCCGTCCTCTTCACCCAGCCTGACCAGCATCATCATCGCAAGCGATCTGGTCTCGTTTGGGGGGAGTGACAATGAGCTGCTGGACGACAGCATGTCATCAGCAGTCTTGGATGCCAAGGAGCTGTCGGGCTCGAATGTCAACCCCACCTCCCTGCCGCCGTCTGAGCCCAGGGATGTTAAGCCCGGGATGGAACACCGAATTACTCCGTGTTCTCTCAAAAGCCATTAAAGAGCTGGGTTTGGAGTGGTCTCCTCCAGAAGAACCCTCCCGCAGCCGTCTGGACGAGTGGTTCCTGTTGGGGCGCCATCAAGCCCCTCGTCAGAGATCCTCTCCTTTTTTTACGGAGGTCCATGACGAGCTCACCAGATCATGGCGCGCTCCGTATTCTGTATGCCTTCGTACTTCCGCTTCATCTGCCCTCACTTCAGTCAATGGCGCTGAAGATAAGGGATACGAGAAGCTGCCTCCGCTGGACGAGTCAGTGGCCGCGCATCTCTGCACAGCCTACTGCGATTGGCTGGAAGGCAAAGGCTGCCCATCCGTCCAAGCCGTGTAGGACGACTTCGGCTCTCGCTGGACGTGCCTACTCTTCGGCTGGGCAAGCGGCCTCAGCTCTCCATTCCATTCTTCCACAGACGGGTCTGGCCCAGACCCCGTGACAATCAGGGAGCTGAGGAGCATGACAGACCTGGCTTTACACACCACCAATGCCACGGCTCAGGCCATAGGGCATTCCATGGCCAGTCTAGTGGTGCTGGAGCACCACTTATGGCTGACCTTGACGAAGATCAAGGACGCCAACATGGTCCCGTTCTTGGACGCACCGATCTCTCCCAAAGGTCTGCTTGGGCCAACGGTTGAGGGCTTCACTGAGCATATCACTGAGGCGCAGAAGTCGTCCCAGGCCATTCTTGAGATTCGCCTTCGAGGGAGTGGCTTATCAATACACGGTCCTTCCCTTAGGGCTTTCCCTGGCTCCATGCACGTTTACGAAGTGCACAGATGTGGCTCTCTCCACCCTGAGACAGAAGGGAATTCACATTCTCAATTACCTCGACGACTGGCTCGTTCTGGCCCAGTCAGAGGCGGGGTCACTATCTCACAGAGCCCTGCTCCTCAGCCACCTAGACTGGCCCCACTCAAGATGTTTCAGAAGCTGCTGGGCCTTATGGCTGCAGCATCTCCAGTTCTATGGTTGGGCCTGCTTCGTATGCGTCCCCTTCAGTACTGGCTGAAACCATGAGTTCCATCCAATGCGTGGCATCACGGATGCCTACTTATCGGGGTGAACCAGGTCTGTGTATTAGCCCTGGCCCCCTGGAAGAATGTTCAATGGATGGAACAGGGCGTTCCTCTGGGAATGGTCTACAGGAGGAAGGTAATCTCGACAGATGCGTCCAACATGGATTGGAGAGCTCTGTGCGAAGGAAAACCGTCGTTTGGCCATTGGTCAAAAGCGGAGGACAGTCACATCAATTGCCTAGAAATGCTGGCAGTATGTCGGGGCTGTCATCGAGGCACCTTTTTCTTCTAATAGAGCGCCTCCTGGAATGGGCTGCTTATAGTAGCCCCATGGCCCATTCCCCTGAGGCGGGATCTTCTCTCACAGGTGAACAGGACAATATGGCACCCCCGGCCAGAGCTGTGGGCTCGGCATCTTTGGCCACTCTACAGGACGGCTTCTCACGCCCCTGTAGCGGGCCAGTCAGTGGGCAGAGACAACCTTGTTGTCCGTTTTCTGAGAGGAGCCCCATAGGTGCTGAGGCTCTGCGAGTCTTTTTGAACAATCACCCAAGGTCAGGTGTAACCTCTGTGAGCTTAACCCGCTTGTCTAAGGTGTTTGCTGTTCTTGTTCCCTTGGACCCTGAGGTGTCTAGGACAAGATTACACATATGGTTGTTCCTCTACCTTAGTGTAGTGTGATAGTACTGTATGCCCATAGTGTCTTATGCAAGACGCAGTACGAGTGAAGTATCAAAAGGGAACATACTCGGTTACGAACGTAATCTCTGTAACTGAGGTTAGGTTCGTAACCGAGTACGTTATTTTTGATTAATTCTAGGAACTCGAATCCATCGAATTCATCAAAATGACTCTATTAGATTCGTTCCAGTAAGCCCACCAGGTGGCGCCCAGTGAGTGTCTTTGAATCATTTACTGATTTATTCAAAAACACTTTATTGTACACAGCCATAACAGCTAACCGAACATACTTACCTGAACATAATAATCGCGACTTTGGAACAAGTGGAAGCAATCAATTGAGCACAATTTAAGGCAATGAAAGAGGGGAAGATAAAATCTACTCATTTTAAACCATGCTTCTTTGCAGAAGCTGAGGCTTTTCCAAGTTACTGTATAACCTATTGTGCGCTTACTACTAGGCATATACAGTATTTATTTGAATAGGAATTGTCAGTACAACACGTTATTGATTTTATTAATCATAAAAGTGTACATTACTTAATATTTGCTGTATATTACCCACTGTAACTCTGTTTGTCATCATCAACAAGCTGCCTGTTATAGTTATAGTTTATAGGGTAAATCATATATGTAATATGTTGATGTATGTTAAAGAGCAGCAACTCTAAGAATGAGGATGTATACGTGTGTTTTTTTCTTTTCTTTCTTCTTCTGAATGCTGGAATGTTGTGCACGTCACCATGACCAGTATAAACATTGTCATTATGCTAAACCTGTCTGGGGTTTTTATCTAGTACTTTTTAGTTCCCTTTTATTTTTTTTATTTTTTTTATTATTTTTTTTTGACAGACAGTTTGACAGCAAAAAAAATAAAAATCCCTGGCAATAAGTGACATAAGCAGATTTTGCATTTCAACACCATCATACCTTAGAAAAAGCAGATTATAATCAGCAAAGGATGTACATGCTGTGTTTGCATGTGACATGTAATTTCCCATAAACCTTAGAATCCCTCTTTCATTTCCTTTTTTCGTCCTGGACTTTGTACCTGTTCATGGCTTGCTTCATTTGTTTTAGATAGGAAGAACTTGCTTGACACACAAGATGAGTGGATGGGTCTATGTTTTGGTAGCTTACATTGTGTTTTTATTTGTAAATAAAATCTCTCTATTCCTTTAGTGGAAATGGTAATCTGAGCAACACAACTATAATCTAATTAAACCAATCCCCTAGTGAAAATAAACAGTTTGTAATGTCAGGTATCTTTAAGTATGTTTTAAATGCTGTGTGGTTATTTTTATTTAAGGGGAAATCCACACCTGATCTGTGTGTGTTGTCGGGAAAACCTCTCCTTGACTTTCAGGTTTCCTCACACACCTGTGGGTGTGAAGGGGGGCGGAGATTTAGCTGAACTCCCCTTTACATTCTCACTGCCTCTCATTTCTCATTTCACTTCTGCTGTGTTTATGCTTCCACTGGACTTGTTTCTTTTTATTGTAGTTAGTTTTTTCTTTTTATATATCCTCTGTACTTATATGTTTGGCAAAGAGGCTGATTTAGGAAATTCAGTATGGCTGAGAGTGTTCTAAATACTCCAGACCTGAAGGATCTGGAAGAAGAAGAATTGTGGGATCTTATCAATGATAACCGTCACGCTATCTCTCTTGGTGTCCGACCCTGCGTTCTCATCCCTTACCTGCGACAGGCACGGGTCCTCACAGACTTGGATGAGGATGAGATTCTCACCTGTTTCAATTTTACCAACCGTGGCATGAAGACAAGTAAGACACTCTGACTGATGTGTATCGCGGAGAGATGCTTGAAATATACCAGAGCATGAGAAAAGATAACAAAGTACAGCTATTTTTCATGCTAAAAACTATTAAATTTTTTAGCTTAAAAAGTTAGTAAATGCTAAGATATATATTTAATGGAAGTGGAAATTGATATATTTTTTCCTTCAGGATTGAAGATCTGTTTTGGATTAGAGCAGCCAATGTGAAAATGACCAGTTACTGGAATATTTGGGTGATTCCTTTCAGAAAAATGAGAAAGCTTATTGGACACATGGTGAAATATAGATTAGCTACAGATAGATAGGTCAGGTAGATCAGAGTTAATGCTGATAAAATTCCAAGAAAGCCTTTCCTTTTTGAAAATGCAAGAGCGAGAGAAAGAAGAGCATGTAAATTAAAGGAATAGTTTACCATAAATGAAAATTCATTATTGGCATTATTTATTTACCCTTATGTTGTTCCAAACCTGCTGTATGCTATTTTTTTTTTCTGTGTAATACAAAAGTAAACAATTCTTGCCATACAGTGTCAGCTTGTAATGACCATAGCCTGCCAGAGCTCTAAAAAGGATAAAACACTTCAAGCAAAAAAGTAATTCATAGACTATTTCAAATATTCTAAAGTCATATGCTTTGTGTGATTAATATAATATCTAGCCTGCTTGTGTTCAGAATTTAAAAACGGCCCATTCGGTTCAGTTACTACATATGCAAGAACCAAAGCAATTAGAGTGATTAGAATCAGTAATGTCAACACACGTTTTTGAACCAGGATGAAAAAAAAGCATACAGGTTTGGAATGAAATGAGGCCAAGTTAATAATTTCCATTTTTGTCTGAAGTATTCTTTTAAGGAATACTTGAATGTTGGTTGATTATATTGGAAAGAAAAAAAAATCTGGTATGTACAATGTAATGTCTGAAATAAATATCTTTTTTCTGCAGGTCACATGATTGACTTGTTACGTGTACAGGGTCATAATGGTGCAATGGCTCTGCTTGAAAGTCTGATGATCCATTACCCTGCTCTCTACACACGGATCACCGGCCGCCAACCCAGCATTGAGCCTTCAGGCTTCAGCGGTCAGTCAGTGCATTTTTATACTGTAGATTCTGATCATGCATTTCAAGCATACCCAAAACCTGAGGGTGATACGGTGCATCTGAGCTGGCATTTTGACATCTTCTAGATAAAATCAACACATTTATATCATTTATTCTTTTTTTGTTGTTCAATAAAGATCTCTCACACAAACATTAAATAATGTAACCCCTATGACAAGTGAATATTTTCATGACTGAAAATTCAAAGGGTATTTTTGTCACCATATTCAAGGCTCATTTGTAAAACCTTGCTTCTGTGCTCACCAGGCCTGATAAATTACAATGAGTTGACAGAGTACCTGGTTCGTGCAGTGAGCAGTATGCAGACAGAGCTGCAAGTGGCACGGCACGAAGCTTCGCGGCTGCAAGGCAGATGTTGTCAGCTGGAGGGGAAACTAGAACAGACCCAACAAAATAATGAAGAGCTCAGCCAGATGCAGGGAGAGCATGCACGACTGCGCAGTCACCTGGATGGTGAGCACTTAACATAGCTTCACATCAGTGTGCCAAGCCTCTGTTTAATAAATCATTAGCAAACATATGTAATGTAAATTATTCATATCTGAATACATTTTAAAAATAAGAATGAGATGTTATGAAATTTTTTTTTTTAAGTATTTAAAAATTGACTAAAGTTACTATTAAATGTAAAATGTAATAATATTTGTGAATAAAATTAACGAAAGTTAATTTTATTTAAGTGTTAACCTTTTAACATTGTTGCTTTTTAATTCTGTGCTTTGAGATATTCAGAATTTCAGATCAATCTTTTTGCACAATCAGTTTTTCTTTGTCTGTGTCAAGACTATATAATGTCCGGTCATCTTCTGTGCAGGTTTAAACGGGGAACTGCTGAAACTGAAGGATGAGAAGTGTGATCTCTATGTCAGATATACAACAGCTCTTGAGGAGAAGTCTGCAACTATTGTACGCAACAGAGACCTGCAGCTGGAGGTGAGGAAACAGATAGAATGTATGTTTGCCTTCTACTTGGACTATAGGTACCATTCAGTAAGTTACAATAAACTGTTTGTCTCATCCATATTACATGTGTTTGTGTGCCTGACAGAGAGCACAATTCCATAAGGAGTTGGTTTGGAGGAAGTGGTTTGTGTGTGTGTAGCGTTTTTCAAATTCTGTAATGTGTCTTAGAAATTAAAACAACTCAAATGTCGGTTTTGTACTTGTTGCAAAACATATTAGATCATGTTTTCATCATTACTAATGTATAAATATCTTGACATTAATTTTGTTTTTTGTATTTTCTGTTCTGGTTGACATGAAAAACTCTGATAATCCCATACAAATGTCTTGTCTTGTTAAATAGATAAGAAACATGGTGTTAGTTTTGTTTTAGTTTAATCTATGGAATTAAATCAGTGTGAGAGAAATATGTGGAAAGTATTATGTTGTATTATGTCTGTCTGTTGTATTAATAGTGGAGATCAGTTTTGTTCTATTTGGTTTAATCTGACAGAATTTGTTTTAAAGGGCAATGAAATTGTAGCTATTCATTAACAAGAAACCTGAACCCTTTTGCTTTGCATTTTTTTGCACTTTATTCTACTTGGCAGGGAGCAAGGGTAAAAAAAAATAAAAATAGATCTAGAGTATAATCAGCACACCAAAAAGAGTAATGCTGGATTGTTTTCCAAAAAATACATAGATCACATAGATCTCTTCTCCTCACCTCTTCTCCAGATTTCCCAGCTGCAGCATGAGTTAAAAAAGGCAAGGAAAGAGACAGACTTTGAGAGGCAGCGTTCCTTGAAGAATCCCACTGACACACAGAAGCTCAAAGATGAGCTCAACGCTGTCCGCGCAAAGTTACTGGAGACTGAGACGTTGTTCCCAGTAAATAAGAGACTCATTTTCATAGCAATATAACAAGTCAACAAATTATGGGACTCCATCTTATCTGATTGATTTTTCACAGTAAGTCTGTCTGTCTGTCTCTGTCTCTTTCATCAGGTACAGCAGGATATCCTGGCCCATGATTTAAAGGAGGTCGAGAACAGACGTTCAGAACTTGCCGAGGAAGTCAGCAGGCTGAATGAGGAGAATATGCGACTCCAGCAAGAGAAAGAGGAGGTAAAACTGTTCTTTCCTTAACCTTAATGTTGTTTCTGTTTTTCAAAATGTACTTTGTGTAAAACTTGTACGTCATAATATTTTTTATTAGTTTTTCTCAATCGATTTGACAAATTTCTTCAAACTCAGGTCACTGATGAATTGTACTACATTACTTTGAAGAAATGTGTCAAATCAACTGAGAGAAACTGTAAGAGGAGAATTTTCTACTTCTTGCATTTTTTTAAATGTCTATATTCTTTCTATCACCCTCCTTCTCACCATGCTCCCCTCTCACCTTTTTTAGCTCCTAGAAGAGAAGGACTGTTTAGCCCTGGAGGTGGAGAAGTTGACTGTGGACTGTGAGATGTATCAGCACAGGAGTACCCTTTTCCATAGTCAGCTAGAAGAGGTGCAGGCAGAGAGAGACAGGGTCAGTACAATCAATATCTATAATGAACAAATATAAATATATAAAGAAATATACTTAGGTAATTAGGTTCTAAATAAGTTTTAGATTCAACAATGAGATCAGTTTATACAGTACAATAAACTTTCAGTTCCCTATCTAGGGAAATTCGATACTGTCACAGTGTCACACTTAGCCGTGACCAGGGTCTGAGGCATGTGTAGAAAATCGTTGAATTCTATTGGCAGACAGCAGCCCTATGAAGTTACATGGAACACTGTTAAGAAGCTCTGCTTCTGCTTAGCGATCTTCTCGAGGATATAGGAGCCAAACATTTGCCCCCCGCAGTTCAGGCCATGCATCTGCCGAGGCAGTTCGGTGGCTTTGATCGTGGGTATCGCTAGTGCTGGGCTGGCAGAGGAGTTTAGTAAGTGGGTTTCCCTTTTTTAGATTTCTCCTGCCAGCTCCAGGGCTCTCATGCCAAATCCAGAAGGCCACTCTGCAGCCTCTTCTGATTTGGCTAAAAGCATTTTGCTGCCACGGAAAGGCTGCATTTAGCTTGGTCATGTGAAAAACAGGAAGTCTCTCTTGGCAAACTCGGCAAGCGATTCCTAGCAGGTCAAAACCACCTCTTCCCTTTGAGCCTTCCATTCCTCCCAGACCTTCACACCGAGATGTCGAGGTACTCCATGTGACATTATAGGATTGCCGTCTGCCAGTAGAGTTTGGCATGTTTCTACACATGCTTCAGACACATGCTTGGGAGCGTTCCCATATTGTCATCACCATAATACAGCATCTTGTTCCCATCACAGGGAACTGTGTTATATACATAACACTAAGACATTTAGTGTTAGTGTTACAAAGAAAGGAACACAGTATGGACCAACATCTGTAGTTTGGAAGAGAAATAACATGTTTAGATCTATAAACTTCAGTAAATGCATATATGGTTGAAATCTTAATCTTGGAATCAAAATCTAATCTAAATCTAGAAATAAACTGAAAGTTTTAGTATTTTAAAAAATGCAAAAGGAAATTTTTTTTTTAAAAAAGTATATATTAAAAATTATTATAAGACATTTTGTGACAATGAAACTGTTAACTGGCTTCAAAAGGTCAGATGTTTTTGTTTTCATTGATGCACAAAAGATGCTTTCAGGCACATTCTTGCTGGAGAACATGCAGCTTTTGTGCAAATATGTGGAGTTCAATAGTGGCAAATGAATGCTAAATTACAGATACTGCTGATGTTTTCAGGCATATTTGTCCCGAGATGAGGCCCAGGCTCAGATTGCACGTAGTCTCGCAGAGAAGGACGTGCAGAGAGGCCAACTCATGGAGCTACAGGCGAGACTTTTCGCCATGAAAGCCTGTAGCAAGCAAAGAGAAAGAAGAGAAAAATCCAGGGTAACACTGACTCATTTTTATTATACATTCAAGCAACATACAGTAGTTTACTACAATCATTCTTTAGAGCAGTTTTAAATATTGTGCTGTCAAGTGCATTTGTTACCTAAACACGACCACATATGACTTAATTTTTAAAATCATTTCTTTGAATAAGTAGGACAGGAAGTTCAGTTGCGATAGCAGCAGAGGTTCATGCAGTGAGTTCCCTCCATCCAGTCCCCCACCCAGAAGACAGCTATGCCGCTTGAATGCAATTCTTCCTGAGAGTTTTAACTCTTTTGATGCCTGTGAGGTACATATATGCTGTAAATGTTCTGCTTATCGAATCCTAGTGTGAATTAGTCTTTAGTTTCACCTCCCAACCGTTCATGCACTAGCTGTCTGATAAATATTGGTAACAAAACTAAAATTAACTTTGTTGATGCTACTTGTTTTCTCTCTAAATTGTAGGAAGAATTGTTTGAGTAGTGAAAATTTAATGAAATAAAATGTGGAAAAATTTTGTATTTTAACTGGGACTAAATGATTAACAAGCTGGTTTATTTTGACAAAATGGATGTAACTATGCAACAGAGCGCAATTTCATGACGTCCCGAAAATTGTCTACTGTCTTCTGCTGCACAATCTCTTCACAAAAACAATACATTCAGGCATAATTTAATTATGGCTAATTGGAACTCAACAAAAGTCACATTTACCAGATGTTAGTTGAGTGCTTTTGAGAATTAAATGAGCACTGGATGCCAAAGTTTAAAAGGCTAGTGACATCAAATCTTGACAACAAAAGATATTCAGAGTTTTACTTGAGACTTTATTTAAATTTCCACCCTAGTGTGGTATATATACTGTATTTCAGATAACCCCGGCACTAAACCGCACATATGCACAAAATAAACCATGATTCATAACTTTAGATGTCAGTCTAAGCAACATGCAGTTCCAGCACCTTTTGTGTGATACATGTAGGTATTACTGGAATGAAGTTTCACAGTATCAGTGCAAACAAGAGTGCAAAGCACATATGCTTTGAAGAACAATTACTATAATTATTACTATAGTTAACTAACTAAAGCTTTAAAAAAAAAATAAAAAAAAATAATAATAATAATAATAATTAAATAGGGAAGTCCACACTTGATCAAATTAATTTTTTTTGTTCTTTTTTCTCCAGCTGAACCATGCTTAGTAGATACAGAACTTTATTGTCCATTGGTGTGGATGCTAATATGGTTACCATTATAGTTATCGTTCTTAGTGTTAATGGGCTCTACACATCTGGTTCAATAAATGAGATAATACATTTCTTCCATTCTCTGAAGGTTTCTCCTCCTTCATTGTTCTGTCTGATTGCAGCATGCAGGAAATATAGAATTTTGGGTAACACTTTAGAATACTGTTCCATCATTAATATATAACTACACAAGAACACACGAGTAATGCAATATTGTCACTCTAGTAACTACTAGTAACTAACAAGCAACTCTGATTAATGAATTAGTAAGTAATAGTGCTTAGTCGAATGTGGTAGTTCACTATTAGCTAATCAGTAACTATTATTTTTTTCATACCTCCCCAAGAAATACTGTATACAGGTTGATAATTTATATGAATAATACATAATGTATAATTCATTCTCAAGTAAATGGTCATGGTAATAGTAGTAATGATTTTTGTAAAGTATTGAATAGTAATTATTCAGGTATTACTACATCCTTCTAAAGGAATTAGTAATTTTTTGGATCAGTATTCTAAAGTGAATAACATGATAATTATCTAGTAATTACTGAAGTCATTGTAACCTTTTGACGTTTTTGTAAGGTCCTGGTTAGTAATTCATTTAGCTGGATTTGGTAACACTTAAATTATTACTAGTGGATTACCGTGATCTTCACTTTAGAATACTGATCCAAATAATTAATAATTTCTTCAGAAGGATGTAGTAACACTTGAGTCATTACTATCCAAAACCTTACATATATCTCAAAAGCTCACAATGACATCAGTCAATATTAGGAAGTTATGATGATTTTCACTTTAGAATGCTGATCCAAGTAATTAGTAGTTCATTTAGAAGGTAATACTTGAGTCATTACTAGATCATATAACCCACTTCATTTTAGAATTAATTATTCATTATGCACAATTCACATTAATTATGAACCTGTATAAAGTAGTTCATAGGAGTTCTCAGGATATATGAAAAAAAATAGTAGTTATTGGTTAGCTAATAGTGAACTACCAGTTTCAACTTAGGGCTATTACTTAATAAATCGTTAATCAGAGTTTCTTGTTAGTTAGTAGTAGTTACTACAATGTTAATAGTGCATTAGTCATTTGTTCCTGTGTAGTTATTCATTAACGACAGAACAGTATTCTAAAGTGTTACCGAATTTTGATATGTTTTATTTATTTATTTGTTTCAACCTTTTACAGTTCAATGATGAAGCAATCTGCAGTATCAGTTCCAATCAAGTGGAGCCCGCTTGTTCTGAATCTCTCCGCAGACAAGGCTTTGCCTCCAGAAGTGACGTGGAAGACATTTACAGGTGAGCAGCTCATCTGGTCTGTAGCAGTGAACTGTAATGCCACTGTAAAGCCTGCAGTGTGTAAGTGAAAATAGCAGATTGGTACTGAGTTTTGCGGTTTTGCTATATTATTGAGTTACTGCTTTTAATTGACATTTTAAAATTAGTTAGTTAGTAGTTGCCCATTGAGAATTATTACAGAATTTTAATAATGTAACTTGATAACTGTATGTTCCAATGAGGAGGACCATATTTACATCTGAATTGTAATCTACACAGACCAAAATCAATATCCAAAACCAATGCTATAAAATCCAAACGATTATATTGATTATATCTGATTAAAATATCCTGTTTGCATGTTAATTCATGTGGACTTCAAAATAAACAGACAATGTTTATGCCCTGTTTTGTGTCTGATTGGAAATAGCCATGATATCATTTTTCTTTCATAAAATCGTACATTTTTTCCACTTTATAATTAGACAATCCATTAGTGCTACCTGTTTCCTTGTCTCTGTGATCCCAATTGCATTCCTTGTTGCATTGTATGCACCCATGACTCACTATCATAAAACTAACTCATAAACTGACAGGTCAATGTTTCCGTATGTACATTCACCATGTAGTAGACGTATCTAAAAATAACTTTGGTTTGAAATAATAAAAAAACATCATTGTTCCATTTTCAGCAGTCAGGATTCTCTCAGCTTTGACCATGATTATGTTTTCATTTCTAAAGGTACTGTTACTTCTTCCTACATTTCTTTGTGTTTACCTAAATAAGCTAAAATTTTATTTTGTCACAAATGTTTGTGCGCTCAGTTACATGAAGTGTCCTAAGAAGTATTTGCACACTTAAGCCACATTATACATGTCAAAAAAAATAAATAAATAACAGAAGCACAATTAATAATAATATTTTAACAAATTCTGTTTGTCAAACATTAGTGGAACATGTCCATAGTTCATGCAATTAACAGCACCTAAAAAGTGTTTTCTTTAGCTTTTTTGACTTATGTACCCAAAGTATGTAAAGTTCAAGTACACCTTCATCAACAAACAAGAAATTTACTATTAAATATACTAAAATGTCTTCTTTATGCTAAACTGTAACAACATATTTGTTTTCATTCATCTGCTGTCAAAAAAATAATTATAATAAAATTACATCTCAAAATTATTTAAAAAATAATATGAAAATGGACATTTCTACTACTTATAGTTTTCAGAGTTTAAACGTGATTTTCTTAAGTAATTACATGAAATACTTGAACTGAGCTTCGTGACATACTTCGATGACATACTTTGAAATAATATGTTTACAATGTATTATTGTTACCTAGTTCCCAAAACTCCACATATCGTTCGTAGGATTTTATCCACAGATGCTCGATACTCGATCTCATTTAGCATTCTCTTTATTAGTAAAGTTACTAATACTAAGTTAATAAATTTGAGTAAAATTATTGTTATTGTGCTATTCTGTGTCATCCACGTAAATGTATAAAATTTGCATACATTATACATTGCACATTATTTAGTTTTCAGTCCTTAAACCTTTTCAGCGTGCCGTAAATGTTGAAAAGTGTCCATATACTTTTTAGAGCCACTATATATCCATGGCAATTAGAATGAATCACAATGGCATATTCATCCCTTTTTGATTTCCGTTCTGATAGGAGATAGTTTTGATGAGCCAAAATCACCCGCACAAATTCGCTGTTCTTCTAGCAGAAGGAGCCCTAATGACAGGTAAACAAAACAAAACAAACAAAAAAAAAAAATACTGAAAGTAAAACACAATTTAAAAACACATTTATTTCACATTTATTGATTTAAAATGGTCATATTGCTAAACATGTTATTTTGTATAAATCTAGTGTCTCAAGAGCATCAGCCCCACCCTTCCTAATGCGCTCCAGACCTCAGGCTCTGCGTATCACTGGTCGCGTACTCACTGTGTTTTTCCAGGGAGAAATGCTGTTGAATCAAATACAGGTCATCGGGGGTAATAAGACCGGTGTGTTTGTGCATCATGTGACCGAAGGATCATCTGCTCAAAGCACTGGCATCAGTCCTGGATCTCAGATACTTCAGGTGAGTATTTCTAGTTTTTAGGAAATTTCAGAATTCCCAAGACTTGCTTTCATTTAAAGGCAAAAATATTTGTCAGTCTTAAGAGCTAAAATGCCCCTTACCGTCCAGAACATGTGCAAAAACCAGTCTAGCTTGAATAGTGAAGAAATTCCTCTGAAAAACAAAGTGGTAGGAGACATGAAGAGAATTCAGAATGGCAGGTCCCTTCTGATTCTTTCATAGATACGACAGAAAATGAAAATCTCTCTTTTAATCCTCTTTGAATAAGGAAACATAACAGAGATCATTTTTGATCTCTAGAATGACATTCAGGTTTTCCATCAGCAGTTAGATGGAATAAGAACTAATCAAAACCAAAATTTTGTATTTGTAGCTAACGTATGAGCGGGAGCAGAGAGCTGTAAGAATGGTTTTAGAAGACACCACTATGGAAGAGGCCCTGTGGGCCCTGGGGCAAGTCCAGGGACCATGCAACATTACACTGAGACCCAGCCAAGATGGTAAGAACCAAATTCGAACATTCAAACACACTACATATTAAAACTTAAGCGATGTATTTTTAAAGCAGCCACTTTGATTCCCAGGGAATGCAAAAAACTGATTAAGTGTGTACCTTTTTTTTTTTTGGGTGGGGGTTACATTATTTGTTCATATAATTTTATGCTATAATAATTAAATTAGCAAATGTTTCAATTTATTTCATGTATTCATATGCTGGATGGTGCATCGTGATCCTGTACATGCTAAACTCATCTCTAAAATTGATACAGTTTAGCAGTAAATACACACCGTTCTGAAAGAGGGAACCTTTCCCTATTTGTTCATTAATTGAACCAAAACACTTTGTAATGTTTAATCTTGATTAATGTAAATTGTAAATGTTTAACGTTGCTAGTTGTTAAACAGGTCAGAGACTTATTAAACCAAATTTTCTTGATCACTGAAAATCTGCTGATTTCCTCCTAGCTTATGAGAACCTGCTGCAGCAGCTAAAGAATGGCGAGGTGATGTCGGGTGATTCCTTCTACATCCGTGTAAACATGACAATACCAGGGGACACAGCTGGAACTCTCGCAGTCAAGTGTAACGACATTGTCCATGTGACAGACACTCACCATTCTAATGATGGCTCCTGGTGGGCCAGTCACGTGCACTCTTGTCACTTGGAAGATCTCAAGAGCGGGGCTCTGCCCAACTACTACAGGTATACAACACCATTATTTCTCAAAAGGCTTTTTATTATTCTAAAAACTGACATCTTGGCATGTTTTGTTTTTTACATTGTAAAATGTGCCCAGTGAATGTAAGTTCTTATCATTTTTTTTTTTTTTTTTTTTTTTTTATGTTCTTGTTTATAGTTCCTAAGATTTAAAAGAAAAACACTTGGGTTTTTTTAATGCTTTTATGTAAAAAAAAAAAAAAAAAAAAAAAAAAAATCTATACGTGTTAACTCATTTTTCAGAGCACAGAGGCTCTTAATCAGGGCTCTAGAGGATATGACCTACCCTCGCAAAGCACAAAGAAAGGTGAGAGTCCATCAGTAAATCATCACAGGAATTATTTCTCTCTTTTTATTTAACTTTCTGCATAATTGTGATTTATGAACTATATAGTAATAAAAGACTTACAGGCAATTTTGCTTAGTGTCAAAACAATTACACATGAACGCAATAGAGTCCTGCACGATGCTTAATACAGTGATTTAAAACTGAACTAAACAATTGTCTTAGCTGGCCTGTTGACATGACAGGTTAAAAGGTTAGTCATAATTTATGTCATAGGTTAGTCATAGTGTTAGTCAGAGTGTGTTTTAGATGAATAGTTGTGAAATATCTAACACATTCTTGTCTAGCTTTGTATCGCCTTAGTTTGGAATTAGGGAAATGCTCACCAAAATATTGAACTGTGGGTGTGGTATGAGGTACTTTGGTGAAGGAATAATAATGTTACGGTGCACACAGCAGGGAGGAACGAGGAAGACGGACACGAGGAGTAACTTCAAAACAATAGTCTTTAATGAGGACATCAAGGCAGGGCAAGACAAGGCAAGGCAGACACGGACAGGAACACCGGGGAATAACGAGTAGACCAGACAAAAGCTAACTAAACAGGCAGGAACTAAATACACATGACTATTACTGATAATGACTAAAACACAGCTGGACAAGACTTAACTAATAATCACACTTAACGAGGACAGGAACAAGACCAAATATGGACACAAGAGGCAGGAACACATGACACACACGACAGAGGACGTAACAAATAACGCATAACTTAGAATTGTGAAACTAGCCAAAAAAATGAATTGAAGAAAAAAGATCCGGTCCCACTTTATATTAGGTGGCCTTAACTACTGTGTACTTACATTTAAATTAATCATTTGATACAATGCACTTATTGTGTATATACATGTTTTTACATTTGTACTTATATTTTTAAAAATACCTATATGTAATTACATCTGTAATTAGCTTCTGTAATTAAATATATAAATTACACTGTTGACCCATCCCTTATACCTTAACCCACCCTTAAACCTACCCACACCACCAAACCTGTCCCTAACCTTACCTGTATCCCCTCTCAATAGCAGCAAAAGTGTTTTGCAATACAATATGACCACAATAAGTACATTGTACTTATTTTTTGATGTAAGTACATAGTAGTTAAGGCCACCTAATATAAAGTGTGACCAATGATCCTTACATTCTTGTCAGTAAGAGGGCAACCTTTTTATTGTCGTGTCACTAAAAGATTATTGAGTTAGAGTGACAGAGACATGAAAAATTATTGTAGACTCGCAATATTTGATTCTGTTGAGATGTGTAATGAAAAGCACAGATTGGTAGAGTTTGTTACATTAGTCCTCAGTACCTGTTTCTGTCCACAGGAGAAAACTTTAGTTCATGAGAAGCAGAGAGCGGCGAGGATCGTCATCACTGGTCGGCAAAGCAGAAACCCACTGTGGGTCAGTGTGGATGACGACAACAACACAGTACAGGACAGTTAGTACAAGACAAACTCCTTTTAGCTTTTTAACTCATAATCAGACATGGTAAATGTGAGAAAATTAACAATTAGCTATTCTTTTAGTACTTTGAGGAAGAAATTGCTAAACCAACAAGTTGGTAACATATTTCATTTATTTTAGTAAAGCAGTATACTGACAAAACTCATAATGTGTATCTATACAAATTTTAATATGAACAACTAGTCAGTAACTACACTGATTTAAGTCTCATAAAGTTTAAGTTAAACCTAACACAGAAAGTTCCCAGTATTCAGTATGTGTTTGCTTTACTAAACTATGTGACTCATTGTAATCATTCATTTGTACTGTACTGTTGAAGTAGAATTGTTGTGGTGAGGAGTAGTGCTGGAAACACTGTCACAATACTTTAGTACTGAACCAGTTCTGAATAAGAAGAGATTCTTGTTTCCCAACCCTAGTCATAGCATTGAACTTTAAATGCAAGCTGTGTATGAGACAGAAATGCTACTAACTTTTCTACTAACAAATCTTTCATTTGAACCTTTGAGGTAATCAATATCAGGCAAAATTCTGGTTTAGACCTTAAGTGTCAAGAAAATCTTTCTCTCTTGTAGGTGATGGCTGTGTGCCCAGCAGATGTGTGACCCTTATGCCCTACACCCTGGTCTCACCTCGTTTCCCACCCATCTGCCGACCAGTTCTCCTTCTTCCCACATTGCTTGGCCGTGTCTTGCACAAACGGTTAGCAGAACAGCAAGGTTATCAGCTCTGTGAGCCAGGTAAAAATACACTTTTTTTTAAGTTTTCAATAAAGGGTAAAAGAAAATGGAAAATGGTAGAAAAAAGTAGATAATTAGAGAAAACTCTCCCATTACAGTGACTGTCAGTAAATCACTTGTATCAGTATTTTAAGCCTCAAAAGAATTTTTGGAATCTGACTAAATCCAGATTACATGCAATCAGTTATTACCCTGTACTGCAAACAATATAGTCAAAATGCTTAGCCATGTTGTATTGACAGTATATTGTATATAACAGTGTATACTTTCAGTTTATCCTGTTGTAATGGCTGTGGTTTTGATGACAAAAATTGAAAGTGCACAAGGCTGCTCCTTTTCTTTATGGTGTATGGCCTATATCAGTTTCAAAGTGACACAATACTGTGTTTGATATTGATTGGAACATATTTGACAGGATTCACATACACTTTTACTGTTAATCTATCATCAAATTACAGAACAATGTCATTGTGATACAGAAAAGAAAAAAAGACTAAAAAGGCAAACACATGAAACACATAAAATAACCCTCGTTCAGAACTGTACACACTGTATGGGGAATTACAGTGCAGTCTTTCTCCTTCATTAGTGAAAGACAAAAATTTACTCTAGAGCCATTAATTAATTTAGGACAGATTCACAAACATTTGTCTGACTTTAGTTTTAAGTCTGTATAGTCTTATTTATCTGCTTTGGTCTCTGGCTGCTTCCTCCTTTCCTCACTTTTGCCATCTCTTCCTTCCTCTCATCTCTTATATTTTAGAGTTGCTGATGGCAAGTGAGCATGCCGTTCAAATGCAGAAAGGGGAGATTCTTGAAGAGTGTGACTCAAAAACACACCTTTGCTATACGTTGCAGGGAGTGGAGAAGATCATGAAGCGGGTGTGTCATAAAACATTGCTATTTTATTACTAATTACCTGATAAATAGCATTCAAATAGCAATTGTATTAAATAAGTTGAAATAAAAGATTGAGTGAGGGGTTTTACAGTAGTGCAATACAATAATAATTACAATAAGCATGTATATACAATAATGTTTGTGTTCACTATAAAATATATATATGTAATGTACATATACACACACGCACACAGATAATATATTTTTCTGTTTTTATTAAGTATGTTTAATACATTTCAGTTTCGCCATCTTTCAATGAATTGTATTAGTGATCATTACACATTACAATACAGCTATGCATATATATATATATATATATATATATATATATATATATATATATATATATATAAATTTTCTCAATATTTAGATTTTTTTGCACCCTCAGATTCCAGATTTTCAAATAATTGTATCTCGGCCAAATATTGTTCTATCATAACAAACCATACATCAGTGGAAAGCTTATTTATTCAGCTGCTTTCAGATAATGTATAAATCTCAATTTCGAAAAATTGACACTTATGACTGGTTTTGTGGTCCAGGGTCACGTGTGTGTGTGTGTGTGTGTGTGTGTGTGTGTGTGTGTGTGTGAGAGAGAGAGAGAGAGAGAGAGAAAGACTATGTGTTACTATCTGTTTAATATCCAACGTATAGGGCACTCACTGTGTGTTACCGCTGGGTTTGGACTGTGTACGTCGTCTCCACCGTGCTGAAATCTTCCCCATCATCATCTACATCATGTCAACAGAGAGGAGTCTCCGCAGATTGAGGTACTATAATTTCCTCCATGAAACTTTTCACAATGAAACTAAAAGCTGATTTAAAGATTCAGATTTTTAAAACAAAAAATGCTGTTCTGGGAGCATAACTACTGCTATATTTATCTGTTCTGTTATTGTTTCCTAGACCGAAACTACGGCAGAATGGTTTGACTGAGCCCCGGGTGCTGGAGTGTTCCTGCAGCGAGGAGCCCCTTCTGGATAAACTGCCCTGCCTTTACCAGAGCATTCCACCAGAGAGCTGGCATGACAGCACCACCCTAATTGACACCCTGAAAACAGTGGTGTCAGAGGAGCAGCAAAATATTGTGTGGGTTGAGTCAGATACCTGGTGAAAGAGTAATGGGAATGAGAGTGTAAATTCAAAATCCCCTCAACACAATTAAGAGTATTAAGGCCAGTTTATACTTCTGCATCGAACCTACGTTGTAGACACGGACACAGTTATGCTCTTTATGATGTAGCCCTTCAGAAATGCTATGATAGGTCTTCTTTATAACCAAAGAACTTCCCACAGGATGATTGAAAGAAGATCTGCTGTAGTTCACATCCATTGGGAATGAATAATAGAGCATGATTGCTTGAAGCTTCTGGTGAAAGCAGTGAGGCTTTTTACACAAACAGCAGGCTGGACAGAGATGATCATAAACCATAAATGAATTTAATGATCCAAAACGTCCATATTCACACAACATTGTTTGTCCATACAACAATATTGATCATAACATGATTAAAAGAGAATTTCACTAAACATTTATGAGCCAATGCACAGAGGTCCAAAGAGGAAATAATAATGGGCTTTTTAGATAAAGGTAAACTGAAAAGCACATTCTGTGCATTTAAAGCAAAAGAAAAAAAAAATGGAGGTCTGCTACAAAGCTAAAAAGTTGTACACTACCGCTCAAAAGTTTGAGGACAGTAGATATTGAAAGAATGATACTTTTATTCAGTTAACATGCATTAAATTGATGAACAGTTACAGTAAAGACTTACATTGTTACAAAAAATTAAATTTCAGACAAATGCTGTTTTAAACTTTCTATTTATCCACTTAGGAGAAAAGTATTACCGTTTCCCCTGGAGTATTATGCAGGATAACTGTTTCAAACATTAATAATAATACGAAATTTTACTTGAGAATCAAATCAACATATCAAAATAATTTCTGGATCATGTGACACTGATGACTGCAGTGCATGGCTCCTGAAAATTCTGCTTTGCCATCACAGGAATAATTACATTTTAAAATATATTAAAACAGACAACTGTTATTTTAAATTCTAATATTATTTCATAATAACACTGATTTTACTGTATAATTAATCTATTAGATGATGAGCATTTTGAGACTTTTGAATGATAGTGTGTAGTATATGTAAAAAGTAATGTTGCAACATACACAGATAAGGCATTTTGTCCTAAGTGCTGACCCCTGAGGGTTCCATCAGTATATGTCTATAATTCAGTATGTGCCAGAACTTGGAGTTTATATATATAATATATATGTATATATATATATATATATATATATATAATATATATGTGTGTATTGCTTAGAAATGGGTATACAAGGTGCTTTATTGGGACTTATTTGTAAGGTGCATGCTATATTTATTTATAACTATAATCTGAATACTCTATAATACTGATCCACTATTTTGAATGTTCACAACTTCACAAAAGATTAATATTAAATCAGATTTTATTTCACTGACCATCTGTGTGTAAAACCATCAGTGGAATTTGTTTACAATGAGTCCGCAACCTAAGTTACATTAAGTAGCAACAACAGGACACAAAAACCAGCTGATATTCTACTTAAAAGTGTTGTTTACCACAGGCTCACAAACAGAGGTTTTTGTTCAAATCTCAACTGCTCTGCATGCATTCTGCCAGACTAAACTCTGTTATACATTGTTTATTGTTTTTACTCGGGTTCAAATTACACATTGTTTTTGTAAAACAAAAGTCAACACTTTTCACAGTTTGAAAACTGACAGTTTAAGAGCAAGTAACTATTGTATAGTGATTTGTAGATAATACACATTACAATATTAATGTTCTCTTTTATATTTGTATATTCTATTTCATTACAAATTCTGTGACATATGCTTCAACATTTGTGTACAATTCTATATCTCTTTGATTACTTTTCTTCTTTGATGTTTACTGATCTACACCTATACAAAATAAACACTTTGTCTCTTGATCAAAGGATGAATGTTGAACAGGAACCATACTTTCTTAACATACATCAAATTTCTATGCATTTGTGTCATTCCCGTTTTTAAACCAGACATAAACAATCACCCTGCTCAACTAGGAAAAACCTGTCCAGCAGGAACATGCCCTTCATTGATACTGTACCACAAATGTGTACTTTCCCACAACGTGAGAGATGTTAGCAAGCATTCTAACAATGTAAACAACAATAACAATAATTAATCATGACGAGTACTTGTAAAGCCTACAAAAATGCTTTGTGAAAATTAAGGTCAGAGGTGAGACATTATTTTAAATAACAGAGTCAGATATATAGAAATAATTATTTTATCATTATTCTAAAATTAAATAAAACTATACAACTATACAACAGTTGATAAAACATTTTAAAAAAACAACAATAAAATCCCTCTCAAAAACATATATACTGTTGTCTTGTGAAATGTGATGCAGTGTTCCATTCTTCTTGTTCCTGTTCTTCTCATTATTATTGACTATCATTAGTTTTTCTCAATTGCTAACACACTATAACTGATTCATTTGGCCCATTTTTCCAAACCATTCATACAGTTCTCAAAACAAAGACATGTTTCTCAAAACGTTTAACACATTTCACCTGTTTTCACACACGTTCCAATTTGCTCAGTGTTTTCTGCAAAACTCTACACCAAAACGGCAGCATTTTGCACAGGTTTAACCATGTTCTCATTTAGAAAACTCAAACACAATATAATTAACTCAAACATCAAAAAATGAACTCAAACAGCACATGTTTATCCCTGTGTAAACATTCAGTAGCAAAACTGATGACACACAGGTCAGAATCTCAGGATGATATGAACAAGAGCTCAGGTGATTATGTGTTTTGGAAAATGAATCCTGGTTGTGGGAGACAAAGAGGAATAGGAGGAGAAAATAAAAATGAAGGGGATGAGGTCAAAGGTCATTGGTTCCTGATGAAATACAAAGCACTATGGTTGACCATGTTGTTCTGCATGGACTGACCATGAGGGAAGTTGGCCTACAGGCTCGTCTACAAGGTTTCAATACTACTGACACATACAATATAATTACAGTACATAGCAGCAGTACTTCAGATGAGACAACTTTCATTATTCTGTATACAGTAAATACTGTAGCACACACCCTCAAACTCATTACTGTTGAATTGATTTGTAGCCGAGTAGTCCTTACATTTACTGTATTTGTGCAGAACTGAGAGTTGTCCGTCCAGGGGAGGCAGAGAAGTATTTTCTCAGAAGATTAAGAAGCTGCTATAAAAAAATAAGGATACTGCCAATACTGTAATGCAGTTTGGCAGAGGATACTGAATTAATTTATTTATTTATTCTTTTATCCATTATTTCTTTCTTTCTTTCTGTAAAACAACTGACAGTATATTCCAATGTGTATTTATGGTAAGTTCAGTTGTTTGGTCTTTGAATTTTTCTCTTGTAGTGCTTTTCATCTACTGTAAGATATCTTTACAGTCATGTACTGAAAGTCAATTTTTCTTAAAGTTTATTGCTGAATTTTACTGTATCTGCACGCCTTTATTCATGCCGTAACTGTAACAGACATTGACTAGCAAAAGGATTCCTATTTCCCAAAAGGAGGTTTTTGTAACAGTGTGTTGAATTGATCTCACTAGTGTTCTCTAGACAGGAACGTAGTCTGAGTATTTGACAGGTTTGTGTATCATCTGAGGCCAAAGTTTGAGTCTGACAAAAGAGAATATGTTTTTGACTAAACTATTTGATTTTGACCTGGAAGTCTGAAGTTTGCACAAATCAGTGTGTAATTTTGAGATTGTGTTTATAGTTGTGAGAAAATGGTGAACTGTTTCATGAATTGTGTGTTAGCAATCGAGAAAAACTGTATTATATTGATTTCTACTTCCACTCATTTTCTACCACAAGAGGGAGCCAAAGAGCAGTGTAAAAATAAAAGGGAGTGGTTGCGCACGGGTGAAAAAGAAAATACGGTGTTTGGGAGAATAGGAAAGATATGTAGAGAATCTCATTTTAATACACTAAAAGATGGTTGCCAGTTCATGTATAAATTATTTTGCTGGAGTAGTCGTGTTGTTTTCAGCTGTTGTACTGTTGCTTCGTCTTTTCTGTTTGCTGTAGAGATCATGCTAAACCAAATCAATGCACATGCCTTTCTTCTATTGACTTTAGTATTGTACAGCACTTCACCAAATCAATTTCCTCGCCGAGGCTGAATTTTTTTCTTGGTTCCACTGGGGTTCTGGAACCCCTCTGGTTGCCAGGAAACGGCCCGAGTGATTTGTTGTGTGTGTCAGAGTATATTTGAGATGGTGACAAACCCTCTCAGTACATGCAGCCAAACCACTGCGTTTGGGATTAGAGAGAAGGGATGACAGATATGATTTGTGTGGTGGAACACAAGTAGTAATGCTCAAACACACCTGCATAGAGTAGGCTACTTCCACCATAGTCAGATTTGTTCTCGTCTGGTTTCGTGACTCTGGTTTGACTCGTTGCGGTTTGACCTTTTTATTCTGACAAAGATGCCATTTTATTGTGAAGATGACTTTCAAACCCTGTTACAGCCCCACTTTAAGTCCTGCAGTCAATAATTTATAGAGATATTTATATTCTGTTTTCAAAACGTCCTTCCGATGGTCCAAATACTTGTCTCAAGCATTCAAGCAACTGTGTATTCATAATGGTCATAAGATTTTTAAAAACAGTTTTTCAGATCACGATTTTCGTTAATTAATTACAGTTTTTCTCGATTGCTAACACACTATAACTGATTCATTTGGCCCATTTTTCCAAACCATTCATACAGTTCTCAAAACAAAAACATGTTTCTTAAAACTTTTAACACATTTCACCTGTTTTCACACACGTTCCAATTTGCTCAGTGTTTTCTGCAAAACTCTTACACAAAAACGCCATCTTTTTGCACAGGTTTAACCATGTTCTCATTTAGAAAACTCAAACACACAATATAATTAACTCAAACATCAAAAAATGAACACAAAGAGCACACATTTATCCCTGTGTGAACATTCAGTAGCAAAACTGATGACACACAGGCCAGAATCTCAGGATGATATGCACAGGAGCACAAGTGATTATGTGTTTTGGAAAATGAATCATGGCAGTGGGAGACAAAGAGGAATAGGAGGAGAAAAGAAAAATCATTAAGGGGATGAGGTCAAAGGTCGTTTGTTCCTGATGAAATACAAGTCACTATAGTTGACCATGTTCTTCTGCATGGACTGACCGTGAGGGAAGATGGCCTACAGGCTCATCTACAAGGTTTCAATACTACTTACACATTCAATATAATTACAGTACATAGCAGCAGTACTTCAGATGAGACAACTTTCATTATTCTATGTACAGTAAATACTGTAGCACATGTTGTACACCCTCAAACTCATTACTGTTGATTTGTAGCCAAGTAGTCCTTACATCTACTCTATTTTTGCAAAACTGAGAGACGACTGTCGAGGGGAGGCAGAGAAGTCTTTTTTCAGAAGACTAAGAAACCGCTATAACAAATAAGGATACTACCAATACTGTAATGCAATTTGGCTGAGGATGCTGAATGAATGAATGAATGAATGAATGAATTTATTTATTTATTTATTCATTCACAGTAACTGACAGTATAGTCCAGTGTGTGTATACTGTATATTCAGTTATCTGGTCTTTGAACCTTTCTCTTCTATTGCTTTTCATCTGCTGTAAGATATCTTTACATTCGTGTAATGAAAGTAAACTTTTCTTAAAGTTTATTGCTGAATTTTACTGTATCTGCACCCCTTTATTTATGCCGTATACTGTAACAGACATTGACTAGCAAAAGGATTCCTCTTTCCCAAAAGCAGGTTTTTGTAACAGTGTTTTGAATTGATCTCACTAGTGTTCTCTTGACAGGAACGTAGTCTGAGTATTTGACAGGTTTGTGTATCATCTGAGGCCAAAATTTGAGTCTGACAAAAGAGAATATGTTTTTGACTAAACTATTTGATTTTGACCTGGAAGTTTGAAGTTTGCACAAGTTGGTGTGTAATTTTGAAATTGTGTTTATAGTTGTGAGAAAATGGTGAAATGTTTCATGAACTGTGTGTTAGCAATCGAGAAAAACTGTAATTAATCCATCCATCCATTCATTCATTCATTCATTCATTACTGATTTGAAATGATTAGGTTACTTTTACACTTCCTATCATGCTTTGCACGGGGCTGGATATGGGGAGAGAAAATGTTGAAATAAAGTTGAATTTTTCTTTTTAGCAAGATAAGAAAATAGGGAGACTTGTAAATGTCTAATGATCTATTATGTTTTATCTATTATGTCTATTTTATATTTTAGGCGAGTTACCATTGTGGTTAAGTATATGCTTGGGTTGAGGACCTGCTAAAAGGAAAGGAAAGGTAGCCAAGTATGGTGTCTCATACTCCATATGAATTTGTGCTCTGCCCATTTCACCCATAGCAGTGAGAAGTTAACAAACACACCATGAACACACACCCTGAGCAGTGGGCAGCCATATTGCTGCGGTGCCCAGGGAGCAGTTGGGGGTTCTGTGTCTTGCCCAAGGGTCTCACTTCAGTTATGGTATGGCTGGAAGAGAGTGCTGGTCATTCATTCCCCAACTTACAATCCTTGCCGGTACCGAGAGTCGAACCCGCAACCTTTGAGTTATAAGTGCCACTCGCTAACCATAGCGAATAATCAGTTATTGATGTAATCAAACAGACGATGAACATGATTATATGTTGCAATGAAACTAATAGCAAAATCTGGTAGTTCTGTATGTTATTTCAGGGTTGGCATCATCTGAGGTCCTCTGAGGGGTTGGCATCATTGACATCCCCTGGTAACTAGGAATTACACAAGCTTCAGTCTGGATCCAAAACACCTGATCAGAAACAGAGAAACAAACAGAGACATAATTAGTGTAGCTGCTGTTCCAACCAAGCAAAAATGATTTGTTCAACCCAAGCTAAAGAATAATAATATGCATTTAATCAGATATAACTGCAGTACAAGATTATGAGATGCATTATGTGAATGCTTTGCTAAATAGATTTTTTCTTGATTGCTAACACATAATTCATGAAACAATTCACCATTTTCTCACAACTATAAATACAATCTTAAAACTACAAACCAATTTGTGCAAACTTCAGACTTTCAGGTCAAAGTCAAACATTTTCAAAGTCAAACATCAGAATCTAATCTTTGGCCTCAGATGACACACAAAGCTGTCAAATACACAGACTATTTTCCTGACTAGAGAACAGTGAAATCAATTCCAAACACTGTTGAAAAAACCTCCTTTTGGGAAACAGGAATCCTTTTGCTAGTCGATGTCTGTTACAGTATACAACATAAATAGAGGGGTGCAGATACAGTAAAATTCACCAATGAACTTTAAGAAAAGTTTTCTTTCATTACACTACTGTAAAGTGATCCTACAGTACATAAAAATCACTAGAGAAAAGTTCAAAGACCAAACAACTGAAGATATAGTAAACACACATTGGAATGTACTGTCAGTTACTGTACATAAATAAATTAATAAATAAATTCAGCATCTTCTGCCAAGTTGCATTACAGTATTGGTAATATCCTTATTTGTTATACTATAGCAGTTTCTTAGTCTTCTGAGAAAAGACTTTCTCTGCCTCCCCTAGACAGTCAACTCTCAATTCTGCACAAATACATGTAAGAAGTACTTGGCTACAAATCAATTCAACAGGTCGGCACCAATAGCCTCGCGGTTAGTGTGCCGACATACAGCGCAACTGCACTCACGGTGACCTGAGTTCATATCCCGGGTTGTGGTCCTTTGTCAGTCCCTCTCCCCTCTCTCTTCACCCAATGTTTTCCTGTCTACTCTACACTGTCCTGACCAAATAAAGGCATAAAAAAGCCCATAAATAAATCTTTAAAAAAAGAAAAAAATCAATTCAACGGTTTGAAGGTGTGTGCTACAGTATTTACAGTACCAAGAACAGTGAAAGTTGTCTCATCTGAAGTACTGCTATTATGTACTGTAATGAATGGTTTGGAAAATCGAACTGTATGAATGGTTTGGAAAATCGTGCCAAATGAATCAGTTACAGTGTGTTAGCAATCGAGAAAAACTGTGATCTAGATTTAAACAGAGAGAGTGTGTCTGAACCGCAAACATTATCAGGAAGGCTGTTCCAGAGTTTGGGAGCCAAATGCAAAAAAGCTCTACCTCCTTTAGTGGACTTTGCTATCCGAGGTACTACCAAAAGAGTTTTGCGACCTTAGGGAGTGGGATGGATTGTAGCGTGACAGAAGACTAGTTAGGTACGCAGGAGTTAAACTAGTAAGGCCCTTATAGGTAAGTAGTAATATTTTGTAACTGTAAATATTTTGTAATTATTGAAGATGCAGGACAACCACCTAGTAGTGCATTACAATAGTTCAGTCTAGAGGTCATGAATGCATGAATTAGCTTTTCTGCATAAGAAACAGGTAACGTTTCATAGCTTGGCAAAGATTCTAAGATGGAAGAATGCAGTTTTTATAGCATTGGAAATATGGTTTTCAAAAGACAAGTTGCTGTCTAATATAACACCCAGATTTTTGACTGCAGAGGAAGTAACAGTACATACGTCTGGTTGCAAATTGAAATCCAAGAGATTCTGTTTACCGTTTTTTTGGTTCAATAATTAATATCTCTGTCTTATCCGAATTTAATAGGAGAAAATTATTGGTCATCCAGTATTTTACATTTTTAACAGACTCTGTTAGCTTAGATAATTTTGAGGTTTCATCTGGTCTTGTTGAGATATATTGAGCATCATCAGCATAACAATGGAAACTAATCACATATTTTCTAATATTACCAAGGAGCAACGTGCATGTTGAAAATAGCAGAGGACCTAGGGCAGATCCTTGTGACACTCCACACTTTACTGGTGATAATTGAATTTAAATAAATAAAATACTTCATGAAGGATGAACTAAAGAAACATAATTAGGCATGTTCAAATAACATGATTCATTCACATGGAACCATTGTCCATGACTGAATTCAATCATTTATTTTTTGTGAAATTGTCAGCCATTTTTCTTCAACTTTCTTAAGTACAGAAATTAGATATGAAGAGTTTAAATCAGCTCTAAATGTTTTAAATCTTCTGCATGGGAACCTTGACACACTGCTAGGTCATGAGTTCAGAACAGACGGCAGTGGGTCTGAATTTTTTAAGAGAGCCCAACTGTGAATCACATATACTCTATCCAGCACATAGAGCAATGATCCTCACAACACTTGAAATTGAATTTGGAAATGTATTTAGCTTTAGAAACTGGAGGAGAAAATGGTGGGGGAGGGAGCTAGACAAATTTAGAGAAAGAAAAAATCACAACCCTTTTATCGTTTGTGTGCTTTCAGGGTTATTTGAGAGTGTTAAGAGTTGTGTAGCTGTGTACTGGGAAACTGAACAGCTACCTGGGGATAATATACGCAAGGTTTCGGAACATTACTGATCAGGTAGCAGAGAGTGTGTGGTCTGTATTGTCTCTACAGACGTGTGTGTGTGTGTGTGTGTGTGTGTGCTGAGAGCTTTCATGTATCTACACAGCCTGCAGTTGTGGAAGCTTCTCCTTAGGTTACAACAGCAGAGCCCCTTCCTCAGGTTGCCGGGAGACGTATAGTCCAGATACACTGTCAGGGGGAATTAAGCTCAGACAATCTGATTTTAGTGTCTGTCCGGTTTGCTTCAGAGCGCTCTAGCACAAGTCACTCATGCACCACCCAGCTTATAATAGAATGCTTTTAATTGTTTCTGTTTCTAAGGTTCGGTGAGAGAGCAGATCACGGGTTAGTAGGTGGTTCCATTGTAGTAGTGAAATTGTCTACAATAATCAGATCCAACATCATCAATGGCGCTTCAGATTTGGGGGTGAATGACATGACACTCTATTTGTTTGTTTATTCTTTCATTCTTTCAAAATATATGTTAAAAAGCAGCACAAATGACTTGACTACAGTGCTTATATGATGAGTATATTTTATTTTCTGAATTAACCAAAGTTTGTGCAATATGAATATGAATTTCATTTGTACAATTCTGATTTATGTTTATATAACATAAATGCAAAATTGATTACAATTTAAGAACATTTAGATTCTAACCTTTCCAAAGATACTATACATATTATAGTCTATATTTGTGGTCCAACACTTATTTTAGCACACACATGATGCCGTACTTCTCAACCCGGTATCATATTTAGAACCTTAAGAGGTTAAAATTCCTTATGACACACACACACACACACACACACACACACACACACACACACACACACACACACACATATATATTATTTTGGGGATGCACAAAGTCAAAAAATGTCAGGGTGATACAAACTTCTTGATAAATGAAGAAATCTGTATTGTAAAATGAAATTCTTTAAAATAAAACCTTTTAAAGGGACAGTTCCCTTCAAAATTCCATTTAAAATAAAAATTCTGTCATCATTTCATCATGTCCTTCCAAAAATGTATGACTTTATTGCCTCTGTGGAAAGTCACAAAAATGACTTTGTTGCCAACTTTCTTCAAAATTTATATGTAATAATAATAATAATAATAATAATAATAATAATAATAATAATAATAATAATAATAATATATTTAATAAACCAACCTTAATACAAATAGTACATTTCTAGAAACCTAGCACAAGTGTTTTTTTTTTAAACTAGATTTTTTTTTTTTTTTCAGTTTCTTTATCGTGGACCCTCTTTCATGTGTCACTGATCTGTGTACTGAATGGTCTGCTCAAAAACAAAAGTGAATCCACACTGTTAGGCAATATATTAAAGTTAAATGTTTAACAAAACAGAGGGACCATGTATGCAAAGCACAATGCTTGTAAATGAAATGAAACAAGTTAACTTTTTAATTCTGTGTGCATCACAGGCATAAATACCTGAGGATTTACAATCAAATGAGTGTTTTATTTTGCTCCTCACATACTCTCACTGAAAATTAGCAAATAATTTACAGTTTCTACTTTGATTCTAAGCAGTCAAGGTTTTTGGCAGCCTGCTTGCATGCTGAGGCTGTGTGTATTTGTCACGCCTGAGCAGACGTGTAACTAAAAACGTGTTACTTTGTGCTCAGCATGTGTGACAGCCAGCAGTGTGATACCTGGCTTATACCACGCTAGTGCCCTCAGGTGGCAGATCAAACTAGCGGGGGCTCTTCGTCTCACAAACGCTCCCTCTACATCCACAGGTTGCCAGATCTCACCCTAACTCTCCTTTACAGTACAAGATGCCAGACTCTGTTTATCTGTAATTTCCCTGTCTGCTCTGGTTGCTTGCCTTATAATCCCTGACCATACATGTTCTTTTAAAACTATTTCAACACATTTCCTTTTCCCTCTTGTATATCTTAAGGCCTCAGTCAAACCACCAGGGTTGCCAGATTCCACTCACACCTTCTCTAACTGTGCAGGTGGTCATATCTCTCCAAACCCCTTGCCGGGCGGTGCGTTGGCTGTGGTCTTGAATCCAGCTGGACTGGCTTATTATCTCCAGATGACACCAGCGGGAAGAGCAGATGCCTTGTGGCCACGTTTGGCTCAGCTGTGAGCTAGAACATTCATCACGCTCCCAAATTTCAGTCCTGATACTGAACTAACCATATACAGGCCTGTACGCAGACCCCTACATGACAAAACATGCTGAACTATGATGCATAGAAGTCAGTGGTTAAAAGGAATATCTATACAGCAGCATCATAATTAGTGAACGTGAATGAATCAGGAAGGTTTTTTTTCGTGATGGAGCAAGTTCTATGATTGGTATTGTTGTAGTATGTAGGTCAGAGCCATAAACACAAGAGAGCACTATCACTGTGTCTTTATAAAGCTACTCATTTATTTATGCATGTGTATTTGTGTGTGTGTGTGTGTGTGTGTGTGGCATAGGCAGCAGGTCTGCTAGATTAGAGAATGAAAACAAATCAAAGCAATGCTGCCAGAATTTGATTAAACCAGCTTTAGAATGCCTGTGTCAGCAAGTGTGAGTTTGTGTAGGAGGGGCCATCTCTGGTTTGTATGTGGTTTTGTTTTTTTTGTCTGTCTGTCTGTCTGTATGCATGTTAGTATGTTTGTCTATGTGTGTGTCAGTATGTGTGTATCTTTCAGCAGACAGATGTGTTAGTATAGGTGTGTGTATGTGAACACGCTAGTGCGAGCGATCTTTATCTCTCTGTTATTATATATACCCTCTGCAGTGTATCTCTGTATGGACTTCCTTCCCGTCTGCTTGCCTGTAACAAGAAAAGAAGCTGAAGTCAGGAAATGATATTTTTAATCTGCCCCCTGCAAAGAGCTTTTCTTATTAAAGCTGCAGTTGGAGAGGACAGATCATAACCGACTCAGGATTCTATTAAAGCTTCATCTGATCCTTCCTCATACTGTCTACTCTCTTTTCTTCTCACTCTCTCTCTTTCTCACACCTGTTCTGTCACTCTTGCACACCTAGATTCTCACTCTCAATTCCCCAGGCTAGTACCTTTCGCTTTTTCTCCGTTTTCAGTCTTTTAATTCATAAGCATAATAAATTAACAAAATGGCATATAAATGTCTAAAGCTCTCCTAGTTGGCTTCTGAGACATTTTATTCAGGGCTGCATGATTATATAAACCCCTCTGAGTTTTCCAAACAGGATATGTGACCCGGAGGATAAAACAAACACGCCATTCACTGATGGCAGCCAGTGTTACATTTTAAATGAGTGAATGAATGCTACAGTAAGAGAAAAGATTTTCTGTTATTAGGCATGGAATTATAAAAATCCTCAGTTTTATAATTTAGATCTCAGTTTAGATCACACCATGATCATGTAAAATTGTTCAGTGAATGAACATGAGAGTCAGTGTCTTCATTTGTGCCACCCCTCAAGCTGACTGCTGAGGTGAGCATGCAAATAGCTATTGACCTTTTTAAAATTCAACTCTTTCTCACTCCCTACTGCTCTTAAAAGCCCATGTCATTCTGATTACCTAATGAAAACTCTAAGTGTTTTATTGATTGAAGTTGCTCTGTCCATTATTACCTTATAAGTCTAGCACATTTGTCTCATGTTCTTGCATTAGTCTCGCTGTGTTTGGTTGTTAACAACACCTTGCTGCTGTGTCAACCAGATCCATATGTAGAGTGCTCATATTGGAGTAAGAGCCATGTGATTGGTGATCTCTAATGCTGTGTTTAGCATTAGAAAGCCAGTAAAGGTGCTGAACTCACTTAGATTCCTGCACCAATAAATCAAGCAATAATGGGAAAGGGGGAGGGGTTTATAGGTCCATCTCAGAGAGAAGAGATAGAGAAAGGGAGGGATAGAGACTAGAGAGAAACAGAGAAAAAAGAAAGCTAGAGATCTGAGGATGGAAAGAAAGATAAAAAAATAGAGATATGGCAGGAAGGAAGGAAATAGAGACAGAGTATGAGAGTGAATAAATATAAAAAGTGGATGAGCTGACTTTTATAGCCTCATGGGTTGTCCTTCAAACACAGCCTATATTACAGAGACCTTTTGTTCACTGGATTTTAAAATAAAAAGGGAGGGGAAACTGAATCTTTTTAACTGTCAAAGGTAGAATCTGGAAATTTCAGTAGTGAACTGACAATATATTAAATGCAACTCATTGTATTCTGCACCTGCTCTTCAGTATACAGCAATAAAAAATAATGAAGCATAATAATTACACATCATATTGCTTTGGCAAGTCTTATCTTTACTGTAGTCCCTCTGGCATGAGCTTTGAATAGTTTAAACTATAAAACAGCTTACTGTAAAACAGCCATAAAACAGCTTATACTTTCAGGAAGGATGAAGAAGCTAAGCAGCATTACGTTCTACAGCTACCAATGATCACAATGGAACCCTATCAATAACAACCTTTCATCTGGTCTTTCAGAGTCCCTAAATGCAATAATAAAAATCCAGTAGGATGAAAACTCAAAGCATCGCTTTGTTGTACTTTGAACTCCATTTTTCCTTGAAGCATATAATACCATACCATTTTGTTTACTTTACACAAAGCTTGTGGCATAAGGATTTTAACTACCGTACTTGAAGGATCTGTGTAGCATAAATTTTATTTCAGGTCATGGTTAAAAAGATAGATAAAACCTAGATAGATAGATAGATAGATAGATAGATAGATAGATAGATAGATAGATAGATAGATAGATAGATAGATAGATAGATAGATAGATAGATAGATAGATAGATAGATAGATAGATAGATAGATATGACTGTATGCCTTTGTAACCTGTTAAAAATATATATTTTGTTTTTTAAAATTCTATAGAATAGGAATCATTTATTATTTCAAACTAAAGGCTTAAATGAGTCCTGTAGAGAAGCATCACTCCTGAAAGATTAAACATAATTGCATCCATTTCCAAAATACATACAGAAGGATTTTTATTTCTGTTTGATGCTAGCTTTGTGTTGTTATTCTGATCTGAACAGTAATATGAACACTTACCCTTTGTCAGTCAAGATTCCCCATCACTGATGTTTAAAGAGACCTCCTGCCTCTGTAGATATCCAACAAGGAACCTGAGCTGTAAAAGCACCCAGACAGGGAGGCGATCTGAGAAGAGCATTACGAGTCTCTTGTGGGTAAAAAATGTTTCAAATCGCTTCTAAAATGAAGCATTAAAGCCCCTTTCACCCTGGATGTGCTATATCCTAAAATTACATCAATTACACAGCCAGCCCCTGCCTGACCATTATTTACTTTGAGAGGATACCTGGGAGAATAATAATTGAGGTGTGTTGTGTGTCGTGTGTGTGTGTTTAAGTCACATGAATAATTCTGACATGGGTTAGATCAACAGTATTTGTATTTTATCATACATTTCACATGTCCCAAATATTTAAAGCCTTACAGTGGAATCATATATCAAACATCACACACCACAGATCTTTGTATTTCGACTGTCAGTGTGTGTGTGTTAATGTGTGCTGTTTGGGCACAAGCTGGCATAAGTCTGTGTGTGTGTGTGGTGGGGGTGGGCAGCTCCTGCTGAGAGATTGCACTGACTGCTGAGTTATTGCTCTTTAATTATCAATTACTGCTGCAGTGGTGGGCCAAGAGCAGAAGAGGTGCTAATGAAAACAGAGGAAGCATTCAAATACGCACAGTGTAGAGGGACAGAAAGAGGGTTGGGTGTTGCTGAAAAAGTACTCATCCTCAGGCCATCCAAAATTTAGATGAGTTTGTTTGAGATTGTCATTGGGACAGATTTGGAGAAATAACATTACATTAGTATTGCATTCATTGACAAAAGCAATATTGTTGATAGAGGACTCATTTTAACAGAAAATAACAGATTTCAAGTCATCTTAATGATAGATTTGTTTATTGCAAGCATGCATATTTTGCTTCACAAGACATTCATTGATGGATTTGAGTTATGTGGATTATGTGGATCCATTGGTAAGACTAATCATGTAAAGTTAATTTTCTACAATCTGTTCCAAACTCAACAATACCTTGGATGGCCTGAAGTTTTAGTAAATTTCAATTTTTGAGTGAACTATACTTTTATCAAAGTATAATCTGGACATAGGCCTACTAAATATGGCCTGTTACCATTATCATGTGACCTACAAAGTAAATTGCATTACTGCTAGTTGTCATACCATAAATCAAGTTTTTTCCCCATTAAAAAAAAAAAAAAAAATATATATATATATATATATATATATATATATATATATATATATATATATATATATAAAGTGCTGAAATTAAATTTTAATATATACTATATATAATATATATAATTTTAATCTAATTAATTACATGATGTGCCGATTAATTAATCTAATTAATTGCAAAATAAATTTGACTGTGAAAATACCCACAAAAGATTATTTAAATCTATTTTTGTGTTAAATGAGAAAGTATCAAGTAGACATTACAAATTGTAGCTTTAGATTGTTGCAAAGGTCTAACACAAACTATGGAACACAAAAGAAGATAATTTGAGAAACATCTCAGTATTTTTTGTTCATACAATGAAAGTCATTGATAAAACAGCTTCGTTACCAGTCTTCAAAATAAATTCTTTTATTTTGAAACGACATGAGAGTGAGTAAATGATGACTGAATTTAAATTTTTTGGGGGGTGAACTAGGCCTATCCCTTTAATGTTTTTAATTTTATTATTTCTTTATTTTTTAATGAAATGATAGGCCTACTCTAAATAAGAAACTAAATCTGCCAGCAGGTGGCGGTAAATGATATTCATTCGTTCAAACGTAAATGGGCCTTTGAATCATTGATTCACTCGATTCGTTCAAAAGGTGGATTCATTCAGAAACTAAACACCGCTATGTTGCTCAGAGACCGCAACAATTCTGCTATGGCTTTAAAGGTAATATATTTTTTGTAAAATTGAGCAGAAACACATAATATTGTGTTTAAAATATAACACAATATCAACTTTTTATTGACTGAACTGTTGTATAAAGTCACATTTAAACTTATATTAGGGTTATATTAGGGACAAACACATGATATTGCATGATATCGCTTATCATATGATGAGACAAAAAACTTATAAGGGCATAATTGCATGAAGTTGTTGCCCTGCATAGGCTATTTGTGAACAGTCAACTATCCTATGTAAGATGGAGTACAGGTCTGGGGGCGGGGTCAGAACATTAACTGCCTTAAAATATTTTAATCGCGTTATTTTTCATAACTAGCCTAATTAATTAAGTTAACGCGTTAAACTAACAGCTCTAATAATAATAATAGTAATAATAATAACAATAATAATATATATATTAATGGAAATTTAAAAAAAAACTACATTTACGATTTACTTTCGGATTAGAATAGACGTTCGCCTAATTAGAATAGGCCTACCAAACTGACGCCATCCTGAGATTTAACACCGTTACGATATATATAGGCTATCTATGGTTACGACTACTTATCAACAACTTAGTAGGCTAATTTATAAATGGTAAGCATAAAATCTAGATAGCTAAAAAGAAGTTCTAGTAAGAGATAAGAGCTGAAAAAACTTTAAAACAGAAAAATAGAGACATATCATGGTCACAAGGTCATTTTTTCTGTGTAAATAATAGCTAAATTCATAGTTTCATAGTTAATTAACTTTTATCGCCACTTGATTTTTTCCCCGAAACCTAATCTTCAAGTAAGCTGATACAATAATTTTAGTTCAAATCATCATGGTCGTTAATTATCACACAATAAAATGATACAAGACCACCTGCTTCGCACCTGTGCCCTGGTCACAGTTTTGTCATAATGATCGGCTGATTTTAGTAGCATGGCTACTTTAGCTACATATTAAACATTTCCAGTGATTTCACTGTCTTTCTTCCCTAATGCTGTGCAGCGTGACTCGTTTGAAGCTATGGGAGCAATGCAGCTGTAATCATCTACCGAAGTGCCACGTTTCTTGAGCACTTGAGCAGAATTGGTGAGATGGGAGATAGAAGAGAAACGTGACCGTTTGCCGGTAAGATCAGCCAGAGGTCTGTCACATGCTCTGCCAACCTGACATGATGGCATCGTGCCAAAAAGCACATTTCTCGTGTATCTGCTCCTTCATATATTTACAATGTCACCCATTTTTCTTCCTTTGAACACGAAAACGAGATAATTTTACATATTAAACACTTCTGTGCATGGATAAACATCATTATTTTAGGGATCAGTCCTCAGTGCCAAGTTGCATGCGCTTTAGGTTAAGAAAACCTTTAGTAGGCTAATAAATTGTAGCCTAAATGTTTTCAAAGATTTTTCTTAAGGGTTTTTAAGGGGGTTGTTGGATCTCAGGGTAATAAAATACACGTCTAAACATAGCCTCTAATTTACAAGACAAATAAACTTATTTTATAATTCATCAAATTATTTGTATTTTCTCCAGATATAACGGCAGAAATGTTTTTTGGTTTTCACCTTTTCTATTCAGCAAATTCTGAAAAATATTTATTGCAATTGCCTTTCTAATAGAAAAATGTAGCCTACGTGGCAATTAGTTTAGATTACTATGTTGTAAATTATATATAGTTATATAGGCTAGTGAAGGTGAGTTACCTCAAGCAAACAAACGTGCAGCGCGTGATTCAAGCCCGGCTATCAGAGGCACGTGCGCTGAAAGCGTCAAAGCTTTCAGACACATTAAATATATGCAATATTTTTATTCCTGGAGTGCAGTTAGTGCACTCGTGTCAATGAAACTTCAAGAGAAAGACAACCATAAACAGGGATGAGGAAATTCATAAATTACTGCGTTACTGTAGCCCGCAGGTCTAATTTTGTTACAACTGTGTTGGAAGGTCTTCAAATCTCTTTGTTTTTTCTAATAAAACGTTTGAAACTAAACTGATAAAATATGCCGATTTTATTGTTAAAATGCTTGCATAAGGTTTACTGTTGGACGATGACGCACTATGCAAGTCTCACGTGGGCAGACAGGTAAACAACTGCACGAGGACAGCAGTTCTGACGCACGAGGACATGTGCATCACAGTGCAAGAGAAAAAAATAAAGGAAAAAAATAAATATGATTCAAAATACTTTCCTTTCAAATGATAGAAACGGGCATGTGATATGCACAAGAGGCTTACGATTTTTTGACGTTTTTCAAAAAACTTACATATTAGTCCCTCATGAAGGGAAAGTTTCTCAAATAGTTTTAATCAAATTTAAGCTTAAAAACTTTATCTAATAAGGCTGTATACTCATAAAATAAAGCTTCTGTAGTGATTCCATTGTTGCTGTGTAGCGTCATTGAGTTGGTTGTAGCTTATATTTAATGTATAGACAAATAGACAAATCCTAAAGCAGAGGTTTGCTAGTAATAGTAAACACACACACACACACACACACACACACACACACGCACACGCACGCGCACGCGCACGCGCACACATGTCTGGTTTGCTATCCTTGTGGGGACTCTCCGTAGATGTTTTGGTTTTTATACGTACAAACTGTATGTCCTATTGCCCTACACCAACCCCTTCACCTAAACCTACCCCTTACAGGAAACTTTGTGCATTTTTAGATTTTCCAAAAAAACAAAATGTTTTTTTTAAGCCTTTTGAATTACGGGGACATAGGCAGTGTCCTCATAAACCACCTTCAAATTGTAATACCTCTGTCATACCCATGTCATTATACAAGTTTTGTCCCCGTAAACCACAAAAACCAGTACACGCATACACACACACACACACACACACACACACACACACACATTTGTGTAATGTGTGTGTTATATGGTCAATGTGACCAATCCATATATGTCTATGTTTTCTCCTCATGCACTTGTGTTTGTGTAGTGATTGGTAGTGATGTATCTGCAGTTGTGGTTAGTGTGTCCATAGGGAACAGTGTGGTAATTCCCTTTTGCTATTTGAGCATGTTTGTCTCTCTGTCTTTGTTGCCATTGACAGATTGGATGTGATGAATGCCATTTTTCTGCATGCCAGCATGCAAGACATCCCAAAACCACTGCCAAACACAAATGTGCATGGTGCACACACACACATAATGTGCGACCATAAAAATTTCACCTGTGTGTCTGTATTTTTGCATGTTTGCCCAGACACATGTAGTAGTCACACAAGACAGACAGACAGACAGACAGACAGACACACACACACACACACACACACACACACACACACACACACACACACACACACACACACACACACTTCAGGCAGATGACACAGACTTATTAAGCTGCTGTGTGAGAGAGGCAGGGGGAGGGGAACAGACTGGTGGCTTCCCCCAGCATCACCCCCTCCTCTCGCTCTCTCTCGCTCGCTCTCTGTATTATGATGAATTATCTTTGTGTTCCCTCTTCACTCACTGAAGGTCTGTCCTTCTCTCCTTTGCTGAGCTACAAAACTGGCAAATGCTCTTTTTAGTGGGAGGAGGAGCAAAGGAGACATTTAAATCCCTGAAATCTCTCTCACACATACACACACTGGCATTGGTGCTGACAGCTACAAAACAATCATACTATTGAGAACTGCCTTTGTTCTGTCAGACTGGATTCTCTTGTCTCCTATTCAGAGTGGTTGCTCTTTTCACAGCTGTTTTTTTTTTCTCTCTCAGGTTATTCCTTCTGACCTGTGTCCAGCACTCTGATGCATATGAGCGTATTGTCCTTTTCCACCTTTTTTGCATCTCAGTTCTCTTTCGCTCTCTCATAAAGGTGTGTTCAATGCATGCAGACATTAGTATTGCACACCAGGGAGCTTACAAGCGGAAATTAGCCATTTTATACATATGCTGAGTGACAGCTGTGTCTCCCAGAGCAGTTTTCTCCTCTTCCTATTTTCTCTCTCTCTCTCTCTCTCTCTCTCTCTCTCTCTCTCTCTCTCTCTCTCTCTCTCACACACACACACACACACACACACACACATGCAACTCCCCTGAGAGAATAAATCTGCAATCAACCAGGCCTAAAAATAGTTGGTGATAAGAACCACCACCCTCTCTCTGCCTCATCATAGATTCTTCCTGTTTCATTTAACAATCCATCAACATTATAGCAGTATTATCATATTACCCAAAAAAAATCTGCATGGCACATTCAGAAATTTCAACATCATTCATAACATTTATGCCGTGACAATGTAGGTAATATGATCACAATCAGAGTTCACTGTATTATAGTTTAAAATCTTTATGTCCGTAGAGTAATATATATGTGTGCCAGCAGTTTTCATCAAGCCTCCATGAATAAATATGGAAATATAATTCTTTGCTTAAACATAGTTCATGCAATTGAAATGGTACAAATACATCAATATGATTCAGCATAAATAAATGTTTGGATGATCAATAATTATATCAATAAATGCCTTTCAAAGAGGCTACAATATGTTTATTGGCCTGCTGGGATCTGTGTTGTGTAATGATGTGGGTGTGAAGGAGCCTTGGCTCTAAATGGCCGAGCATTTTTCCTGCTGTGTTACAAAGACAATCAGCTTATAGACCACAGGCTTCTGTAACTTTAAGTCCAGCTCAGTGTCAGTCTACTGATTTCTAAAATATATTTTTGTTGGTATATATATATATATATATATATATATATATATAATATTTTTTTGCTTTGTGTGCTGTGATGTTTATACCTGACTATATATATATATATATATATATATATATACCTGATATAAATAAATTCATTCATTCTTTTCTTTCTCAAAATTCATACTCTAGCATCTTTTTCTCTCATTTTGTAATGTCTTAAAAATATTTTCTAATAATACTATTACTAAGATCTGAGTGATTTTTTAAACTGATGTATCTTTTAATTAGTTGCATGGTTGTTGTTTTTTTTTAAGTTCACTTGACTGTCTATACCTCTCAAAAAGACTGAATAAATCAGAATAAATGTGCTGCGGTGAGAAAGGTCACAGTGACAGCATTGATTATCTGTGTCATTAAACCCCAACGTTGATTCACTCCTAATGAATCTATTTGCTGAGGTTTTGCTGAGGAGACAATAGGTATCAACACGTCTTTCTAATGAGATCTTAACAGACAGTGAGATGTGTGTATGTGTGTCTGTGTGTATGTGTGTGTGTGAACCCTGCTGTGGTATATCCACAATACGTGTGTAGACCTATGACCTTTTCATGTCCTAATGGTTGCTCTGGGCCATTTTTGTGTTGGTGTATGGGTTTTCTGTGGCAGGGGTCTTAAATGTGTCAAAAGAATCACAGAATTGTGACTGTTCAAAGCAATATTCCAGATTCACGTTAAGTTTGATCAACATTTGTGGCCTAATGCTGATTGTCCAAAAGTCATTTTCTTTTGAAATTAGCAAAAATCAAAGGATATAGTGAGGCACAAATGTTTTTTTTTTCTCTTTTTTTTTTTGATGATTTAAAAGCCGAAATGTAAGCATACAATTTTATATCAGCAATTACATTAATTCTTCTGTTACACCTTGTGTATTATGTGAACTGTAAGTTGTTCATTTTAGTGTTTTAGGCATGATGTCATGGCAACAAAGATGAAAAACTGGATATCTTTACATAGTAAATGTTATTTTGGTAACATGCATGTTGTTTGTCTTTTTCAGATTGGCCCCTTTCACTTACATTGTAAGAGCCTCAGTGTAACAGATTTTTGCTTTTTTTTAATCAAAACGAGGGATAAGATAATATACATTTTATTGTAACAACACTAATTTGTATGAGCCTTTAGAAATGTCTACAGGTAATATGAAAAATACACAATCTAAATGCAGAGCTTTTATTTAAAGTGAACAGAAATAAATTAATGATGTCTGACAATAATTTTTAGAGGAACATGATAATTCCCATTGATATTTTTTGTTGTGACTGACATTAAAAGAACATGTTTCTCCAACCCAATCTTATGAGAAAACATAGTTATTTTACCAGCAAGCTATTTTATATGACTTTGATTGGAAATGTATATTTTACAAAAAGAAAAAGAGAAAAAGTAAGCAGCAGGGTTCACCCCTTAACCTAATTGTCAGTATGATGTAAGTAGATGTGAGATGTTAGAATGAGCATGAAAATGTTCGAATGAGATTCAAACAAACAAATTATTTATTTATAAAAAAAATTGCCACTAATTCACCAAAGCATAAATGAGTTATGAATTACTCCTCCCAAACTTTTGTTTAGAACACCATTAAATTCTCTTCACACATCTTATTTAAACAAACACACACCCTCTCTCTCTCTCTCTCTCTCTCTCTCTCTCTCTCTCTCTCTCTCTCTCTCTCTCTCTCTCTCTCTCTCTCTCTCTTTGTAGGTGTGTTAATGGCACATTTAATGGTATGGAGCCAAGGGAAATGTGGAGTAATCAGTAGCCATGTTAGTGTGCAGAGATCAGGATGAATCTCTAATGGAGCTGAACTCTCACAGTCACGGCTGCCCTGGAACGCTGAATCGCTCACTCCCTCTCTCTCTCTCTCTTTCTCCACCTACCCACCCCCAACACACCCACCCATCATACGCCCACAATTTACTCATCCATCACCATCAGCTCTCTCTCCTCTTTCCCTCCATCTTCTGCTTCTCTGTGTACCATCTCTCGTTTTTCTCATCCTTTCCTGCCCCCTCTGCCTTTCTCTTTTGTCTTCTGACCCCCTCCTCCTCTTTACTCACTCCATCTCACTCTTTCTCTTCTCCAACAAAGTATGTTTTTTATGACGGCATAAAATACAATATGGTTTCTGTTAAGTGCATGCGTGAGCGTGGTGTCATTCACACAATTATAATCAAGTAATTCAGGTCACAAATAGATACACCCATTTATCTGTTTCAACCCCTTACAGGGCTGATCACATATTTGCAGTGAGCTGTGTAGTTCTACAGAGACACGTTACCTTATCGTATCACATTTAGCTATCAAGCTGAAAGGACAAAACTGATGTTTTGACGAAACAATTCATGACGGGTTCAACCACTTTATCTGGTTGATAGGTTCAGCTTGATATCTGGACATTGTTTGTTTAACTGTGTTCTTAACAGCTGAGGCCATCTTATTGCTCCATATAATCATAGTTGTCAAAATAGAAACATTTTAATATTATAAAAATGGAATTGTATTTCTATATAAAATAGGAAAACATTGATAGAATTATTTAGCCTCTATTAAATCAAATATTTCCATCTACTTGGACATTTTTGTCCTTGCCAGAATACCTTTAAAAAGCAATGACATGAAACTGCTTTAATCATGGCTCTGTGAGAGTAAAGTCCCATCAAAAATCACAGAACATTCAACCTAACACACACTCTTTAATTGTAATCTCTGCTCATTGATGACTGCTTTAAAGTTGAGCAAATGAAAAGTGATCTTGCTTTGCAACAAACCAGAACAGAAAATTACACACAAGTAGGCTATATGTACCATTTAAACTCCAACTATTAAAAAGCTGAAGTTGTGGATTTTATAAATACCAATGCTATTTAAATTGTAATTTTATAACAATAAATTTCATCATTTATTTTCTTTCTTTCAAGGAACACAAAAGAAGAAATTTTGAAAAATGTATTAATTGTTGTTTTGAAGCTTCAACAATGAAGTAACATTGGCAGACATATAAAATAATAATTGTATGGTGCTTTTGTTTAATTTTTGATTAACATATTTTATATATTGCATTGGAAAAAAATGATCTATATGAACAGACTGACATGGTGGTCCTCTGGACCCATTAGATCAGAATCCAAATGTGGCACTGAAGGTACACGTGAAGATGCATATCTTGAAACATTTTATTTCTGATGACAATCAATGATGACATAATTTTCATTTTGTGTGAATAGTTATTCAGAACAGGTCAAGACGAAGGTTTCACCCAGTTTCCAGTTAGCAGAAACACCAGCCGGGGTAGATGATATAATGAGCCTCATCTTCTGCCTCTCTCCTCCTATCATCTCACTTTCTACTCCTCCCCCTGCATCCATCTATCCATCTCGTCTCCTGTTCCCCCCACCTTCTGCTATATGTGTGTCTCTACACCTCTGTTGTTTAACGCTGCCCTCTCTCTTTCTCCCTCTCTCTCCCTCTCTCTCTCTCTCTCTCTTTCTCTCGGCCAAATGTCCCTAGACACCCATTAGCTCTCGTTAACCCTGTCACATTGACAGCAGGAATTAAATGTTTCCAGATATGCGTCCTCACGTGTTCCTGGGCCCTGAATGCAGGAGATCATTCGTTTTCTCCATCAGATCTTCAGTGCCACTTTTGCCTTTGTTTTTTGATCTAAAGGGTTCAGGGCACCTCTGTGTCAGTCTGTTTTTGTAGGTACAAGCACATTTATAAATGTGTTCATCCTGAATGATTCTAGAGTTTCTGTTTAATTTTAAAACACGTGTTTAGCTGAGGAGAGCAAATACTGTAACACAGTAATAACAGACAGGCAGATTTCCACCATTACACAAGCATTCTTTGAATTTGAATTAAATTAAAAAAACGGATTTGTTGTTTACAAGTTTAGCTCATTTTATTAGACCAAAGACATATTTTACCATCTGCCCAGGTGGCAGTAAATTCAATAAAGGCAGATTTTCCTTGAATGCTTCATGTTTTTGAATGGCTGTTTTTTTAATGTTAATCTTTAGATCACAGCAAATGCTTCATCAACATTCCAAACACAAGCTGCTAAGTGATCTAATTACAGCAACCATAATCGCTCTGTGGATAATCTGCTTTAAAGTCTTTATTTGTACTGTAAAGAACAATTCTGCCGCTAAAAACAATAGTGTAGAGAAAGTCTTGTTACCCTTGATTTTTGTCTTTATTATTATAAAATACATGCAGTGTTTAAAACATGTCTATTTTGTAAATGTATTGGTATTTTGCAGTATAAGCTCCAGTTTATTGAATACTTTTGAATTGTTTTCTGTACATGTTTGTTCATTGTTTGCTCTGAAATAAAACACGTTTGATCACTCCCCTAAGCAAATTCCTTAGCCTGCAGTCAACAGGACCTTGAATGCACTGTTACAGTAATCTCGGAATCTCTTGATAAGAATGAAAGGGATTATTGTTTGTGCTTTACTGCGGTTTTTCTGTTGACTCTGCTCTTCGCTCTTCAGTGAGTCTCACGTTTGCGTGTAGTTTTCTGTAGAATGGTAAAATGGAGGGTTTGTTTTGGTCAGAACCTAAGCTGTCTTCTCCCGACCCAGTAAAACTGAGCAATGACATTATACTGGAACATGAATACACGAACTCTGATGCAACTGTGGAGAGAAAAATGAAATGTTTTTTGTTCTTTGTAAATTTTTCTCTCCTATTGTTTCCTTTTTTTCTGTTCTGCTGTTGCCTTTTACATTTTCACACATGTAGTCAGAGAGCTTTATTTGATATCGTGTGAACACACAACACGTTCTATATATTTGTGTTTGAAATGAAAAAATGTGTGTTTGGTGCAGATATAATGTGTTATAATCAGCTATACGCGACCTTGTTACATGGAGCATTGTAAAGTTGTGCTGTGACACGTGTTTGGGTAATGACAATAATATGGTCATAAATCGAAATCAGGCAGCTCTAACCAAACTGTCAAATAAAATACCACAACCAGTGAGAGAGAGAGCAAAACGGAGGCTAAGAGAGTGTGTGTATGAGGCGTGGATGTGCTCTGTATGTCAGGTGACAATAATTCTTTGTCACTGCAATGAGTCTACCAGAGGCAACTGAATCAGTGTCATTATCTCCTGTATACATGTAGACACTCAATTTCACATGAGTGATCATGTGTGTGTACGAGAAAATGAAATTGGATATAGGATCATAAAGTGCTGAGAGTGCATGAATCATCCTTATGTGGAAAAATGTGTGTTTTTTTTTTTTTTTGTATGTGCATGTGCATATTATGGACATGAATGTGAGTGTATTTAAAGTGGGTGCAAGTGTAAGTTAAATGATCCTATTGTCAGGAGTGTGGGACTGCTGCCCTATAAACCTGTGTAAGTGTGTGTGTGTGTGTACGTGTGTCATTAGCCGCATATCCGTGTTGCCATGGCCTTCAATTAGGACAGTGAGATAAAAATGGCATTAGCATGTGAAAGCCAAGCTCTCTCCTCTACAGTCAGAGCTGGAAAACACATTCTCTTCTCAAGCCGGGAGGGAAAAAACTGCTGTAATTCAACCTTCTCACCTCTATTCTAATATTAAACAAATCTTCATGCTCTTATAGAAGTTGAATTAAAATACAAATCTGAGAGCAGTCAGAATGTTTGGGGTTGGGACCAAGAGAATTTTACAGATTTAGATCCTGGTGGTTTTCTGAACATGAGACAAAATACATTCTCTTAATTACCATCCTTGAACTGTATTTAACAAGAATGCATTATACATAAAAAGAATGTTTTTAAAGATAATAATCAACCCGCATGCAGAGAGCAGGTTTTTGGTATATCCTGTTTCATGTTGCACATATATGTATTTTTATGTCTCTGTTTGTGTGGGTGGATGTGTGTGTGTAAGTACATGCAAGTATGCATGAAATTGCAATAATGTACATCTGTGTATGAATCCAGTGTCAGGATCTGCTTTTAATCATAGGCTGATGGACCGAAAAAACAGACAGAGTACTCACAAAACCACAGCCATGAGGTGGAATGATCTAATTACACTTAAATACAGTAGCCAAAATGTGTCTATAATAACTTTAAGATATAATAACATAATGCACTCTTCATCATCAAAAACAACAACAACAATGCTGTGGAAATATCAAGGCAGCCAGTTGGTTTTTGTGCTTTGTTCGATGAGAATAAAATTCTGTATCAGAAACACTGACACTCAGAATTCTTGTTTTGAGTCCACTTCACACAAGAATAGATGCAGAATATGTGCTACATCCGAATTCCTGCACTTGCACATTAGTTTGTGCTGAATTGAAGGAATTTCTTCTCAGTTGTTGATGTGATATGTTTTGAAGTGTAATGATGTATGTTCTTTAGGTATGGAGGTATAGTATAAATACATACCCTGACATGTTAACACTGTCCTCTGACCAGTGTGTTCTTTTACCTATGACATGCACAAAAGTGATTGAACATGCATTACATTATCACTAATGGTTACGTTTTGAATGTCATTTTAAATGCCTAAATCAATAGCAGATTTTATTTTTTTTACTTTTCACTTTTTGTATTAATTTAAAAAGTATACAAAATCCAAAAACAAATACCACACTTAAAGGGACAGTCACCTAAAAATGAAAATTCTGAAACCAAGGATCATTGGAAAAACATGACAGTGGTGACATTTCTGCAAAATGATGTTACATTGCTTCTTGCTTGTTTCCTGCCACTTTTGAAGTGAAATGTCCAAAGAATGGCACTAAAAGTGTATTCAGTTTTCAGTAAATCCGAAACACATGAATATGAATCTGACAGCATTTTATTGATTTTTTATTATTGTATTGAAGTTATTGAAGTTAGTGTTCTATTGCAATCTGTTAACAAAAGCAAATGTGAGATAAAAACACATTTGCAGAAGCAATCATACCATTTTTTTGCTTGATTCCACACATCTTTGAGTTCTTTTAACATTTTTGTATAATATCAGTGCTCCACATTGCAAGTGCAGTGCTGTACCAGGTGAGGTGTGCCAAGTTTACTATGTTAGAAAAGCCACACAAATGGAGCTGGTTATGTGATGCAAATGTAAAAATGTATTAGTTTGCAAATTATACAATATGGTAAATGTATTTTGATTTAATAACAGTATTATGCAAGGGACTGTGCAAAAATAAGCCTTTATTAATCGATAATCAGTGTCATCAAAGTTTGAAAAGGAATAAAAGCTATTGCCATTTTGCTGCCTTTATAGTGAATTGTATGTAGGCCTACATAGGTACATTTTTTCATGTTTGCTTGTTTTTCCATTGAGCCTAGGTTGCAATTCTGTCTCTATTCATTTACCTAAATGATTTGCTTTAATCTGTGGAACACAAATCAAGATACTGTAAATAAAATGTCATGTTTTTTATTTCTTGGCCATAATGAAAGACAGTGGGGTCCAAACAATCCTTCGAAATACCTTCTTTTGTGTTTCACAGAAGAAATAAATGCATACATGATTTGAACAATATAAGGCTGAGTAAATGATGTGTATTTGTATTTTGGGGAATTCAAGTTTGAATTTAGCCTTTATGTTATTCAGACTGAATTAATTTCAGGCGTTTAATACTTAAGAGTAAGGGGGGTAGAAATAATCCTAACCAGAAGGTTTAATATCAGTCCTGTCCTGTAAGCACTGTAATATGAAAGCACCACAGTTCCATTGTGTGTATGTGTGTGAGCGAATGAATGTGTGTGTGTCCTTTGCTGGGCAGAAATATTTTTTGTGTTCTCTCATAGCCTCTGTGTCTCTGTCAGGGCGCTGGGTCAGCAGCAGTCTGTATAATACTGGCCCATAGCAGCTGGCAGAGAGAGCTGGAAAACCTCTCCCTCTCCATTTTAATTACCTGCACCCATGACCTCCTAGAGAGGGGAGAGAGGGAGGGAGAAAAAAGAGCGAAAGCTAGAGGGGGAGGGAAGGGCGTGTGTACTTGTGTGTGTGTGTGTGTGTGTGGGTTGGTATTTGTGGCTTACAGGGACACAAATTTTTTAATGACATGGGTATGACAGAGGTATTACAATTTAAAGGTGGTTTATGAGGACACTGCCTATGTCCCTGTAATTCAAAAGGCTTAAATAACACACTAAATGTTTTTTTGTTTTTTTTTTATCTAAAATGCAGACAGTTTCCTGTAAGGGGTTTAGGTGTAGGGTCGGTGTAGGGCAATAATACATACAGTTTGTACAGTATAAAAACCATTACGCCTATGGAGAGTCCCCGTAAACCACAAATACCAACATGTGTGTGTGTGTGTGTGTGTGTGTGTGTGTGTGTGTGTGTGTGTGTGTGTGTGTGTGTGTGTGTGTGTGTGTGTGTGTGTGTGTGTGTGTGTGTGTGTGTGTGTGTGTGTGTGTGTGTGTGTGTGTGTGTGTGTGTGTGTGTGTGTGTCTATGAGTATGAGAGAAGGTAACAAAAACAAAAATATTTTGAGAGGAAACTGTAGTCTGGCTTTAATTATTCGAGCACTACACAGCTTCATTGGCAGGACAGAACTGGCTTGCTCATGTGAGAAGACACACACTAGATAGAAAATACATAACAAAGGATTCCCAAACCCCTTTTTGTCACAGGACAATAACTATATATATATATATATATATATATATATATATTATTCTCTAGTTCCAGAACTTTGATAACAAGCTTATGAAGAATTTCATATCATGAAACATTGTTTAAAATAGTATATTTAATAATAAAGAAAAAGCCTCATAACATGAAATTATTGCAAAAAAAAAAAAAAAAAAAAAAAAAAAAAACATTATCTTCGTTAGAAAAAACATTATATTAATATTTTTCATATTTTTCAATGCTTTTTAATATTTAAGCATTTTTATTCAAGGTGAATAACTAGTTTTGATTATATGCTGTTTACCAAAGACAGGTAGACAATTCCCATAGAGGATACAAAAGCTAAACTAAGCACAGTCTGGATTAATGAAAAATAAATATACGAAAATATATTTGAAATACATTTATATCATGCCTAGTATGCTACAAATACATTTACATATTTATGTACTTGCATTAATTAATTAAATACCCTGCAATTGAACTTTTAGTAAACTAAACTGGTATACTTAAAGTCTGCTTAATTGAAACAACTAATTTTGAACTTAATACACTTTGATTGTGTGGAAGTATTCCTGAAGTCCAACTAAAGATATACTGAAGTATATTTGATTGTGCCAAAGTGGAACTATTGCAAGTATACTTTAGGTTCACTTTAAATATCTTGCATTTAAAAACTGATATTATTCAAAGATCATACAATCCTCATCAATAGTGACATTAAAACACGTTTTAGGCTTAATGTTGAGAAATGTGCATTGTGCACAATTGGTACTTCAAATAAAGTTTAATTATAATTTTTATATAAATTTTATATGTGACCCTGGACCACAAAAGCAGTCATAAGGGTCAATTTTTTGAAATTGAGATTTATACATCGCATGAAAGCTGAATAAATAAGCTTTTTCATTGATTGTATGGTTTGTTAGGATCTGACAATATTCGGCCGAGATACAACTATTTGAAAATCTGGAATCTGAGGGTGCAAAAAAATCTAAATACTGAGAAAATTGCCTTTAAAGTTGTCCAAACTAAGTTCTTAGCAATGCATATTACTAATCAAAAATAAAATTTTAATATATTTACAGTAGGAAATTTACAAAATATCTTCATGGAACATAATCTTTATTTAATATTCTAATTATTTTTGGCATAAAACAAAAATTGATCATTTTGACTCATACAATGTATTTTTGGCTATTGCTACAAATTTAAGACTCGTGACTTAAGACTCGTTTTGTGGTCCAACGTCACATATGTTAATAGATTTGAACTATACTAAGCAAAAATACTTTAGTATACTTTGTAAAATTAGTAGGGATTTGTGACATAATTTTAAAGTATTTTCTCTCTTTTTTTAATGTGTTTTCTCATCTATCTTCAGTTTTGCTATACTGAAGCCAAGGCTGTGGAGGATGAACTTGCTTTTCTGCTGAGCTCCTCAGCACTTGGATATAATTGTTTTGGTTAGTATTGTGACGCAATTGTGAGTAGGAGGCTGCTGCTTTCTGATAGCCTATAATAGGCCTGTGGGAGTGAAGCCAGGGCAACGGATGACTCGCCATCCCGTCACACATGAGGACTGATTTTTGTCAAACAAATCAAATTAATTGTAGCAGAAACTGCATGCTTAGATTTTCTCAATTATTTGACTAGTATATAGTATACTTTAATTAGTATATAGTGTGCATGTTTACTGTATGTCTAAATGTTTACCTGCTTCCTTTATACATGAAGAGAATATCCCTTTAACATGTCATTCTCCATGCTATAAAAGGTCATAATAGGATAAAAACATGCAAAATACATTTCAGCTTGGAATGTCACAGTGTCAACATTCTGTTGGGTCAAACTCTGGAATGTTGCTATTCCTGTGATCTGCACTTAACTGCAGGCAAATGCTGCAGCTCAGAATGACCTTACACGTTTTATTCCATTTGCAAAGTGTGTGTACGTAATACTGAATTGAAGATATGAAATGATCTTGTAGAACAATTCATATACGTGGTTCAACAATACTGTTCTTGTTTCACAGCTCAGCTCTGGAAGCAGAATTTGCCATATCTATAGTGACCTCTTACCCCTGCGGTCTAATGTGTGTAACTGCTCTAAAGAAAGCAGGGTGTCTTTTCGAATCCAGCATGTTCACACTGTGAAGATAAAGATCTGTTTGCTTCAGCGTTCCTGTGAGCGTTGCACAGTTCTCTTCCCTGCTTCTTTAAAGGTGTGAAGTTTTTACACCCACAGATATTTTCAGTATGAGTATGTAGATATTGATGTATGATCTCAAAATAAAAACACTACCACATCTGCAGAGAGTGAGAAACGACAGTAACAACAGAGAAACAGAAACTGAATTTGGAACCATTGAAACAAGGGGGGGGGGAAACACTTTATGATGTGCATATATATGTATCAACAGAAATCAGTATCAATCATTATCAGTGAACCGATCTAACAGCTAGAATATGATGAATTATTGAAAAATCAAACCAGAAACATGATTAAAATCTGAAATTGTTAGAATGCAGTGTTTTCCTTTTATCTTCTGACTTGTATGCAAAGTCTGTTGTAGACACATTTATTTGTGTGATTCTGCAGATGTCTTGCATAATATTGTTGCTTGAGATCCTTGCGTCCAATTCAGTCTTTTTATAGTTTATTTGATTAAAATCGACTAATTGCAAAGAGTTCAAAGTGTTCTTCTCTCAAGCAACATCTTGTTAAACTGAAGTGTTAATCTTTAAAATAATCTTGTTTCTGCAAATCTACATTCCCACATTAAACTTGAAAGAGCCAGAAAATGCTACAATTTATGACTATAGAAACTGCAGGATGTCTGTCAGTCTCTTTCTCATTTCTAATTCTACAGAATTAGAACTATAGAGTGACAGAAATGTACAGCTATTCCTCTCACTGTTTGTGATGCAGTTGTAAATAGTTATGGTAGGAACTGACAAGTGTAAGATCTTGGTTTTTCCCTTGCTGGTGTTACGCATTCACTGTCTAGAACGACAACACAAATTGTACCTTTTGTGGGCTTGTGTAAACTTCATATAGTGCTCCTCCCTCTCCCCTTCCTCTCTGGCAAATCTAAAGTCCACCAGCAGTGGGAAATTCTTCAAAATCCATAATTTACGCTCGAGTTCACCCCCCCCCCCCCCTCACCCCCCCTCTTTTACCAACACACACACACAGACACACACACCCCTTGCATGAGTTCTCTGGAACAGCTCATTGAAGGAACCGGTCACGAGAGGTTTGAGTGCAAATACAAGCATATGGAAATACAAAACACACAAGTGTGCACTTGGACAGTGCTAAACACTTCCTCTTGCTTCACTTATACCTCACATATCTATGGAAATGCAGATGTGCTGTGAAAATCAAAACAAAGACACACCCTTAGACAGGAATGCCCTTCAAACACACACATAAATATGTCTGAGATGTCTGACAGTTTCCGGGGCCTTTCATAAGCACTCAGATTAATGTCACTTTTCCCAGTGTGCTCTGTGTGTGTGTCTACATAAGAGAGAGAGGGAAAGAGAGAGAGAGAACTTATGTGAGCGTCTGTGCTAACTGGTGCCAAATCAGGGTTGGGTTACACACTGTTAGTTCTGCAGGATCTGAGCTGAAGCCAGAGGAGGCCTTTCAGCCCCTCTTAGGCCTCTGCAGGCACTCTCTGTTCCTGCTTAAAGGAATAGTTTACTCCAAACTGAAAGCTCTGACATTATAATACTCAATATTGCTGACCATTTTCAAACAGAAATATGAAAAATGTTTATGCAACTCTGTTCCACATAGTCATTTGGTTTGATCTCATGACATCCGAGCATGAGACACACAGGAACCAGCCATGTTTGATATTACAAATGTTACAAACTATAGGCATCATATACAGTATACTTGAACTGCTGAACAATGAGTTTAATTTTTGCATTATTGACACACTTAGTTTCCTATTTGATACTGTAAAGCTGCTTTGACACAATCTGTATTGTTAAAAGCTCTATATAAATAAAGGTGACTTGACTTATTGCGGTCTGCTCTTCAAACAAAGTTCCTGGTCTGTTCTTGTCATTACGTGGTTAGTGTGTTCTTCATCTTCTTGGATTATCTTTGTTATTTTGTTAAATACACATAAATTGCTGCATTTAGATCCAGCATCTAAAACAAAACAGAGCTTAGTAGCGGGGCTTATTACAGTAGATTAAGTCATTTTAAATTTTTTTTTTTTTTTTCTAAGTCAAAGTAACACTTCAGTTTAGGAACCAATTCAAACTATTAACTAGATTCTTATTAGTATGGATATTACTAGCTTATTGGCTGTTTATTAGTACTTATAAAGCACATATTGATACCTCATTCTGCAAGACCATATTTTGTTCTCATAACCTCATCTTATTAACTATTGATAAGCAGCAAATTAGTATTTTATTGAGGCAAAAGTTGTTAATAGTGAGAATTGGTTTCCAAGCTATAGAGTTTGCCTAATTTTTACCTTCTTTTTTTTTTTTTTTAAGTAATTAATTCTGGCAACCATAGCTTTTTTTTTTTTAACAGTGTGACAATTTTCATTTTTGTGTACTGAGTAACTGAAGCTTCTGTTTGTTTCTTTTTCTCAGAAAAAACACAGAGCATTTAAATTATGTGACATAACTAAAAATGAGCACCTCTGGAACCTTTTTGTAGCCTATAGAGTCACACGGGGAGCAGATCCACACCATTAAAACAGTCGGAAATCAAAAAGGAACGCTTGAGATTCATTGACTGATTTAATGATGTTTTGAGTCGTGTGATCTGGATGGTAGCAAGTGTCCATGTCTTTGTTTGAGAAGGGGGGTGGGTTATTTATAGAGTCGCAACCAAGTGTGTGGGAGTGTGTGAGAAAGAGGCCAGGGTCATATAATTCAGAACCGCACACTAGGACATTTCCTTCTGTCTCTACAGTAAACATCACAGGAAACATTCAGATGTATTGATCCTTTCTGGAATCAATAAAGTGCATTTTTCCATTCTGAACACATTTTTGGCTAAATCAATGAGGTTGGACCAGCTCCCTGTCTAACTTGGGAAACAAGGTTCACTGAAATTTAACACTCAGGAAGGGGATAATTTAGCCATTCAGCAAAATCTGGATATGTACCAGATTTTGTTGATTTAGCACTAGCTGTCCATGTCAAATTAGTTCCATTCATGAATACTCATTTGAATTAGAAACAGAAAATGTCATTTGAATTTATGATAAAAAAATCATAAAGAAAAAAAAAATTGTAAAAAGAGAAAAATGTGCAGTCATTACTCAACGTCGTTACATGACCCGACCCTTAAAAGTTACTTTGGTTGGTGTAAACTTATACCGTCAGATTGATTCATTGATATTTTAATCTTATTTTTCATTTCAATTTTACATGAATCAAATTTTTAGGTTAACTCAAACACCACCTTACATTTTATAGTGGATAAATATTTAGATTTCAACAAATAAACAAAAAGCTATGTGAACAATGTGGAGATGAACTACATTTGGTTTTTAAAGAAAAGGCTTATGCAAAACATTGAAAAGTAAAGGTTTTTGTTTCTGATCTTTTGGTTTTGTTAATAATACGTTTCTCATTAATCATGACATAACCATATTTTGTTTTGCAAGTACTCAAAAGCAGCCACCATGCATTTCGCGTTTAGTCATTTTCCTGAAATATGATAATCCAGCATGTAATTGATATGAAAATTACTCGCCTCCAGTCAGGACTTTGCTGAGGGATCATTATTTGTGGCAAGCTGCTGATGAGTTTTGACTGTAAGTAAATCTGTTCCTCTTTCTCTCTCTCCTGCTCCAGTATATTAACATGCAAACAGGCAAATTAGCCTCCCCACAAGTACTCCAATCAATGGCCTTGTTCCATGGGCAAGAGAGGAAACCGAGGATTTGCATGACAGAGGTGATGGGCACTGGTGCACGAAAGGGATTACAGTGTGCTAAGATGGAGATGTTTCAAAGATATGAAGTCCCATGGCAGGTGCACAGGTTTACAGTAGTATGTGTTTACTTTAAGGTCATACGACTTGCTGTAAAGAATGGTAACATGCAATTGTTACGTTAAAGAACTATTAATGCTAAAAATTAGGTTCATGGAACAGCAGATTTGTGTATGTAAAAACGACAGGATTCGCAAGTGCATTTAAATGAAAAGAAAAAAACACTTTGATGTTGATCAGTTTTCCTTTTAATTGACTCTAAACAGACGTGGAGTGCACCACCATACACGGTTCTTGCATGTCTTTTGTTTGAGGGTTACCTGCAGGTTGTGGGTACGTGCACGACCCCACAAACCCCGATGCACACACTTTCAAAGCGCATTTTGCTCACTTTCTTTCCCTGTGGCTGCAAAGTGCTCAATACAGTATTGACTTGTTCTCCACGGCAACCTGCAGAATTCCACCGACTCCCCTCCACGAGCCTGGCGGTCCGTCTCTCCACCCCTCCCTCATTCACTTGCTCTGTCTCCATCGCTTCTCCCATCCCCCCATCTCCAGCTCGAGGGATGTGGTGACACTAAATGTGTGTGTGGTTGAGAGAGGGAGAGAGTGTGTGTATCATGACTTCAGATGTGCATCATGCGTGTGTATGTGTCCGCACACCATGTGAGTGTGTATGTGTGTTGTGGGGGTGGCTCATTGCGTGGTGCTGCAGGCAGTGTGTTTTAAAGAGCCAGTCACTTCAGCAGTCGTGGTAACAATGACTTCAGCACAGCCATTTCAGAGCACTAATCCAGAAAACACACACAACCATCCACATCTGTCAATCTATTTTTCTCTCAATAAAATAGCTTAATAAAATCTGTAAGAATGTGGCGTGAGGAGCACATAATTGCTTTCAAATATGCATATCATTCGGAATTTGTTTTCCTGTATCTTACCGCTGTGCAGCTATCAACTGGATTTGATGTCTCTCAGTAGCATGACTCTGACAGAAGGACACAGAGGGTCTGCCTGAGGGATGAAGTGAAATGAGTATGTCATTATAAAAGGCTTGTTATGGAGCCGGGTACTGATCACGCTGCTCTGTGTTAATGTGGAAATGTGAGGGTGAGAGTGTCTGAAGCTAATCACCTCCTGCTGATGTCTGACTGCCATGCTTGAGGCAACTCTCAGTCTCCGTCTCACTCATTACATGACATTATTTTTCAAAAATTATTTCAGTTTTAATATAAAGCTGCTTTAATCAAATATAGGCATATAACAGCAAAGAACCACATGGATTGAGTGTGTAAATGTTCTGGCTGGCTTCTAATTGTCAACAATTTAAATATTGTTAACTACAGTTATGATGTGCACTTCCAATACCATTCCATAAAAATGAAGCTGATGGGTGTGTGTGAGTCAGCTTTTTTTACATATACAAACTACACTCTGAGAAAAGAAGAAGAAGAAAAGGACAATGGCTGTCACTGGCACTGGAGCAGTACCCTATTTTCCTTTAAGATACTACTACGTGTCCTATTTGGGGAAATAAACCTAAACCGTTTTGCGAAGTATTATTAAAGTGTACCTTCTGAAAGGGTACTGCTCCAATGACAGCTTTTGTACCTTTTTTCTGAGAATATATTAAGCCCACAGATTAACCTTTACCACCAGAGAGTTAGTGCGTCAGAGCCACAAGAGAGAAAGAGAATGAGAGAAAGAGTAGTAGAGCTAGACAGGAAGAGATTGTGTGTGCGCACACAGAATAACACTGTTCCACAGTGAGTCATTCTGACTGGTCATCATTGTTCAATAATCATGAACATTACCTGCTATTTATGTACTGCACTCTGAGGGACTCTGAGCCAATCAAAGTGCCTAACTCAGCGGGCTTATCTGAATCACTGTGACAACAGTCTGTTTTTTGAGCAATGGCAATAAGGCCTTTAAGTTATAACTGAGACAAATGTTGACACTGTTAGTGTGTGTTTGCAGGTGTGCATAAACAATGCAAGTACATATTAATATTGCATTTTAAAGTTGGGGCACAAACACAACTTTAAAATATTTATTATTCTATTTTTATTTTATTTTAGAGGGATTATCCAATCCCATTCCACATTGGACAAATAGCAGTCAGAATAAAATATAATAAAATATTTTCAATGACAAATATATACAATATACTGTAATACAAGCATCTTATGGCATTCCGATATAATTCCAGTAATAGGCAAATACAGTAATAGGCACAAAGACCCCCTCAAGGGCAAGGACACTGATATCAGCTGGGGGGTCCCCCAAAGCAATACACAGTACCCAGAAACCTTAGCCCTATGGTCATTTACCCAACATCTTGTAAGGATGGATGCAAGAACTTGCAAGACAACTTTATATGAATAAACTGAAGGTTAGGATGTTTCTTTCCAGGTCATCTCTACTACATTCTTGCTTCAGTCTTTCTGTTCTGTGATATTACCTGAAATTTGTTAAATCTGTTTATTATAGATAAAATTTATAAACACTTCTAAGGACCATTACAACAGTTACTTTTAAGTTTTCATTGGTTCAGTATTAAATGTAACAGCGATAATGACATATGACTAGGAGGTGTTTTTTTCTTTTATTTACTTATTTTTTTTATGAGGAGGTGTGATTTGAGGTATGCATCTTCAGATGTTTAGTTGTTCATTACAAACTGGTTGGATTTGTTATGAAGGTAGAAATATGCATGTTCAATGATTAGTCATCAAACATTTTCTAGGTAGACAGGACTGTTGGGTATCAGATGCATTTTTTTTTTAACTCTACTCTCTTTTTTACAGTATAGTTGGGCTTTGTTTGAGTGCTTAAATTCCAACCTGCTTAGCTGTTACACCATGCATTTTCCCCAACATTCCATTAAAATCTGATTGTAAAGGTGGTGCATTCCTTACAGCCAATGTCAAACAACAATTATTGTGCCACTGAGTACACAACGGGTTATGTTAATCAGTCTGTCTTTATTGATGGGCAATATCAGATTTTTTTTAAAGAATATTCAGCCATGTTGCTATATATATATATATATATATATATATATATAGAGAGAGAGAGAGAGAGAGAGAGAGAGAGAGAGAGAGAGAGAGAGAGAGAGAGAGAGAGAGAGAGAGAGAGAGAGAGAGAGAGAGAGTTATCCCCTGTGTTCACATCTGCACTGTTATGACAAATGGTCATCCAAATATGATAATTCTGTTCAAGTTATGCAAAAACTCAATATCCATGTCAAAGTTTAACTTCATTGTCACTGAGAACAGGTGTAATATAATTAGTGTTGATGTGGCTGGGAGTTACAACCAATGAAATAATTTCAAACACTGTGTGATGGAGGCAGTGTATTCGGTAAGCTACTATATTTTTAATATATTTTTGTTGGTTGTGCTCTGCTAGCAGACAAATAAGGAGTGAAGTCATCTTCTTGTCCCCCCTCCCCCATATGCTTAATGAAGCATGCTAGTGATCATTACCGACTGTTGAAAATTGAGCAGGTACTAAGTCTTCCTGACAATGTGGCCATGTTCTGAGATAAGAAATTACCTGACTCCTATTACACAGAATTGTAATTGTCAGTGAAATTTTACTGACAGCAGCACTGGAATGGAGTGAAATTACACAAAGGCTGGACACCTGGGCAGATTGGGAGGTCAGGGAAAATAAAGTGCAAAATGTGGGACAACAAGCAAATTTTTAACTAAACTTGTTGCCAAGTTTGCATCTTTTCGTGCTATTTGGAATAAGCTATTGGCTCTTCAGTGCAGTGTTAAATAAATCAAAAGTCATGACATGTCTGGATGTTGCATAAATTTGGAACAACTCTTGGTTCCACCAGCATCAAAAGGATATAACGCTGGACGCACCTGAAGCTCAGCTTCCCCCGCAACCTAAATTGCACCCCTGGATTCCAGAGAGCCTTTATGATGATACGACGGGAATTTTAAATTGGTTTTTAAACTATTTGAAATACAATAACGTGCACTTTATTAACAGACTTCATTTGTCCAAACACCGACAATTTCTTCAAAAGGTAGCTAGATCGGTTTGTGATATTTTAATGGCCAATCGAAGACTGCGATGTCGAGTTAAGCATTTCAGAAAACAACAGAACAGTCAGCTCGAGGTCAAATCTAGTGATACCTTAGCCCAGTGTTACCTTTACAGTCTTTATTACTAACTGCAAGAAGAAGGTTTTGCATGTCCAACGTTGAAATCAAAGCCAGCAGGAACTTCATAAGTCATACATTTTATATCTGTCTGACAACGAATTCCTGAAAACATGATTGTGATCAAATCTTTGAACATAGGGAAGTAGCCTATTCTGCTTCTTTTTCCAAGGGCATTAAACAATGTTTCATGTTCTCATTATTCGTGACAGGCATCTAAACTGTGACGAGACAGAAAATGCTGAAATATTTCGTTGCATTCAAAGTTTTATCCGCACCGACATTTAGGGATAGTTAGAGACGTCTTTCTCTCAGAGTTTAACAACCCTTTCCCTTCTCATTAGTTACACGAACAATTAGGCTATGTCGTTTTTCAGAATATTCAGAGTCAGTACGAAGTCAGAAGACAGAGAATGTGTTCTGCAATTTAATCTGAAGCCACAGTTGTGTTATTTCTTGGTTTTGCGGTGATGTTTAAAAACACTTGGATTTTATGCAGTCCGTCCTACATGTTAGTACTTAAGGTAGAGTATAAAAAAGACTTGAACCGACTTTTTTTATCTAACATGAAAGTACTTAACAAATAAGGAGTTAACAGGAACATCTCACACGAGATACGAGCACCAGAGATCAGCAGGTTGAAAATACTGAGATGTTGCTCGTTGATGAAACAAGTAACTCAGGATTGTCTTATGATAACATTAGCTTTTGCATCAGGTAGACCATGACAATTTTACACTACAGAATTCTCTGTAAAATGACACAGATGGGTTCGTGCGATGAAACTGTGTTTGCAATGCGAAAATTCGTCGTCCTACCAAAGATTCATTACAAGAAAAACTTTAATCTCTTTGAGAAGTCCATGTTTATGCAACTGCATAATTTCAGTGAATACTTCATCATTACGCTTTTCATATATTATATATTCAAGTATTTTCGCTGCTGTTCGGCAGTCATTGCCTTATAAGGAAAGGCAGTCGTGCCTCTCTGCAATAGGCTGAGATTTGCCGCCTGCAGTTAACCCTTCTCATGCTGAATTTTTCTTATGATTTTCATCGTTTTGGGGTCGCAAAGACACATTATTATGTTTGAATGATCGCGCAGATTATTGGGCGTATGTGTGTAAATGCATCAGTGTATATTTGAACTATATGTTCACATTATTGATTGTGCATGTCTTATTGTGTGCGCTTGTGTGTGTGCGTGCGATTTCTTTCCTACTCGGAAGATACAGTGCGAGGTGCATAGCCTTTGTGGCACAGGCAGTGAATGATTTGGCATTGCCCAGGGTTTTCACACGTTCGTTTGCCACTGCAGTTTATTTTTCACAGGTCTTGCAGCAGCCGTTGGCCGTCAGAAGGCAGATGTCAGATGAGCTGAGAGCTTGAGGCTTTGAAGACCAACCACAGTGACCTACATATTGTATATTCGTGGTCAACTCTCATGTGCATTGAATGTGTACATGAGTTTAAACAGCTACGTTGCTAGCATAGCTACTCTAATTGGACATTTGTAATCAGACAACGAAATAATTTTACGAATCTTAATGCAGTTTATCCAAAGAAAGATGTTAGGACATTAAATAAAGTGATTAGAGCGAGTATAGGTACGCGCGATGATCCTAGACAGAATATCACGTTTTAAGAATAAAATTCACTGAATCTAATAACCTATAGGAAATCCAAATCTGTCATTTTAATCCGCCAAGTAGGCTAGTCACCAAATGATTACTGAAGATGAATCCCATGCCGCCCATTTGATTATTTAATGGATCAGTGGACTGCATTGCTTCAGTGGAGAAAAATACAAATTAAAATCACTGTTCAAAATGTAGAGTCTCAAAATATATGCTGTTCTTTAATAATCTTAATTTATGAATGTCTTAGCGTCATTTTATGGGTTTTTGTGTAACCTGGGTGTTTGTTCAACATAAACAAATAAACAGATTTGTTCATAGCTTAAATCTCCACTTCAGTGTGCCTATCTGTCATGTATTCCTTTTTAAAATGTTTCAGAATATTATCTTCCTCAAAGTTGTCTCTCCACTGATAAACTTAAAATGGATGGCAAATCCACACGATTAAAACCTTGCTGATGCTGATAATGATTTAGCCTGCTACCTAAACTGCTAAATGACAACTGAAGAACTAATCAAGCTTAAATTAAAAAAATTGCCACAAGTGTGCCCTACTTAGCGTCATGAAGGAGGGATTCTCGCTCAGCACTTGAAGGGCTGCAATAACTACTCTTCATTTGCTCAGTAAACCCGCGGCACAAGGCTGACCAGCCTCTACACCGCCCCTCCTCCTGTGACGTCACGCTCATGGCTATTTGCATGAAGTACGTTGTACAGCTCATTTGAGAGTTAAAACTGAATCTCGCTTGAGAAGCGAAAGACCATACGGAGCGGGAGAGCGCGAGAAACCTGCGCGAGAAGAGCACTCATGTTATCGCGCGCACACTGAGAAGTATTACAGCGCGCGCTGAAAATGGAGCTGCCCGCCGCGGGTGAGCACGTCTTCGCGGTGGAAAGCATCGAAAAGAAACGCATTAGAAAGGTTTGCGGTTTTCCCTTAACAAACACTTTACATTTATTCATGTTGTAACCCTATAAAACGTGCAGGTAAGGGTTTGTATTTTAAAAGAGAGCGCACAAAAGTAGGGAGTTGTTTCCGAAACCCAGGATAATGGATTATTTATTTTCTTTACAGTAATTCTCAATCGTAAATGACTTTGTTTTTATGATATTTGCAGGGAAGGTGTGAGTACCTGGTCAAGTGGAGAGGATGGTCTCCCAAGTAAGTTTCACTTCAAGATGCCACTTGCTTTGCTGTTTTAATGTGTTGTGTTGTGTTGTGTCGTGTCGTGTGTGTGTATGAGAGAGAGAGAGAGAGAGTTAGCGCTTAACTGATGCAGGAATGTCATAACTTGTGTCCGCGATGGTAAATAATGTTTCAAATTTAAGCTTTAAATGCTATAGAAATGTGGTTCTGTTTTTGCAATAAAACATATAATAATATTAGTATACCAAAAAGGAAATGATGCATCAGCCATGTAGCATCAGTAGCCTATTTTTAATTCTCTAACATTCTTGAAGATTCGTTGAGTAGGACCTTGTTAGTGGCGTTAGTCCTTCAGATGACAGCCACGTTAGATAGTTCGGTTGAGGGAGCTGGTGATATTCATGCTACTCTGCTCTCCCCTCGCTCTCCGCCTCCTTTCTTCTCTTTATAGATATAACACGTGGGAGCCAGAGGAAAATATTCTGGACCCGAGACTTCTCGTCGCTTTCCAAAACAGGTGAGATATTGCCCTCTTGGCTTGACGCTCTGAGCTTGTACAGCCGAAACGGGAGGGGAGAAGACGCTTTCGCTGCCGCTGCTGCTGTGCTCATGCTCATTCTTTTTCACTTTCTCTCACTGACAGAAAGGGGGTGCACACAAGAGCTTGTGCGCAGGCGCGCCATAATATATGACTGAATTTAATTGCGCGGTACACCAATGCCACGGTCAGGAACCAGCCATTAAAGAATGTTTACATACAGACGTGGCCAGAAAATGTGAACCTTTGAGACACCTTGCATTCTTTATGAAACCACTTTATCTCAACAAACGCGCGGCTCTTTCTATATTGTACTCTTATTCATTTCGTCCGGTTGGCTGACCGTGTCCGCTTTGGACGTACTCTCTAGACGCCCTAAAGCGAAAGCATTGCAGTAAGGGCAAATATATTATTTTCTATCAATCTTATAGCCGAAGTGCGCGCCCACACGAATTGACTGCATTTTTCATTACAAATAGGCAGTTTTTCCTACACATGCATTCACGCTTTCCCGAAATTCCACACACATTTTTGTCGGGTATTCATCCCCTTTGACTGGCATCTGCGAGCACCATTAGCAGTCTCCCTCGTGACGCGGAATTCTGTTTGGAGTAATTGCACGCGCCCCTTGAGTATAGAACCGTTCTAGGTCGTCTAATTAGGTTTTTGCAATATTATTTTATAGAAGGTCGATGGGAAAAGAGCCGATGGCCCATTTTTTTCGACAGCCCTTGTGCGTAGTTTGAGCTAACAAATAAATAACAGAACCCATTGGAAAAGCCTGTCAAATAACGCAATACTATACAATAGAGACCGATTTATTCATATGTTTTGTCATCTTTGTTTTTAGTTCTTCCTTTCCAACTGGGATTGTCCACCAAATTAGTAAACAAGTTGTGTGTCTGAAGCAACACATAATGTTCATTATTTTATGTGAGTAGATTTTTAGAATGCCAGTGGTGGGCTATTTAAAGCCAGACCATATTTGAAAGGATACACAAAACAGGCAGTAACTTGACCATAATGCACTCTCAGAAATAAAGGTACAAAAGCTGTCTCTGGGGCAGTACCTTTTCAAAATGTGCTAATATTTATCATTTGGGTACTAATATATAGTCTACACTTTAGGTACTAATATGCAAAGGTGTACCTATTGATAAGGTACACAGTGACAACTTTTGTACTTTTTTCTGAGAGTGTGGGACAAATCGTCAGATTAAATTAAAAGTTAAATATATTAGCTTGTGTCTTATTTTTCATTTGATTTCTTTTATTCATGATGTTCTATAATCTAAAACTTTTCCATTCAGGGAAAGACAAGAGCAGCTAATGGGTTATCGTAAACGGGGGCCAAAACCAAAACATCTTCTCCTGCAGGTAATTCACCATCACTTACAAACATGCCTATGTGTGCCCAATTAACTTCTGTGAAAGTCATGTCACTAATTGTTTCTACTGCAAAGCTCATTGTTGATTTGTCTGATTTTTAAGGTACCATCATTTGCTCGAAGATCCAGTGTTCTTATCAACCTTCAGGAGGTGTCACAGGGTGAGGATAACCAACCCAAAACAACTTCAGACCTGGTCCAAAGCCAGCAATACCAGCTTAACAGCAAGAAGCACCATCCCTACCAGCCCAGCCCAAAAGACAAGCAGGGAGAGGCACGAATAAATGGGAAGAAGAAGCACTACTACCAGCTCAACAGCAAGAAACACCACCACTATCAACCAAACCCTAAAATGTATGACTCCCTATATCAGAGGGTCAAGGAGACCAAAGTTCCTGAGTTGACTGACAAGGAATGGAACTTATCTCCAGCTCTACAGCAGAAATGGGTCCAAAGTAAGGATTCTGAGTGCCTCAGTAAGGTGAGAAATATTACAATGGAGTTGAAAAAGCTTCCTAAACTAAATGGTGGCGCTGACTTAAACATGAACACAAACGGTTATGCAAAGGAAGATAAGGCACCGCCCAATGGAATAAGCAGCAAACTGAAGATTGTGAAGAATAAGAATAAAAATGGGCGCATTGTCATTGTCATGAGCAAATACATGGAAAATGGCACCCAAGCAGCTAAAATTAAGAAGGGAACAGCAGATTCTGAGGAAAAAAGGCAACCACAAGATTGTAAGTCCTGTGGAACAGATGAGAGCACTGAGAAAATAAAGCACACAAAGAAGCAAAGTTTTGTGAAAGTGATAAAAAAGGACAGTAAAGCTGAGTCTGCCTGTTTTAGGCTTTCCAATGGACTATCATCTTGTGAAGGGGACAATCCTAAAAAAACATGCTCCACAGTGTTTGAGCCAAACAACTCAAAGAAACCTGGCGGCACTGGAGATTATGTATCTAATGAACAGCCCTTGCAACTGACAAACAAAACCAGTCTGACTACAGTGCCTATTGAGACGAGTGATCCAAAAGGCACCCAATCTACTCAATATGGTCCTCTCACCTTGCCTCAAAAGCGTTGCTACTCTGAGCCAGACAGTGACAGTGGGGAGGCTAAAAGGCTCCTAATTTCTCAGAGTACAAATGCTCCTAATACTGACTTGTCTCACTCTTTTAATGGCACCACACACTTCAATGATCATCAGCACTCTGGCACACATGACTTTGAAATTTTGGACTCCAACCAAGATGAACCCATAGACCTCAGCTGTGTAAGGTCGAGAGAAGAGAGAAAAAATCCTACACATTCTCAGATTGGAAACTCTATACCGACTGGGAAAGCAGTGGTCTCTGCACCAGAGCAAGTAGAGAAAGAAATGAAAAAATCTGTTCGAAGCTTTACACCTTTTCTTGGGAATATAATAATCACAGATGTCACAGCAAACTGCCTTACAGTGACATTCAAGGAGTATGTTACAGTTTAGGAATATGTGATGGATATAAAGTCTATAAAGACTACTGACTATTTACTGTGAATTTGTATAAATGTAAAGCATGTCTAATCATCAAGTCTTCAAACTTGCCTGAAATGTTTGAAACAATCAAGTGTAAAGTTTTGATAGTTTCAGATTGTGTTTGATTGAACTGATCTGAATTAATTTTCAAATTCACACATTTAACTATTCCATGCTAGGGATAGAAAAAAAAAACTAAACAGGTTTTCCTGTTATTAGCTTGTATCATATTAGCTTAAAGCTGTTTGCAGTGCTGTATTTCAGAAGGCTTAAATATAAGAAGCACTTACTACACGTGTAATACTGAGAAACATTTTCTACTGATCTGTCTTTTATAGTCTTTTTTAAAAATGTCACTTGAAATGTGTTATTTAGGTTTGTCTAAGCATATTAAAAGTTTTATTTTACATTCTTGAGTAAGATCTTTGCTTGCACTGCAAGCAGGTGTGTGTGTGTGTGTGTGTGCACACGTTTTTGTGACAAATGAGGACATAAATTTGTATAATGACAGGGGTATGACATAGGAGAAGGTGACTTTTCAGGACATTACCCCATGTCCCCACTTTTCAAAACGCTTATAAATCACACAGAATGGAGTGTATTGAAAATCTGAAATAGCACAAAGTTTCCTGTAAGGGGTAGGGTTAGGTGTAGGGCAATAGAACACAGTTTGTACAGTATAAAAACCATTCCGCCTATGGGATGTCCCCACTTTTCACAAAAAAATGTGTGTGTGTGTGTGTGTGTGTGTGTGTGTGTGTGTGTGTGTGTGTGTGTGTGTGTGTGTGTGTGTGTGTGAGAGAGAGAGAGAGAGAGATGAATAGAAGTGTTCCTATTAAACTCATAAGTGAGACGAGCTAACAGATAGCCCATATGAGAGATAGAAAAACATTACTATCATATAAATGCAAGACAGTAGGCCTATCAGACTGAACTTTGCACAGCCTTTATATAGCACATGGACTTGGACTTTTGCCATACAGATTTTTTTCTCAATTGTTTTTTAGCTAAAGAGGGTTTTCTTGCTTTTACACCATCTACAATGCTATAATTTTTCACACACAAAAAAATAAATAAAAAAATACTATTGAGATGAGTAGGCTACTCATTCTCAATTCCAAGACTGGGAACATACATAAAACTGCGGCTACGTTTATAACAACCGGCACGTATGTGGGAGTAGTGGAAACAGCAGGGTTGTCTCACTTTCCAAACGCTGTTATAGACCAGGCCTAACTTAAAAGTCCTCTAGAAAAGAAGGACAGTAGGGCATTACAGCCTTTCATTATGCGCGAAGCTTATCTACGCATATATCTGGACGCTGATTTTCGAGATCACATAAAACATCCCATTTAAAACAGCAGCGTTGTCAAGACAGAAACTTTTCATTAAATTTCCTGTTGGATTATTTTTTATTTAAGAGATGTCACATTTCTTGCTGCAAGAAACATTACACAGGAACAGCTAAACTAAAAATCTCTTTTCAAGTTTTCATGTTGACATTGCAGAAAGCCCAGAAAAATAAATTCAATGAGCTCTCAGGTAAGGCTACAAACATAAGCAAGAAGGAAACTTTCACCTGGCGTTTTAATGGATTTTCCTTTTGTGTTCAGATAAAAGCTCACGGCTATTTAGAATGATTTTTCTGCAAATCGAATTTTGTGTCACAGCATTTTGGGCATTGACATAGGCTACAGGTTGTGCAAAACAGAAAAAAGAAAGAAAAAGGACTATCGGATAGGACACATTACTAAGCTGGTATATAGGCCACTGTGATATTGCGGAGACGCAAGTCTAATTTGTCACATCATAACGCCTGTAAGATGTTAATTGTGATGTCTGTCCTAGGAAAAGCCTATTCAGCAGGAAACATTTAGAAGTAGTAGGACAGACATCACAATTAACATCTTACAGGCATTATTATACGCGCGTATGCAGGCAGAATGCTTTATGCAGCTGCCTCATAAGTATTCAGAATTCGCATTTATAGATAGAGTGTGCATTTTTAATGTCATCCAAATGGAATGTGCCTTCAGACTATTATCAACTTTGTTTATGCGCACAATACGGTCCATACAAGACCGGCAAGAAGAGATTCATCCCGTATAGGCTTCGTCAAAGGTTTATAGGTAAAAGACACTAAGCTATAATGATAGAAGATTAACTATATTAGGCTTAATAGTAGCTTTCGCAAATAAGCTACTATCATCGGGCATGTATGATGTATGAAGCTTTGAACAGCCTGATGTATAAAACTCGACTCGTTTTTTTTTTTTTTTGTCAGCGCTAACATGGCGGACAGCAAACGTCTCTCTTTCTCACGGCAAGATCATGATTAGTATTAGTCTATCCAAAAACTAGACAGAGGTTGGTTAGAGGTGAATTTTGTGTCAAAGGTGGGCTACGGAAAAGCACTTCAGCCTCAATGAAACGGAATCAACCATTTCCTTTGCAGCACCGTCTGAGATAAAGCTGCTCTCGCTGCGGTTATAAAATGGCTTCCTTTGGTCCATCCACTTTATTTGCGATCAGCTTATGAATTCAGCTTTACTGCAGTACATTTTAGATGTAGCTGGTTAAATTCGCCAATTTTATTTAAAAGACGACTTGAACAGCTTCTTTTGAAATAAAATAATAAATATTATTTGAGTTAAGCAGCCTACTATCACAGATGGCTTTAGTAAAATAAAACGTTTTGATAATGAGAGAGGTACAGAGACGTATTAAAACTTGAGGTCATTAAAATATTGTCTTGTTTAAAATAGCCCACCTACGATAATAATGTGATCACATTAAATAGGCTAATAATAATATCATGTTAATACAAGTTGCCTTCAGGAACATAACATGTTTATCTCACTAAAATAATTAGGCTAGTAGAATGCAGTTGGGCTGCTTTTTTTTAGCTATAGGCTACTTAAAAATCAAAGATAACCGTCGAGGTTTTGTCAGCGTGTTTATTGGTAAAGCTTAGATTAATTGTATGTGGCATTTATATATATATATATATATATATATATATATATATAAATCAATGGTAATGCACGTCTTTTCCGAAATTCGCCCAGGTTCTCTTATAATTGTATAGAATTTAAAAATATATGGTGAATGTACTAATATACAGCAGAAAGTGTTCGATTTATGGTCTTATTAAATGTGTAAGCCTTGGACACAATGTGACCTAAATAATCAATAATCCAACAAAAGCACGGAAACCATGTTAATATTTTTGGTAAAAATGTTTTTACATCGAAATACATATTTTAACATTATCGAAAATTGCATCAAACAGACTGAAACACAAGGCAAAAATAGTAGTGTATTTGCCATTTCCCTTTGTAAATTGTGCAGAATTTCTCTTGCTGGTTGCCCAGAAACGAGTTAACCAATAATATTCTTCCAGCTCGATCTAGAGCCCATATACGGATATAACCACTGCAGAAGTCAAACCACCAATCATCTTCCGCAGAACCAACCACAAGCCTGCTGTTTACCTGGTTTGTTATGTATATAAAGACTAAAAAATAAAACGGAAGCCTTAAATTTATTGTGGAGAAATCATTATACAATCGTCACAATATTTCTTGAAACCACTATTCAACTGTTCATTATCGTGTATAGCATTATCTTTACTCACCGAATAAACCCCCAGTAGCCTAAACTAATTTACAAGCCACCAAGTTAATAATCACTATCCAGTCGTTCATGTTCATTTTTAAAGTCTTAAGATATTATTTGAAGATATTATTGTTTATAGGCCTATCTATATAGGCTACATTTAAAAACCTGTTACAATTTGAAAATTTCTAAAATTCACACAACGTATTAATTAATGTCATAATTTAGCTATAGCTATATATATATATATATATATATATTTTTTTTTTTTTTTTTTTTTTTACCTGACATGCCCTGTTTGAAACCCAAGTGATTGTGCAGAACTTAGCATGAGATTGGTAAACATTTTCGGAAACGCTTCGAAAACAGGGTATTCTCTTTTACATGACCATTAATGTTAAAACACAATAAATGAATGAATGTTTTTCCTTCATGCATAGCTGGTAATGTTTATTTGCAATTTCAAGGCAGAATGAATTATATTTCTATCTATAGGCCTAAATTTATGTTTAAAATATGGTTTTCGTTAAACCAACATAATTATGTGAGATTGTATAATCGAATTAGGCTATATGGAACACCCAATTACAAAATTATATTTTTAAATTTGTTTTAATAAAATGTATACAATTAGGCCTATCTACATCCTTTACACAAAAATTTGAATATTAAATAATAATAATAAGTCAATAAATAAAATTGTTTGAGCTAAAATAGTGATGTTAATGCAGACAAAGTCTGGGCCATGTAATCGTTGTCAGGGGAACCATTTAAGAGGTTACCTACTGTAGTGCATTTAGTAACTCGTGTTAATAAAAAGTTAATAATTATGAAATGTTCCATTCGCATTATTGTGCTGTTACTGTTGTTGTCATCTTTTGCGTATTGTAATCATCAATGATACATAGGCTATTATCATCATCATCGTTTTACATTTTTTCAATAATTAAATTGAGTTATTTATAAATAAAGTACAAAATATAAATCTACTACAATGGTGCTGTTTAATCAGTTTGATTTTTGATTTGGCTGCTCAATGTTAGGACTAAAGGTGTTAATCAATTAATTATTTTTAATTTCATGTAATTTTATTTATTAGCTTTTTTTCTCGAAAGAGCCATACAGTTGAAGACAAAACCTAAATATTAATTAATTGTAATATGAGCAGACGTGTGGGCTAAATGTAGGCTCCTGAATAAAACATAAGTAGCCTATGTGTTCATTTTTCTTTATCAAAAAACTAGGCTAACAAAAATAAATAAATAAATAACAAATAAATAACAAATAACACCTCTTAGAGAAAATAATATGGTAAAGTAGGTTGTAGCTATACTTAAAATCATCATTTTGCATACTCACAAATTCAACCCGCTCCGTTTATTTAACGTCTTTTAGAAAATGTATATAAGACACGAGAAAAAAAAGAAAAAAAAATCATTTTGTCTAAATTTAGGTTGTTTTTCTGCCGTAGAACTCATATTCAAACCAATATTCATTTCCATCTATGATTAGTTTGTCTTGGATAAAGACTTCATGTTCGTTTTTGGCGGGATTAGTAAAATATTCTTGTGAATAGCAGACTATCGATCAGAATAAAATGGCATACATTTTACTATAATAACAGATATAGTAGCCTATATCAAAATAGCTATTAACCGATTTTTTATTTTTTTATGAATTATTCCTGTTTGAGAAAATACAGATTTTTTACAGTTCGTATAGCCTACACGTCTTTGTTCTGCTAACGTTTAACTGTACGTTTACCTGTAGGTCTTGACGTAACGTTTACGATAAAACTTTAACCTTCTGATGTAGTATTGAGCAAACCTAATCACATTTCTGTCAAGAATGCAGGTATGTCACTGAGAGCAAGCCCCGGCCACTTAGCAACAGCGGAGCCAATGAACGGACTCCAAATCTTTCCACCTACAAGCGGTGCCAAGGCAACATGCTAAAGAACGTGATGACGTCTGGCTGTGCACGAGAGTATTATGGGCTGTATGGAATTCTGAAGCTAGAGCAGGCGGACCTGACTCGCGCTCACGGCTAGCTACGCTGCAAGCTAACGGTAGACGAAGGTAAACATGGAGCTGTCGGCTGTCGGAGAGAGGGTGTTCGCGGCCGAATCGATCATCAAGAGACGAATACGACGGGTATGTGTTGTGGAAGAGATATCTCGACATTTTTTGCATATATGTGTCAATGTCGTTGGCTCGCGCTAACGAATTCTTTTTTGTGTGTGTGTCTGATGGCACGCGCAGGGTCGAATGGAATATCTCGTGAAATGGAAGGGCTGGTCACCCAAGTGAGTAATACATGCCCATCTTGTCTGTTGTCTCTTGCACTGGTGTTTTGGTGACAGTGATGGCTGTCAACCCATATCGCGAGGGGCGTACATCCGCGGGCAGGTTAACAAGCTGGTTATTACTGCAGACTGGTTTTGGCAGATGGCATGCTGCAACATTAGCTGGCCCTGCTAGTTGGCCGGTAGAGCAGCGGTTTAAATGCTGCTCGAGATTGACAGTCATCACGTGAAACTTTTTTGTTCTCACAGGTACAGTACTTGGGAACCAGAGGAAAATATCCTAGACTCACGCCTATTCGTTGCCTTTGAGGAGAGGTATACAACAAATAAATAAAGTAAAACTATTAGGCGGCCGAAAATACAGACGTTTTCACACTTGCGCTTGTATTTTCATGCAGGGAGCGTGAGAGAGAAATATTTGGACCCAAGAAAAGAGGACCTAAGCTCAAGACATTTCTACTAAAGGTTAATGTCATTTATTTATTAACAGATAAATAATAATAATCCTGAAATGATCTATATTGTGTATATTATTATTATTGGGTGTGCAATAATTTATTTATTTTTTGTCTGTGTAAATGAATAAATTTTATATAAGTGCACAATTTTGAGTTCTGTGCTAATTTTTCAAAAACATGTATTTTTCACAGGCCCAAGCTAAAGAAAAGGCAAAGTCTTACGAATTTAGGAATGAATCATCCAGAGCCATTGCATATCCCAGTCCAGACCCTGTGGTAACCCCTAGAGCGAGAGAAGGACTACGTGCTGTGGTTCCCACAATTTTCCCTCCCAGCACAGTCAACCGAGGAGAGAGTGTAAGGATTCCACCTCCAGAACCAAGGGAGCAAAGTTCTCCACACTCATCCAGACCCAGCACTGATGCTTTTAACCTTACCCCAAAAAAGAGAGGACGGAAGCCCAAATTACGCTTCACAGATGGCTATACGAGCTCCTTACATCCAGAGCATTCAAAAAGAGCAGCAGAGGAAACCATGGCAAGCATTCCTTCCAAAATGGCAAAGTTAGGTTTGGGAGAAGAGGAAGAGAGATGCTCAGAAATAAGTGGGAGAATTAAGATATCTCATAAGCACATGGATGCTACCTATTCACACAAACAAAACAGAGTTGTTCCAAGCAGGAGTACCCAGCATATTTCTCCAGAGTGGAGTTTGCATTCCAGCAGAGGTAGTGCAGACTTACAGGGCCACAGGACTAATCCGCAGACAAGCCACTTTCACCATAAACACCTGAAGCACCATTCAAAACGAAGAACATTTGAACACGGTGATTCCTCCAGCAGACAGCCTTCACTTATTGCCAAAATTCCAGTGTCACGCATATTTGGAGAGCCGGAGGAGGGAGATGCTTGGAGACCCTCCTTCAGCAATGTGGAGAAAGTCATAGTTACCGATGTGACATCGAACTTCCTGACTGTAACAATCAAAGAGAGTAGCACAGATAAAGGCTTCTTTAAAGACAAAAGATGATCATTTACTGCAGCCAGTATGCTCCTTTCATCTCTTCAGAAGTCATTTATTGTCGAAAATATTCTGTGTATTGTATAAAAAAAAATCTTATTCCCTTTTCTGTCAAGCTGAAATCTGTATTTATTGTGAAATTGCTGCTTTAAGTAATTTGCATGCACTAGACAAGATAAACAAAGCCAGAACTGTGTTCAAATACATACAGGAATTCTCAGATCATTTGCTGTAAGTATTAATTACAAATTGTTTACCTATAAATATATAAAAGTATCATTTGTCTCCCAGACGAATATTAAAACATTTATGTACAGAATAAGACTTGACATTTTGCACACTAACCGTCATATTTTTTTAGTCTCATCATTACCTTTTCAATTCTTGTAATTTACGTTGATTTTATTTTGTCATTTAATATTGCCAGTTACCTTGTACGCTTGTTTCACGGTACATGAACAATTTACACACATAAAAGTGTAAAATGAAAATCTAGTTTTCATCCCAAAATCAAAAGTAAAGTTTAGAATAATGAACACGTTTCTTTTGTTTCTCTTTACTTTAGCTCAAATTCGTATTTATAAATATGTAGTAATGTTAAATTGTATAAATGTAAGACTTCTAATTATTTTGTAGGGCGATTGTAATTGTGATTATCGATTAATTGTGCGAATTAAAGTTATGACATTAAATAGAGAAGCGGAGAATGAAAGAAGAGAATGTCTATAGGCTACGCGAATCCTACAAAATCATTATTTTACAATAGCCTATTATGTATATGTGTGTGTGTATTAGTCCTGTAAAAAAAACAAAAAAAAAACACCTAAAATGCTTGTTTGCCCAGTTAGAGTAGCATTTAATGCTAAACGAGATGTCGTTGTTTCAAGGAATACCCGGCTTCATTTTAAAGTTCCCAAACATTTAACTTGTACAGTGTTATACAATGGTGGTAGCCTACTTGATGATTCCATTTTACAGCCTTTTATTTGTTTGTTTATTCATTTGGACTTTACGGTTTCTTTTGTGACTCGTAACAATATGTAAACTTTCAAGTTTACACAACACATTCATTGTGCTTTCGATCAATCAGTGTTAGGCCTTCAGATATTGCCGTGTAAAGGTCAAACTCTTGGCTATGTTTGTGGACCATTTGCGCGTCATCAGTCTTTTAAACTATATATTTTTTTAGTTTCGAATTTATATCATAATACTACTAAAACCCGAAAGATGAAAACCACAGTCACAATCAAAATTTAGAGCACAACATTTTTATTTTATTCATGAGTCTCTTGTTCAAAATGCAATTTCGTAATTCGTTCTTACTCTTCTAACGATTCTAAGATTTTTCGTCTAAATAAGACATCTAAAATGCGTCTAGGTGTGTGTCTTCGTGGATTTTGTGTCCTTGGCCTCCTCGGCATTTCTAGGTCTTTTCGTTCTCATTGTTATCCATTTCATGGTGTTTATCAGCTTTGTCGTCGCCGGAATTCCTGTCTTCGCCCTGAAAAATAAAAAATCACCTTGAATTGATTTGCCCTCAGATATAGGATTTTAGTAAATATAAACCGTTTTCCATGATAAAACCGCATTTACGTTTAATACGCCTTTAAAAGCTAGGGCAGAACTAAGACAAAAAGTCAGTACAGAAAGAAAAAACATCCCATATGATGTAAAGTGTGTTAACAATTATTAATGCAAAGACACATTGCAAATCTAATTACTTTCTTCACTCAATTCTCTTTTATTATAAGGAAAAGTGTGAATGTATACAATTTACATAATATGTGAAATCATGATACACTCAAACATTGCAGTCTTGAGTGAGATACAAAAGCTGGGGGGTATCAGAACCTGTGGATCACAGCAGGCCTGTTACACAGGGTAGCCGTAATTGCGGTCACAGCGAGGGAAGCAATGAGGGTTCATCCAATGCTCCATGCTGGTCTCTCGAGCCCTCTGCTCCAGCCTCTGCATATGCAGCATGTGTTCCTGAAATACACATGAACTCTGAATTCTAGAGTATTGACATGGAGCTGAGTTCACTTATTGATTTGTTATGAATTTAGTATTTAAAACCAGCACAAAGCAGCATTGTGAACAGATCTTTATTATCACAAAGAATTACAGCCAGGCTCCCATGCATGATGTTTTCTTAAGCTTTTTTATTAAGCTTGTAAATAAAAGGAGTCTGTTGTTGGCACCCAACCCTCATAGGTTCATCAGGGTGTCCAGGCTTCTGTCTCTTGGTGCGGAGTAGCTGCTTTGCAAAACTCTCCTTAATGATGGGGCTTGCATCTAGGAACATGACATAGGTGTATTAAGATCACCATTTCATAGGCCTGCTGTAATTTCATGGTAGTGAAAACATGATTTATTCTTGTGAATACATTTAACTGATTGATTTGTCTAAATAACTAAGGGGTTGCCAATATGAATAATGTAAAACGTCACAACATTTGATTAAATATGTATATTTATATGTAGTATACAAATGAGATTATCTAAGACTTTAATTTGTGTCATTTAATATTGGCCTACCAATTTCTCCTCCTTTCTTTCTTTTTACTACATGCTAATTTTATTTTTTCCATTCTTCCCCAGGCGGCCATTCTTCCTGTGAACCTTTATTCTTTCAGATTTCCTCGAGTCCTTTGGGGGTCTAATTTGTATGAATTTTGGCCTTTCTCTTTCCCTCTTTCTTCATCTCGCTCCCTCTTTTTCTCTCTCTTTCACACAGACATGCACGCACACACATACACTTCACTCACTTTCTCTCCTGCCTCCCCATTTCACCCCCTCCCTCCCTTTCCCAGCGCTGTTTCTCTATGGAAGAACACAAAGTGCCCATTCATGAGCGCGTCTCCCCGGGGAGCGCGCCCCTGCGCGCGCGTGACCTGGAGCTCTGACCCGCGAGGGGTATGAAAATGAGCCCGTTACGGTAAACACCGACGTGGCAGATAAACAGCAGCACAGCGTTCTTCATAGCAGTTTTTACACGTTTCGCTCACGTTAGTCTATAATTAGATACGATTATTTAATTTATAGGGGGTGGGCGGGCTGGGTGAAATTATCACATAGTTTGTAAGACTAGTTCATTCAGCCGTAACGTTTTCAGCAGCTAGCCTAAAACAATAGGAATAGAAATATATCGAATAGGATGGGATGGAATAGGAATATATAAAAACGAATATAGCCTACAAATAAAATGAAAACATCAAAAAGCAATAAAAAAAATAACTGCGCAAATTTTAAGTTTGCTATAGACATTAGAAATCGCTTAGCAAGTGAGGGGGATAAAACAATGACAAAGTAGGCTATAAACATAATGAAAATAATATAATGAAAATAATCTCACAGAAATATACACTCATTTCTGTCTTTACTATAACTGCAAGAAGGCCGAAAAGATAGGCTATTTATTTCAAAAGTCATTATCCAAATATTCCAAAACGCTCTGATTTTACATGAAAATAAAACTCGCTAAAACAAGTAATATGCACACAAACGTCACAACCCACAGTGATAAGAATAATAAAAACATAGTAATGTGCAAATAAAACCCATGGTATAAGATTTCTGCAAGAAAAACATACCAGTGCAGAAGGTCAGCAAGACCACGCAAAAAAGGCATACCAACAGCTTCATTTTCATTTCCGTCCGTCCTCAGTTCGAAATAACTGCACTTGAGTGTTAACCCAACTTATGAGAAGGAGAAATACACGACAACGTCATTTAGAAGTTACCCCCACAGCACCCCATGCTTACAGGCCACTGGATAGGCTACAGAAGAAGACGACTCCTGGCTGCACATCTGGATGAGACTGTAGTTACAGATATATTCCACAAGATGTCGCCTTTACTTTAATTTAAACGAGAATGTCTAGGCCTATAACCCTGCTACATGATGTGGTCGAAACACTGATCTGAGCGACACAACCTGTTTTTTGTTGTTGTTGTTGTTGTTGTTGTTTTTATAGTAATTCTATCAATTTTTTTTAACGTTTACAGCATTTGTCCCTCCATAATTAACATTTCTTTTGGTTGCAATGGAGCAATAACTCAACTTTGATGTTACATATTTTTAGTTGAAAGGGAAGATGATTATAAAAAGGGCCTTTGAGCTTTGCATTGGCTATGGACGCCCTCTGTAACAAACTTTGTTCTTACAATTTTAATGCTGCAAAATTAGCTTATTTTTTGTACTTGTTGACAGGCACAGTGTGTGCTCAAGGGCTTCAATATCAACACTTTCTTTATTATTCACATTTTATTACATCTTACATGCACCTGACTTGTTTACTGGTATAAAGGCTTTATTTGTTTAGTTTAGTTTTTTTCACCTTCAGGGCACATTTTGCATTTGGCTCATAACAAATAATATTTTCATAGTAGTAGGCATTTTTATATACTCTGAAATTCCTAGAAATGAGGAACATTGCAATTATATCTTTGCGTTTGATTTCCTCTAGGTATTAGTTTTGATTCTGAATTTTCCTCTCAGTAGTTTTTGTTTACTGTAAGATGGATCAGCAGATGAAAATGCTCTTGGTTAGGCAGAATGTTTTTCTTCGAGGGATTTTTAGCTGTGTTGGCTGTCATCTTACTATGTTCCCTGTTTCAACTAGTTTTTGTTCTTATAAATCTAGCTCTCATATAAAAGTGGAAAGTATTGTATGACTTTACAGTATTGAGAAACTTTCACACTGGCATATCAAACTCAGCAAGTCTCTCAGTTATTTTGTAGTTTGTAGTATTGGACCTAAATATCACTGGTTAAAACCTGATCGCTGTGGTTTTATGGTTGCCAGAAATTTATTGAAAAAATAAACAAATAAATATAGCGCCAATGTTTCAGACATTATGGAATAGCATTTTGGTGTCCTTTGTACCTGACAAGCACCCATACAGTATAATAAAATGTCATAGGAAAGGGCCTTTCAATTGTTAATATAAACATGAATTGACAGTGCACATTTACCCACACAAAACACTGGGCAAAATCAAAGAAATAGACTAATAGATTGTAATACGCATTAGCATACAACAACATAAAAGGTAACATTAAGACCTCTATAGCAAAAACAATAAGTAATATAACTTAGTAAATATTTGGGGTAAAAAGCACCTCTGCTGTTGGGGCTAAAGCCACAATAGTTAACATGATGATAAATAGGTGGCTGACTTTTACAGTTGTTAACATGACATGGGAGTCCACCTTAGAGATAATCACCATATTTATAATGAAACCATCATCAAAATACCATATATATCGTTACTACTGTAAAGCTATATTAAATTAGGCCTACTATAGGATCTCCTTCAATGCTTTCAGAATCTTTTTTTCTGTATTTTTAAAATGAACATTTTAACAGTATTGAAAAAAATATATTTTATTTATCAAAATAAACAGAAAATAGCACAAACTTTGCTAAAGTGATTGATTTGAACAATAATTCACTTAGATATTATTCACAACATACTATTTTATCTAAATTATTTTTGTAAATAGGCTGCGTTGTGCTTTTTTTTACCCCTTGTTTGTGGAGACATACATTTATAAGATTTTAAAACAAAACAAAACTCTTTATGATTTATTCCTACACAAAATATGTTGCCCCATCATAAAATATCAATAAAAACATGTAGGCTGTATTCGATCATACATCATGGGAGTAGTGAAAAGCACAAACGTCAGGCCTTGTTTTCAGTATTAATTTACCACCTATAGTATTCTTAATGTAACACTTGTTCTTTATAACTCTTTCCTCTGTTTCATTATTATAGCCTACCTCATTTATCATCTTTTCTTTCTTATGACAGGCTACATGCTTAACTGTCATCTTGTGAAGCATAAAAATCGTGCAAATGTTATGGTTCTCGTTCTGTCTCACGTATTGTGTTCCTATTGGTCACTGAACATGATCCGTCATAAGCCTACGTCATCATTTCCGTTTCCGTATATTGAACTAGATGAATCATGTAAGGTTTTTTTTTATCGCTTTTTGTGTTATTCCAGTGGTTTCAATGCACTTTTTAAATGCGAGGATAACAAAGGTGAAGACGAGAACTTCCCCTTGAAAACAAAATGTAGCTAGAACATACACGTGAATGCATTTTTCTGCCGTAAGCAAGGAGGTGTTTACGATGGCTGTGCTGTAACATCAGTGTGACTCAGGTTTGGTGCATTGCCTGGCTATGCAATGATGTGCTGCTCGGATGGGGTTAGATATAGAAGATCGTTGTGGGACGTTAAAACTTCCACACCTTGACTAATGACGATCGCAGGCAATCGCTGATTATTTTCATCTGCTCTGACTTGTGCTGACAAAATTCCTGTAAAATTAGAATTGTGGCTATGGAGGAGAGTACTGAAGAGATGAGGGAAGAGTGGACCTTGCTCCTCTGGACCATGGTTGCTGTTCTGGTCCCAGTTCTAATCACACTGTGGTGCAGCTTCCAGCGTCCCAAACGCAAAGTTCAGCTGAAAGACCTGTTCCGAAAGAGCAAACATGGCTGGCACTACACAGACCTGTTCAACAAGCCCACCTACTGCTGCGTGTGCTATCAGCCCATCCTGCAGGGAGCGTTCTGTGACTGCTGCGGCATATGTGCGGATGAGGAGTGCATACAGAGGGCAGATCGCATCCTCTCGTGTAAGGAGATCATGACCCAGAGTCAGACAGATGGGAGGTTTTACCATCAGTGGGTCAGGGGAAATGTGCCCCTCGCCAGCTACTGTGCCGAGTGCAAGCAGCAATGCGGGACTCAACCTAAACTCTGCGACAACAGGTATTTAATATAAACATGAACTTTCTTTCTTACTTTCTGACATTCTTTCTTTCTGACTTTCTGAATTGATATAACAGGAAAAGCACAAATTATACTCCTGATGACAAATAGCCTAATTCGGGATCTGAAACGGTCATATATTTTGATATACTACACTTGTACCATAATTTTGGACAAAAGTGAATAACTGAATAACTCATATTTGAGGAGAATATGAAAGGGAAACAGATAAAAGAAAAAATGATATTCATATTTCATTTTTTAATCAACTTAGGAAAAAAGAACAACTGCACTTTCACATGATCAACTTTACAGGTTTCAAAATTTAATGAACGGTTTTGTGAAAATAAATAAGAATTCATTTATGTATTGAGGAACGAACAAGGCAAATAAAACAAAACAAGCTTCTAGCATGGGTTTGAACTTTTTAAGTTGAGAAAGAAAATACGAATACCATCTCTAACTATAAACAACAACAACAAATTATTTTGAAAAGTACTGATGCCCACCTTATAGATCCTCCATAGTTTTAATAATATTTACAGAAGTCAACATTTACAAGAAAATGTTAAAGAACAGACAAGTGTTTTTACATCTTAACTTAAAGCAAAAAGGATGGCAGAATGGCAACAACTTTAGACACTATTCAATAGCAGCAGAGAGCACACAGCCTAGAACAGAACTTTAAAGCGTCTGTTGAAATCCATTTTTGTTGAGGCTGCGGTACTTTAAAATACATCACTGACTGTTGAACAAACAGAGCAAACCAGAAGCCTGTCCTTTTCTCTTGTGTTTAATCTTTCTAAAGCATGGTTTGATTAAAGAGTTAGCAATCCCTGTAATCCAGCTATTATGACCAGGTCCTTCCACCTCAATCCTCAGTGTCAAAGGTAGCGATAAACTGGTGCCAGATCCGCTTTTGCTGAGGCTCAAACCAAAAGAAGTACTAATTTAAAATTATTTGTGCCCTTTTCTTTATTAAGAATATATTATGTGGAAAATAAGAAATCTTACTATGAGTTTTACTACAGAGGGTTTGCAGTCAGTACAGCTACCAAGCTACCAGTTCCAAGTGCCCTCACTCACATTTTTTGTTTTTTGAAATATATATAGGTGTGTATGGTGTCAGACCACAGTGCATGATGACTGCCTTTCTAGTCTGAATGATGATTTGTGTGATCTTGGAGAGTTCCGCTCTGTTATCATACCTCCGTATTACCTCTATCAAGTCAACAAACTCCGCCGAAGGCACCCCGATGAGTACAGCAAGGTGAGGATCCATCCACAAACACAGACAACATTTTTTTCTTTTAAGCAGGGCACAGAGGTTATTGGTCCAAAAACAGCTTCTTCTTTTTTTAAACCAAGCTGCCAAAGTGACTAGTTTTTCTACTTTTTTTTGTCTTAAAGGAGATGTTCCTGTTTTAAACCAGAGGTACAAAATGCCTGTTTATTTCTACTAATTTATTTCTATTAATTTTTTTTATAATAATCTCTAGTGCTAGTTTAAATGTAGTGTACATTTTTCCAACATGTACAGCTAGCCAAAATTATGAGACCTTTATGATATTTTTAGTGGAGAACATTAAGTATGAAACATTAAGTATGTCCCATTTTACATACTTTTGCGCTATTCTTCACCATTGTGTAAGTGTAAGTTCCTGGCTGATTTACATGTTCATTGTGATTGTTTTTACATATATGATATACAGTAGTAGTAACCTGTTGAGAATAATTGACAGAACTTAAAGAAGAATTAATTTTGTGTAGTTTTTCTTTTTCAAATGTAATTTTGGCATTTATAAATGTCATTTTTATTGTTGACACAAACACATAATGATCAAACCAGAACATTTATAGGTATACAAAATGATTAACCATTAATCAAAATGCAATGTAATTAATGACAGTCAGGTGTATTGCTTTGTGTATGTAAAAGTGTTTTAGACTGACATCTTTGACTTTTTCAGCATCTTGTGTATGAAAAAATGCAACTTGCATCTTGAGTCACTGCATTATTTCCATTCTTTAATGCAGTATTTGTGTTTTTAAATTAAAAAAAAGTGACAAAGGCTTTTATTTCAAATGAGCAGTATTTATAGATCAAACAAATATATAAATTAAAAGATGCATAAACATTTGAAAAAACAGCTGTGAATAAATTACATACAAAAGAGTTTTGAAATGTTGCAAAATGTGCAAAATAGATCAATGCTTGCACTGTCGACTAAATGAATATAATGAAAATAATCTGACCAATTGTTTAATAGTTAATTTTTTATTTTGTTTTTTGTTTTTTTGCATGCAGCTTGCTGCAGGCTGTGGGAGTGGCTGGACTCCAGTTCTGATCTTGGCAAACACAAGAAGTGGCAACAACATGGGGGAAGTTTTGCTGGGAGAATTTCGTACCCTTCTGAACCCTGTGCAGGTGTCATTTGGCTCTGTGTTTACATTCACATAATCAGACAGTCTCTCTCTGTTTCCATGCACTCTTGGCTCTTTTTATTTTGTTTGAAAGATAAATCACATTCTTCCTACTATCTAATGGTTAAAACAAGAAGTTCAGTTATTTCATCTTTTTCTTTCTTTCAGGTGTTTGATCTCTCTGAGCTGCCTCCCTCTAAAGCCCTGCAGCTGTGTACTCTTCTGCCCCCAGGCAGCGTGCGTGTTTTGGTGTGTGGGGGAGATGGCACAGTAGGCTGGGTTCTGGATGCCATTGATACAATGAAGCTGAAGGTGAGAGCTGTAGCTGAATAGTTGAGTGGACTTGAAAGTGTAATACATTATATTAAAGTCAGTTATTGTGTATATAAACCAAGCCCCCCCCCCCCCCCATCTTGAGTCACTCCATTATTTCCATTCTTTAATGTAGTATTTGTGTTTTTAAATTAAAAAAAGTGACAAAGGTTTTTATTTGAAATGATTTTATTTGAAATGCCATTATATGGCACAGAGAGAGACTCATGTACAGTATGTGGCCTAGCTAGTAGGATCTGCAATATCATTATGTGATGCTTATATTCACATTTGTGGTATTTCATTAAAATTTGTCATTTGGTGTTTCTTGGGTTATTAAAATATTGTCTGTGTTTGTCTCTCTCTCATTCTGTAAAGGGTCAGGATCAGTTTATCCCTCTTGTGACTATCCTGCCGCTGGGCACAGGCAATGATTTATCAAACTCTTTAGGATTGGGAGCAGGATATGCTGGAGAGATTCCAGTTGAACAGGTGCTCAGGAATGTTCTAGAGGCTGAGGTAGTCAAAATGGACAGGTGAGACCCTGGCTGTGCTGTAATGTCTTTGAATTATGAGGAATGGCTTTTGTCATTCGATTTATTTTGTGTTTCTGCTGTTAATGTGTTAGGTGGAAAGTTCAAGTTGTCTCCAAAGGAAACTATTTTCGTAAGCCAAAGGTCAGTACATACAATATATGATTAACCAGCAGGAAGATGTGCCCCAGAGTGCAAATGAAATTATTTGTATGCTAAGCAAATTTTAACATGATCAATTTTTTAGCATAAAATCCTATGAAACACAGTATTTGTTAAATCAGTCATGGCGCGTTTAATTCATGAAGTTGTTTTCTTGCCAGGTGTTGTCCATGAATAATTATTTCTCAGTGGGTCCTGATGCTCTCATGGCACTGAACTTCCATGCGCACAGAGAGAAAACGCCCTCCTTTTTCTCCAGCCGAATCATCAATAAGGTCTTGGGCGTTTCCTGTCCATCTTTTCATTTTTTTATTTCAGGGGATTAAATCGAAAAAGCATCTAACATTGTTCATTGTAGAATAAACCGCATATTTCAATGTAAAAACATTTATATCTGTAAAGCCGTCTAATTTCCTTTATTTACTTGTTTCAAAATAATTTCTTAAGTGTAAAGGCTGTATATAACTGAGAAAATGTCATGACTGAAGTTGATTTATACATCCACAATTATGAAAAAAGGACCCTTTTTATATGAAATGTACTACTATGTACTAGTTTTTAAATTAATCATTTGATACAATGCACTTATTGTGTACATAAATGTACACCTTTTATTTAAAAATTTTTTTTAATTCATTTCTTTAGATGCATCTATACACTGTTGACCATACCCCTGCCCCTTAACCCACCCTTAAATCTAACCATACCACACTAAACCTGCCCCTAATCTTAACTGTCTCACCTCAGTAGCAGCTGAAGTGTTTTGCAATAAATCATGAATGCAGTAAGTTCACTGTACCTATAAAAACTTATATATCTACTACTATTAGGACTATTAGACAACTTTTCCTGTTTAAACACACTGCTAGGTTCCCCTTTTCATTAAAAACAAGTGTTTTATAAATTCATGGCTGATAGTGCTGACAATTGTCTTTTCTCACAGGCAGTGTACTTCCTCTATGGTACCAAAGATTGTTTAGTGCAAGAATGTAAAGATCTGGATAAGAGGATTGAGGTAAACATTTCACTTTGCTTACTGAAACAAGTGATTCAAGGGCATAGTGTTTTCTAATTGTTTCCTTTGTTGTTGTTGTTGTCATATGATTAGCGTGTTCTCTGGAAGCCTTAGCCTTGACATGAACTTCCTGCTTCATTGCTGAGGTGTCTGTTATGATATAATGATGAAATACTAAAGCCTGGAATACACTACATGACTTTTAAAATCGCAAAACAAATTTTAAAATGCAGCCATAGAGGAAAACCGGCCATCATACACTCAACGCCTGAGGATCAATGGATGGAATCGTAGTCTGAAGCTAAACAATCAGAGTCAGGGATCATCATACACCATGTAATTTTCAATGAAATCTGTGGACTGGCTCTGATTTTCGACAACCAGCATCAACTTGTTTGGACTGTAAATCAGGGGAAAATCGGGGCAATTGTGTAGTGTATTCTAGCCTTAAGAATCTATTGCTTGATCCCAATTCACATACTATCCATCCTAAATAGTATCCCAAATGGTACTTTGTTAAAATGAGTATCCCAAAGGTGTCCAGATGGTTTATTATTTCTGGTGGAAATTTAAAGTCCAGATCCATGCACACAGCTAATACTTCCCACAACCCATTGCGTGTTGGACGATGATTAGATTAGAATTACAAAAGTGAATTAAAAGTGTTAAAAAAACTACAGACATGGAGGATATGTGAGGCCGATGGACATGTAGAGTAAGGTGACCTGTTGAAAAAATATTTATTTAATGTTATCCACGTTGTATTCCATCTGCAACAACATTGAGATCTTTTATACAGATACATTTAGTCATTCATTTTTAAATGCAGAATTATGCAAACACATTAGGAGAGCTGAAAGATCATTTCTCTCCAATACCATAGGAAATTAAATTAAATGATATATGAGCGATGTTAACTGTGAGAAGATGATTGACAGGGCAGTTTAAATGATGACAGGATACACATAACTAAACAACAGAGCACTCCGTTAATTAGACATAATTATGATGAAGTAGTATGTCCCAAAGCTTGCCTACTATTGTGCTACACAATCAAAAGTATGTACTTTTTCTTCAGCAAAAGAGTACATACTTTTAGGGCATAGTATAAGGAGGCAAAAAGAAACACAGCATATCTCTAATCTTCAAGCAAGCAACAGCTCTGTATTGTTACTTTTGGTGACTGATTCCTGGTGCTTTTGTGAGAACAGGTTTTACTTTCTTAAAAGCTGCACTGTAATTTCTGAACCGCAAGCAGCACCAAATTGAATTGCAAACATGATTACTTTTTTAAACAGGTTTCCCAAATATTGCCTTGTCTACCATTGTTCATACAAACAATTAGACCATGTTAGACCAAATGCCATGTGACAGAAGCTGACATCGGCAGACCCAACAATGTTGAAAGCCCTGCAGTGTTTAAATTTTTTTGTGCATAAACCTGAAATAGGAGAAAGTATTTTAATGCTATGAAGCTTAACACAAAATGCAGTTTTTGAGATTGTCACCTGCATCAACGTGCTGTAACCGCTATACCACAATTCTGACCAAAATTTTTAAGCATAAACTATAGAAAAATCCTGTTTCTAATAGATATGAGTTTCTCTTTTTCGCACACATATGGAAGATGCTGCATTATCATTTAATGCTTGAAAATGCTAAATTGTGCTTCTTTAGCTGGAGCTGGATGGAGAACAAGTGACTTTGCCCAGTCTGGAGGGGATAATAGTGTGCAATATCGGCTACTGGGGCGGTGGCTGTAGACTGTGGGAGGGAATGGGAGATGAACCCTATCCTCCAACACGGTGAGAATCCAAATACTGCTCTACTATATGCTTTATATACTCTACTATACTCCAACCTAATCTTGACAAGGTCAAGTCTGTATATTAAAGTTATATAAAACTTCATACCTATAGATCTTGATCAGAGTAGAAGGACCTTTGCAAATATTGCATGTTTAATTAGTATTTTCCTTATGTCCTTTTTCTTTCTTTAGTGTTGATGATGGTTTATTAGAGGTGGTGGGAGTGTATGGCTCATTCCACTGTGCACAGATCCAGGTGAAACTGGCCAATCCTGTGAGACTGGGACAGGCACATACAGTACGGGTAAGACATACAAAAGTTTTTTTATTCATACAGCTTAAGTGTGAGTCATGGTTCAGCTCCATGGCGCTCAAAAACACTACAGCATCTCCACTTTAGGGTGTGTCTATAGCAACTTTGTTTAATCTGTTTTCAGTACACAGTCAATATGATCATATACATGTCAATTTAATTAACTTGTGAAGTGTAATCACAGTGAAAGTGTCAAAACTACAATATTTAACAAAATGTAATAACTACAAAGCATCCAATGTGTAAACAATATGATTTACGCACAAAATCCAGCAGACACTCCAGCACAATCTATATTTTTTTTTACATTTTCAAGACAGATGCTGCTCATTTGCATAGTTTTGTACACTCTTGGATGCTCTTCCATAGAAATGAATTGAAAACGCCAGACAAACTAAACTATACTTTAACATGCCTATCCCCTTGCAATGATGTCCCTTCCCTTTTGATATGTCTATAGTGTCAGGTCTAGCCAATAAGGTTGTCCAATAGCCAGTCAAGTCTCAATGCTGTCCCTTCAGAAACCTGTCACTCACATGAAGTGACTGCAGTAATTAGCAAGCAACAGAAATCTGACTATCCAATGGATTTCTGAAAGACAAATTCAAGTCCCTCCCATTATTTTCTTATTCAAGAAGCAATTTCAGTTGGATCACAATTGGGAAAAGATGGTTACAGTTTTTATTTCATGCTAACTTTAATGCCTGTTTAATGTTCCCTCCTGGTGGAATGACCTGCCCAACTCAATCCGAGCAGCTGAGTCCTTAGCCATCTTCAAGAATCGGCTAAAAACACATCTATTCCATCTTTATTTGACCCTCTAACTCTAGCACTCTCTGTTCTAATTCTGTTCTTAAAAAAAACATGCCCCTTTTAGACTGGCACTCTATTAATTTACTAACTGTTTGTTTTCTTTAAAAAAAAAAAACTAACTAACTAACACTAGCTTCTCTATTCTTTTTGTATTTGTTTTCTTTTTATTTATTATACAATTAACAAAAAGCAACAAAAAAAAGGCCTCTAACACTAGCTTGTTCTATTCTTTTTCGATTCTATCTGTTTTCATTTTACTTATTATATAATTTAAAAAAACAAACCTGGCTACGTGTACTGAATTAGGTTAACTAAGACTTATCATAGCACTTGCATATCATTGCTCTTTTGATTTTGATTGCTTCCATTGTCCTCATTTGTAAGTCACTTTGGATAAAATCGTCTGCTAAATGACTAAATGTAATGTAATCTAATGCTGTCCAGACCTCTCTGCTGAATAATAGCAATCCACAAATTGGTGTTGACGATATTAGATGAGAACAAATCTTGAAATGAATTGAGTTGGATGATGACTCATTTGTCTTCTGTAGAGCTGCTGTATAGCCTTAATTTTTCAAGATTGATGAATTTTGCAACATGTTCTGTTATTGAACAGGATTGAATCAACATTGAACTGACTTGAGCTGAATAATGACACTGTTGCCTTCTATAATTTGATAAATTTTACGGTATAAACATTCTTATTGAACTGGAACCAACACTAAACTGAATTGAGCTGATTAATGACTATTATGTTTATATCTACTTTAAAGCAGAATTAGATATTTTTCACCTTTGAAGAAGTTTCCATCACTGACTCTGTTATTTTGCAATTTAATACTGCAAACCTGCTTTGAAATGATATGTATTTCATAATGCACTATATGAATAAAGGTGACTCTTTAGCCTTTGGCTTTTTTTTTTGGTAGCTGGTGTTGAAGAGTTCTCGGATGCCAATGCAGGTGGATGGAGAGCCGTGGGCGCAAGGTCCATGCACCATCACCATTACCCATAAGACCCAGGCCCTCATGCTGTACCACAGTGCAGAACACACAGATGATGATGACTCCAGCGCCTCGGAGGCCGAAGAACCCTCAGCCGATCACACTGACACAGCTAGCAACACACAGGAAACTGTGACAGTGTCTTAGTAAGGCTGTAATCATTCTGTCTATGCTATTTCCACCCTGGAAAATAGCACAGTATGAAAGGAAGACACCCTGATGTGATAAATGTCAGATGTCATAAATGTAAATGTACATAACGTGCATGTGCTGCTCTAATTATAACATCTGCAGTGGTTATTTCTGGGAGTTTAAGAGCCCCTTTCTCTCTCAAGCACAGCTCCTGCAGTTTTCAAACTGTCCACAAGATGTCTATCTCTGTTGAAACATAGGTTTCTAGATTTGTGTGCATCCAGTCCTTTTTTTTTCTCCCAGGGAGTGTTACCCGGAAGCTGTAAGAAGTGGCTCAGGTTTTAGATATTTAGTCCACAATGGAATCATATTTAGCTGTAAGCAAAGCTCAGGCAATCATAAAAAAGAAAATTCAGTCCAGTGGAGAATGTTACAAACAAAGCTACTTGGACACAAATGTTTTGCACTGATCTTGAGTGCCATAGGTCTGTGAGAATACAGCTTGCTGCAGAAATCTTGCATTTGAGTTGTATATGTAAAGCTGTGCAATAATTTTGTTTAGGTCCTTATGTTTTGTTACTCCTTTTGTGAAACACATTTGCATTGCTTGAATCTAGAGTAGATTGTGAAGGGGGGGTGCCATTGATATCTTATTATTTTGCAACTATTCCACGTGTGTTATTGGTTTAGTTTATGAAATGGCAGTAAAATGTTTCAAAGCACTGGATTAAGATAACGTTATTTATTTTGTTTTTCGCATTCGCTGATTATCAGGCACTTTTTTTTATTATTCATTGTTCATTTTCTCCACATTTCCATAGAGATTTATGTTTTTATGCATCCTGCTTGAGTAAATTTTACTTTGCCTAGAATATAACCACCCTAATAGGGTTTCTGAGTCTTTCTGCTTTCAGTGCAGTTTTAGCATAAGAACAGTAATGGTCTTGAAAAACTAAGACAGCCTTTGGAGTGGTAGTATATAATGTCACAAGTTTCATATAATTGTATCTACATCTGTGGCTTTCCTAATGGTAACTCTCCCTAAACTAGCGTCGCCTCTCTTTGCAGGAGTTAGACATATTATCCATTAAAACCTTTTTTGATTAATATGAGGTTTTGCTAATGTATTTGAGAAGTTTATAATTTGATTTAATTTCATGTTCAGAGTGATTTTACAGAAACAATCTTACAGATTGTTAAAGAGAACTGTTATCTAGATGGCAGCCATTTATCATACATAATTTTGAAGATTGAGATTTTGATATATATATATTTTATTTTATTTTTTTTGGAAGCTAAAAGGTTTACAAGAGTCTTACCAAAAGTATATAATTTTTTCTCAAAGCCTGAATATTTTCCTGTTAAATGATCTGTATCAGTTGTACATCAAAATGTAGACGGCTGTATTAGTTTTATTTAAAAAGTTTAGAATGCTTCTATACCTTGAGAGAGGATAAAATCAAAATTGTGATGTTTTTTTGATTAGTGTCATTAAAACTTACTTTTTCGAATATGTTTGTGTATAAATACTGAAGCAGTAGTTGTAATGAAAACATTTTTTCTTTACAACTGTAATTGCACTTTTTTTTCTTTTTACACATGCTCTAAACGTGCCAAAGGGGTTTTAAACAAGACTGTTATTCTCCTTGGGAATACTGATAGTTTATCATTTTAAACGTTTGTGAGTGTTAGATGAAATGGGATTCTCTGTATTGAATACTGAAGGTTAAAATATTTTGCACTGACCTCTGTACGCTAGAAACATGACACGAGGATAACACCCATGGCTTACAACTTGTTTTTCAAACTCGAATGAAGCCTAGTTTTTATTTGACAGTAGCTGCTCCTGGCGTTGTGTTTAATGTGTAACTAGGCTTGTTTGTATACCCAGATAACATTATTACAAGTTGGAGACGACTGAGCCAAACATTTCATTAAGTTAGAACATAAAGAATTCCTTGGTCAAAAATTTGGTTTATTTTTTTATTGTTCAGCACTGAAAACAATGTGAGCTGCACAAATGAACGATCACCATTACAGGAGCAGGATTAAGTCATCACATAACAATTTCACAAATGTGATTAATACAACGGAAGATGAGTGAGAAAGAACAATGAATCTAGATGATGTTATATTTATTCTTATATGAGACTTGGTCATGTAATGCCTTTATTGGTATCATTCTGATATTTTACTTTCTGTATATTTTGCTCCCCAACAATGTACAATATTTTAATTTACATTTTTTAAATAATCAGTTGCTCTGATGATACTTGATGTATCAACCAAAATTGTAATATTGCATAAAGCAAACAATAAATGCCTACTAAACTTTTCTTTTCACTGTTAACATTTAACACATATTTAACACTTGTTGGTTTGACAGAATTGCGCATGCTTAAAAACGAACTGGACCCAACGAGGACACTTTAATCAGGAACCAATACAACTCCATCTGGAGCACGATGCCAATGGACTTTGCCCATGTGATAAAACCAACAAATGTCAAGTGTGATCATGTGAAGTTAAACACTTCAAACAACTCATAAGTAATATCTGCAAAAATAACAATTCACAGAACAAAGTAAGATTTAATGTGTTAACATTTGCAAACCATATACATACACTGAAATGTCCGTTTTCTGGATCAATGATGTCAATCGTAGCAATTAAGTCAAATATTTTTGAATAATGACCCCTAAACAATTCAGTTGACTGTTGTATTGCCCTGTTTTCAACTTAAGTATTTTAAGCATAGCTGAGCTAGTGTCTCTTACATCACTCTGCAGTCTTGTTCTTACTTAAATAATTTCAGACTAAATCAATATTTAATTTACTTTTATTTGGTAAGTAGCCATACAATAGGATAAGAGTCATCATTGCAAATGCAATACAAACCCCTTCACTTTGTTGAGGTTTATTTTGTAGTGAGAGTTGGACTGCATTAGCCTTTAGATATCATCCATCCATCCATTTTTTTTTTTTTTTGGTCAACATTAAAAAGACATTACCGAAGATTTATAGATCAAAACTGCTTTATGCATTCTGTACAGTCACAACACACCTAAATTAGCACAACACACCTAAATTACCCGGCTTGATTAAACCCCATAAATGAATATTCTATCATCTGTTGCTCATGCTCCTGTCGTTTCAAACGACTTTTGATCATCTTTGGAACAAAAATTAAGATATTTTTTAATATACCGTAATTCTTGCCCATCTATTGAAAGTCCTTCAAAGATTTCATGAAGCTTGAACATTCTGGTTGTGTGGAATCACTGAATGGACACAAAGATGACAAAATATTAAAGATATCTCAATGTGTGTTCCAAAGATAAAGAAAACATCAATTCATTAAAATGAATATTAGTTCGACTTAGATGCTTTCAATTGCTGAGCTTGCACAAAGAGACAGAAGAGCCATTTGAGAAGATCCAGAAAGCGGGATACACAGCTTCAGTGAAAGGAAAGACAAATGTGTGGAATGGGTAGGACCGGTCTTGCACATTATAGAATGTTGCACTTCCCTGATCACAGTCCAGCAAGACGCCCACACGGCTTGGGTTGGGATTCTGCAACACCGTCTCGATGCTGTTGTGCCATGCAGAAAGCTTCATGTTAAACCACTCCACACACCAGGAGTCTGCATTACGCCCCAGACGGCTAGAGGGACCCTTGCGGTCAATTCTTCCGTATGCAAGTCCCAATCCGCAGAAGTTGTTACTGCTCATTTTGATCTCCCAATAATGACGGCCCTGAGAAAAACCCTTGGTGCAGAGCACCTGGGAACAGACAGAAAAGCGAATGGGAATATCTAGATAATGAGCTGCCTCGTCTGAGACCGTTGCTTTAGTGTTGTTTTCAGACAGCGAGATACGCTTGTGAGCTGTTCTGACATCAAAATTGAGGATAGTGCCATCTAGACAGAAGAAACAAGCATGTTGATGTAAAAGTTGATGAACATGAACAAGTGGATAAAATCTAAACTGTGTCAAACTCACATTTAAGGAGGTCACTTCGTTTAACAAAGTTTAGCCCAGCTGGTGAAATAGCAGGTGAACCTGTAATGAGAGAAAGAGGAAGTAAAAAGCTTTCAGAAATCACTAATGTATTGCCTCCAAAGGGAATGAAAGGTTTGCTCATTTTATTAATACATTAGTATAACAAATCCAACCAATCAGGGGTGTATTTCCTAATAGCACTGTTAGCCAACTTTGGCTCTTTTGTCACTACCCACAAAATTCAACAATTTGCTGTTTCAACAAACATTTGCACACCAGGTCTCAAACTTGTGTGGTGGAACTATAGCTCTCAACCTGATCATGCTCAAAAGGTACAACACACACACACACACACACACACACACACACACGTTTATACAGCTATCTAAATGGGGACATTCCATAGGTGTAATGGTTTTTATACTGTACAGACCGTATATTCTATTGTCCTACACCAACCCTACACCTAAACCTACCCCTTACAGGAAACTTTCTGCATTTTTACAATTTCAAAAAAACCTTTGTTTACTTTATTTTTAAACTGGTTTTACAAATGAGGACGTCCCCAAAGGGAGGTTTTTGGAGATTTTGTCAGGTTTAGCTCACTTTTGGGTACAAATTTGTCCCCAAAATATGGTTAAGTAGGTACACACACACACACACACACACACACACACACATAAATATAAAGTCTATGTTTTAGTGGGATCTGCCCCCCTGCATGATTTTCAATCATTTAAAAATGCCTGGTGTGATATTTATTTTCTGTTTCTAGATTAGCATCTATTCTGGAATTACAGTAAATGGTATAGTTTTGGAGCACAGACCCGTTATAATAAAGATTCAATTTAAGAGGGCATGACTGAAGAAGAACTTTTTCCACATACTTATGTCAGGTATGTCTACAGTTTTAACTGTGATGTCAAGCAAGTTTTCCATGCTTTTGGAGAAAACAGGATTTGCTCCTTTAGAGGGATTCCTAGATCCTGGCAAAGAGGATATGCATGTAATGTTAGAATAATTTCTAAAAACAAAAATAAATAAATAAATAAAAAATATTAACTTGATCAATTTGAGAAAATCTCTGTGAAACATAAGAAACTAACACAGGCCCCTCCTTCTTTAATCCAATCACTAGGTGTGAATATTTTCAACACACATAACAGTAATAATCAGTTGTAAAATAATGAACATATGGAGGGGTAGTAAAAAACTTACTGTTTGGCTTCTGGTCTTGGCGCTCTTTGTGATCCTTCTGATCTTTAGCACTCTTGCCTATCAAGAAATAGAAGAACAATGAGAGGAAGGTGTATATATTTTATATATAACTGTATATATATATATATATGCAGTTGACTTACTGGAATTTTTCTGTTTAGTTCCTGAAGCCTTGGGTTTGGGACCACGGCTTGGACTGGGAGTTCTCAAATGTGCTGTAGGGTCATACCTCGCAATCGGTGCCTTTTGCATCCCTAAGAAATAATCAAACATAGAATTAATATAACAACAAATAAAACACAGCAATATTATGTATTCTTTCATCAATATTACATCAAATTAAAGTCAATTAAATATTATTTTAAAAAATTTAAATAGCATTTATGCTGGTTAGGGTAAGGTAAGGTTTTTGGCCTGTCCCTCACTATGACTTTTCTTTTTCAGCTGGACGTTGAATTTGCAAAATAAAGGCAAAATGATATTAAAAAAAAAAAAAAAAATCACATTTGCATATTCTTCTAAATACAGTTTCATTGTCAAGCAATATTTTTAGCACAAGTGTACATTTTTCTATAAATTGAAATTGGTGTCCCCTGATTTAATGTCAGCCCTGTTACCTTCATCAAAAAACCCTTGTAAAATAATTGTAATGTAAAATAATGTTCAATTTTTGATGATTTATGAGGCTTGACTGAGGGGGTGGGTGACATCATGCAATGTCAATACTATTACCATTTTTAAAATGTAAGTTTAAACTTTTTTTTTACATTTAATATAATCAATATCTACAAGTAACATCCTTTCAAAGTGTACAGCATGTGCTTTTGTGAACTTGACTATTAGCTAGAGATTAGCAAACCTGTTACTGTCAGCCCTGTTACTTTTCAGAGTAACAGGTTTTGACGTGGGTAACAGGGATGACATAGATTAGGTGTCACCCTGTTTTTAAAGATTGTCTGTGCAAAATTCACACATTTTAAAGGTCACCCTAGGTTTATTATTGAGCTAATGCCTATATCATTCAGTGGAATATGAGCATCAGTTACATTTTTAGTTAGTATTGTTGGTATTGTTACTAATACTATTGTTGTTAATGACTAGGATAAGATTTCTTTTTGCCCCCATAACTCACTGCCAATAATGCATACATGTAAGTTCAATTACAAACAAGAGCAGCAAGATGACCGCAGACCCTCGCCTCAGTCTTGCTATGTTGAAGAAAACATCAAGGTCTTGGTCTGGTTTTAGATGATCACAGAAAGACCAAGAACCTGTGACTATGACATCAATCCTGTTACGGTCATTAATTTCATAAATATTTTAAAGAGGATATTTGATACAGCCTTCCAGATCTTTTATTTTCATTTTTTTATTGTAACTGTAACTATATTTTATTTTGGAAAAAGTCCTTTTTTAATATCTCTCTTGTAAAAAAAAAAATATTTTTCTTAATTGACATGGTCACCCTCCAAAATTTGAAACAATCCCAGTGAAAAGGAGGACTAAAATGCTGCTCATAGATGTGAAAAATATCACATAGTTCTAATTAAACTATAGTATATAGTAACGCTTGTGTCTGTAACAGGGCTGACAAAAATACCAAAACATGAGGTAGAAAAATAGTTGTAAAATAATAAATTGCATAGCTTAAGATGGCACAAAACAATTCCCTGTCATTTAAATGTGTCTTCATTTCATGGATATTTAAAAAAAATGTTAATTAAACATTTTATTTTTTAATTTTTCCAATTGGAAAAGGCACCAATTCATGTAACTACCCTGAAACATTGGGAGAAAAATTATTTAAAAAAAGATGAATGGATGAATGGATGGGTTTAGGTTATACTGAATCAAAAGGCAACAAAAGCCCATTCAGCTGCATGGGAGTTACTACTTACACATGTCTCTTGGATTTGGCAGGAGGGCGGGAATCTCACTTGGGATTACTGGGAATTGGTTTCCTAGACCTAGACGATTAAAGAAGTGGTTCAAATCTTCTGGAAGCAGTTTTATTAAGAATAAACCCCTATGGCTGGGTGATTTTTCAGATTTTATTAATTAATTTGAATTTAATTGGGGGAAAAAAATTCCACAATTTTAATTTTTACAAATCAAGAAACTGTAAATACGATATCACAACTGTAAATAGAAATATTACCAAATGTATTACCAGAAAACAATGATCCGACCACATGAACGTGCACGTGATTAACTGCTCACGTGTGATGCACTCTATGAAGGACCGAAAGCAGAACATATTTCTAGGTGCTATTCACACAGATTGTGCTTTTGCATTGAAAAAGATATGACGGAGCAGTGGAATAGGAAAAAAATGCAAGAAGATGGGAGCTGAACTTCTTATAACTCGAGCACTGCATTTTTAGAATGCAGATACGAGGTCAAATACGTCCATCAAGCTCATGTTTATTTAGAAAAAACTGAGCAGTGGAATGCAAAAACCTGTATCTGATATTTCATGTTTGCATGAAATAGTCTACCGAGACAATAGTCAACTGGTCTTACACTTTTAGTGATTTTGAATCGCCTTGAATTTTGAGAATTTTTTATTTTTTTTTATAAATTATTTCTTAACATACGTTTAAGACAAACTTGTACAATAAGTGCCTTCATATTTCATGCATCTTTACTGTAAAGAAAAGATATCTAACAAGTGATTTGTTTTACATTTATATCATGTTGACAACATAGGCTGCGATAAGAGAGAACGTTTTTGCAAGTTTGAAAAAAGCATGGGGAAACATACTGCGCAGTGCACTGCGGTGATTTATACTGCTAACCAACCACTGAATCAGCTGTCTTGTCAGTCTAAACAAGGATTATTGCGTGATTGCACTAGAATCTTTGATTTGCTGTTAAGTAAACGGTCATATTAGCAGTAACTTTAAACATAATGGTAGTTGCGGTTCGTGAAGTCAGCTCCGGGTAACCTGTGACAGTCACCACAAGTTTCTCCTCCATCATTGCAGTCTCCGGACGTTCTAAGCTACTGTACACTTCCATCAACACAACGATCTCTCTTCATTCGAATGGACAATGGAAAAAAAATGCAAATGACATTGGGCGTTCAGAGCGCCCCTACAAAACACAAGGCACAGCAGGTGGCTAAAACGCAAGGCCCCCGGGGCACATAAACAAAACACAAAACGCTCACTGCCAATAGAAAACAATTTAAAAAAGGCACCTCTCACTGCAAAAAATGCACTCTGTCTGATCGGGACCTTAATGTGTGGTACACTTGGAATAGAACTTTTCTTTAACTAGATGGTTAATATAGAGAAAGTTACTTGAATCAAGGTGACTTAAATGTTAGTTAAATGTAGTTAGATTTTTAAGGTGACTTAAATGTAAATAAATAAATAAAAATGAAAAATCGAGAACTAGCCAAATGTTCTGAAGAAAAAACAAAACAAAAAAAAAAAACCCCACAAGATTTAATTTTTTGCCATATCACCCAGCCCTAGAATAACTGGCAAAAAAAAAAAAAAATGTTTTAGTATTAGTATGTCCCAGATTTCCACACCATTTATTTCAAAACACAATCTCACCTGCGCCAAGAACAGATTTCTCAAACTCTGTAAAAACATATGTATATCAGAATATGTATAGCATGCACTACGACTATGTGTGGTGTTGCTGTACACAAGCATCAAAACATGCTGCACAATTTATACAAGCACTGCATTTACACACCTGGTTTAAGTACAAAGATTCTGCTTTCTAATGGCTGCTCTATTAATTTGGTGATCCACTCCTTCAGTGCAACTGCAGAGGAATGATAAGCTATCACCTCTTTACTCTCCACATTCATACGAGGGTTATGGGGCTCAAAATTTACCACAGAGGGCAAATCCACGGAGGCCTGTGACAGAGATTGGTAAAGTCAAAAATACAACCATAAAATCTACGTATCTTGAATTGACTTTTACTTTTTGTTAGAGATCCTAGACCAGCACTGGGCTTCACACCCAATATTTAATCATATATACATCTAGGGCACAAATAACGGTACTAAAAATGAAAAATGTTTTTCAAAATTTGGTCACAATCTCTGCATCACCTTCAAGAATGCTAGTGACTGCGACTGGTCCAGCAGAATGTTGATCTCAGATTTGGTCCTACTCATCTTCTCGACGTTCTCATTAAATTTCTTTATCAAGGAGACCAGTTTGCTCTGACCTTTCTCCTGTTCCTTATCGATAGTAAGCATGGCTTCTTTCTCATCTCGGTCAATCATTTCTCTAATCTGCCTGTATTCTGCCTCAACAATACGTTTGCGGGTTGCAGCTTGGTCCTGGGAAAGCAAAACCAAAGGAAATGAAAGCTTCACATGCTGACATATATGCACATCTTGTCATCTCTTACAGTACCTTCATCTGATTCTGCTAAAGAGTCCAAAAGAAAAATAAACATTTCCCAACCTTTAATTTGATTTGTTGCTCCTTCATCTGTGTGATAACCTGCTGATTTTTGTCAGTTTTGACATCAAGGATGTTGAGCTTGTCAGTCAGGTCAGCCTAACAAAGTTAAGAATAACAACAATTTTAGGGAATCTTTTCATTGCCGTATGTTTAAAACCACACAATCCAACTAACTGTTTACATATCAAATAATACAAACCCTTAAAACAAACAAGCAAATATTGTAATTATTGGACACTATGCTTATGTTATTTTGCTTAGGGTCAGTTTAAGTCAGTATGTCTAAGATATATATATATATATATATATATATATATTAGGGGTGTAACGGTACACGTATCATGTAGCGAAGGGTTCACGGGCAGGTCCAAATGAAAGTGATCATCCCTATCCCCTTGGAGTGGGGACTTTGGAGTGAGCAGGGCACGTGCGTGTCATTATGTAGTCCTTTGGAAAGCACTTGGTGAAGGGAGCATAATTTCCTCATTATCTTCAGCTGTTCCCGTGACAAAGCAGGTGTGCATCAGCAGATGTTGCTGTTTAAATGTCAATAGTCTTTTTACTGTTGTTAGCATAACTGTTGCAAATAAACATACATTTTATATTTGAAAAAGTTTTTAAAATGTGCTATATAATATATATATAAAATAATATACATAAACTAATCACAGTGTTGTATTCTGTTAAACTGCCTTTGAAGCGGTTCCATAATTGATGAATTTTGCTACACTGACAAGGGTTATTGAACTGAGCTGTATCAACAATGGACTTCATTGAGCTACTTTAAATAATTAATTTAATATTTGATTAACTTTGCAACACCCTCTGTCATTGAACTAAACTGAATCAACATCGAACTTGTTTACTTTTTTTACTCATGATATTATCTACTAACCGAATTTAATTTGTTTTATAATTGGTGTACTTCAACACTGACAATGTTATTGAACTAAACTGAATCAACACTTCCTAAATTAAGATCAATAATCACAACTGCCTTCTGTAACGCTGCTCTTCAGCTGAAATTTAAGTCATTTTAGAATTTAATTTTGCGACTGTTTGTTTTGGCGGACCTAATTTGAAACAATCTGTGTTGTATAAAAGAGCTACACAAATAACCGTTGTGGTCAATTCTGATTATTACCCCTAGTATTGGTAGGTTTAGGAGTAGGTGTGGGGGAGGAGTTAGGATCAGGGAATCAGGCAGCGATTTAATAATTTGGGTAATAATTTGGCAGGGGGTCAGAATTGGGCACTACACCTGCGTTCTTGCTCGTTTGATATTATTTGAGTAGATTACGCTACAGTAAAAGCACTTAACAGGATTATCTATCATATTTGTTCACATCTGTTTCCACATTCAGGTTTACAAACAGGCCCTACCTTTTGTTTGAAGCGTCGCTCATCTGCCGTGATAAACTCACAGCCTTTATGCATGTCCTGCAGACAGGTAGTGCAAATGCAGCTCTGGTGCTGATTGCAGTAGAGCTCCATCAGTTTGCCATGATCTGAACAGAGACGCTCCATCAGATCTGGCAGCGGATCAGACAGTTGATGTGCCCGAAAAATGGCATTCTCCCGGTGAGGCCTGACATGATCCTCACAATAAGACGCCATACATGTCAGACAAGTTTTGACGGCTTTGGCTTCCATGCAGTTATCACATTTGATCTCATCTGGATCTTTCTTTATCACCTCAAAATGTTCTTTGACGGGTTCAGAGACACCTGCTTTTATTCTATAGGCGTCCAGCACCGCGCTGAGGACGGTGTTCTTCTTTAGTTCAGGTTTGTTGGGAAACGCCATTCTGCAGTGAGGGCAGGACAGAGATGAAATCCTGTCGTTCCAAGTCGCTTCGAGACAGTTGGCGCAGAAACTGTGTCCACAGATTAAACTCACCGGGTTCTCGAATAGACATAAACAGATACTGCATGTCAACTCGTCCTCAAGACCCAGCAGAGACATGTTTTCCGCCATTGTGACACGTCCAAGTTACCAGCGATCACTGACTAAACACTCAACTGCTGCGCCCTTAGTGAAAACGAAACTTAACTAACGTTAGGCGGAGAAACGAAACTGTCGACACGACACGGAGACATGAATCACCCAATGAACTAAGAGTTATCAATAGACAAAATATTTCAAAATTAAATGCGATTGTTTCTTATTTTGAATGTGCTGATATCCTTAGGCCATATGTAGAAAACGTTTAATTTAAATAAGTACATTCTTTCATGCTACGTTCAAATGTTCTAATACAGTTTATATAAAAATAAATGTAATGATAATATTTTTTAAAAGCTGAAAATAACGAAACAAATTTGTTGCGTTGTGTCTGCGCAGATTTTTATGTATTTTTTTTATGCGTAAATTTACAAATATCATACAGTTTCTTCAAATGTACACAAGAGGGCGCTGTTTGCTTATAAATCGTTGTTTGAATATTTGGTTGGTAAAAGCAAGACTGGAAATCTATGTAGAGTTTGGAAGATTCTGAAGAACTTGTTGAAGAATAATTTTAGCATTATCATTATTTTATTTAACTATAGACACTACGTCAAGGTGTTTATTACAGTTTCCACTCCATTTCACTTAAGTCCCTTCAACAAATAGCATTCATGGAAAAAGACCACTTCTCTGTGATGTCATACAGACTTTTGTGAGTCCTGGTGAATTATACTTTAATCTGAAGTTTATCTAAATTAAACTGAGAAACAATGCACAGGGTTTTTTTTTTTTTTTTTTTTTTTTAAATTCTACAATCTGTATGTAGTATTTGACAATTTATTTTATATGGTATTTATGAATTTCTCTTCTGGTTACAGATAGACATTCACAATATATATTTACAGGTATAGGCCTATTTCATTCATTCATTCATTAGCCTGTTTGAATTAATTATGGTCCAACTTTGAACAGAGATGTTTTGTACAAGCACAGTTTTTAGGGGGACACTGTCAGAACCTTTGAACAATTTATATTATTATAATACTTATAATACTACTAGCTAACTTATTATTTGACTTATTTGCTGACCAATCCCCTCATGCCTCCTTTCCTCTGAATTTCTAATTCTGTCCCCTGATCCCCACATTCTGAATCCACATTATAGTGCATTAAACTTAGAGTGTGAAACATAGGAAAATAAAAATTCCATCTACACTTGTCCCTACACTAGCACTGTCTATTCTATTTCTATTATATCTACTTGTTTTCTTTTTATTCATTAAAAAACCTTGACCCTCTAACACTATTCTATTTCTGTTGTATACTGGTTTTCTTTTTATTTATTATAAGAAACTTGACCCTCTTACTCTCTATTCTATACTTGTTTTCTTTTTATTTATTATTTAAAAACTTGACCCTCTAACACTACTAGTACTCTCTATTCTATTTCTATTCTATCTACTTTTTATTAATTTTACTTATTATATATATATATATATATATATAATTTGCATATACTGTGTTAAACCATCCAAGACTTGTCACAGCAATTACATATTGTCGCTCTTGTGTTGTTTTGATTGCTTCTATTGTAAGTTGCTTTAGATAAAAGTGGCTGCTAAATGTTAAATGTAAATGTAAAAATTAGAGAACTATTAACATTTTAATTAAATTATAATTTAAGTATAATTAGATTTGGAATGTTTATGGAGTCTAATTGCCTTTTGATGTATAGGTTGCTTAGTGACTTCACTGCCCTTATTCTAAATTATCCACAGAGGTCTAATAAAGGTTCTTGAGTGTGTGTGTGTGTGTGTGTGTGTGTGTGTGTGTGTGTGTGTGTGTGTGTGTGTGTGTGTGTGTGTGTGTGTGTGTGTGGTTACATGTTTACTGACTCTCAGTTTGATACACTTTCTTGGTGCATGTTTTTGTGCATATTTATGCATATCACATGGATTTATTTCATTTATTTTTTTATAGTTATCTACTTGTCCTTTAATCTATAATACATTATTTTGTTGTTTGATGAGAATTAAAATGCCATACAGCAGGCCACCCAGAAGAGCATCAAAAATCCAAACTGTGAGTTTGCCTCCATGCATCACATTGATATCTGACCATATAAGTGTGACCCCTGACTTTGACATCTTCTGGCATGATGACATGTTTGGCGCCACGCTTAGCTTTATCTTGTGTTGGCAGCTGATACGTCTCAGCAATAATTAATCCAGTGTTAAATGCTAACCTAATTACACATGGAATCAATGACCTTTCTTCCAGCAGGAAATACTTCAGGAAACTGCTAAAGGTTATTAAGGGCCACTTGTAATTTTAGCAGCACATTTAGCATAAATTATTTGAAGAACAGAGGACCATAATTTTATGATTTAGAAGGCATTATATTTTAGGTTGGTCTGCCAGACTTGAAGTGAAGGACAATTTGGTAATGGATGTTACTTGACAGTAATGGTATCATATGAATCAGTAGGTTCTCCTGTTTAATTTGGAGTATTGTAACATCCACACATGATTTTTACTTAAGCTAGATAAGGCTGATGGACATGGATCATGGATGACCTGTCACGAAGAGTTGACAGTCATGGTAATTGTGAAATTAAAATGTATAAAATTAATTTTCACAATTTAAGGCTCGACAAATGGTAAAAAAGTAGTTTCTCTGGACTTCCTGTTTCAGCTTTGTTTTGTCTTTCACCCAGTAGCAGCAGCAGCACACCAGCCTCTCAGAGTGAAGAAGTTTATAATGTCATTTCTGTCCACAGAGGAACTGCATTATAGGAACTAGAGACAAAGAGAGGAAGAATAAAAATTCTACTTCATGCTTGAACACAAAGTTGATGTTTAGATTCAGGATGACCCTTAAATGTCATTGAGTTGTGTTTGACATTTGTGATGTGTTGAGTGTCCAGATGCTCACAGCAGGGATAATCTCCACCTCCTGCAGACTGTGGCCATTTGGTTTCACACAGAAACACTCACATTGACACACATGAGCCTTCATTAACACCTTACCGTGCCACTGGTAAACAGATTCCATTTCTCCATTTACTCCTGTAGCATTACCCTGACTGTGACAGACAAAATCTAGGGAACAGAAGAACCCTCAGTGGTCTTAACCCTGCATACATTATAAAGATCTTGTAAAAAGGTTAGTGTATCAGACTTTACCTATCTAATTGGTACAATTGTCTTGTAGCTTAACTTTATACTTACATTTTACTTACACTTTATGACTTTATACTTGAAGAGTTCAGATGCAAAAGCCTTTAAGTGCAATCTTGAGCATTTTTATCAGGCTCCTATGTTTAGGTTCAGTAATTTTACTCTGATGGCAATGTATAGGTCATTTTCTATGCAATTAAAGTGAAATAACTGAACATAAATATAGGAGCTTGATAAAAATGCTCATTTTAGATTTCAGGTGGCGCTTAGAGGCTTTTGCATCTGAGCTCATCACTTACTGTTAGGTAAATACTTATTAAAAAAAAAAAAGTCGACACTTTAATAAGAATAAACAAACAAATAAATACATAAATAATAAAACATGACAACTGCAGTACTCTCTATATGGCTGCATTCATATCACTATATTCATCCTTTCCTCCTCATATAGCCAAAAAACACATTTTGGCAATTTCTTTGTAAATGACTATAAATGGTTTGAAATGTAGTTTATTAACTAACACATGCAAATCACATTTCAATGCCTGAAAAATAATAACAATGTATTCACACACATATTTTTACATGACCAAGATTTAGTGGGACCAAGAGAAAGCTATTTTTTGTTTGTTCAAAGTCATACCTTCATTATTAACCACTTTATCTTATTTGCATCATGCTATTGCAAAGTGAAGAAAATGAATTTGATTGCCAAGCTCTTTATAAGCATTAACACACACACACACACACACACACACACACACACACACACACACACACACACACACACACACACACACACACACACACACTAGGCATTTCATGTTATCAGTGTTCTCTCTGATTTGCCAGCATAGTGTTCGTTTTCATCATGCCCTGGGCCTGGGTTTACTGTTCAATAAACCTGCACTTTGCTGTGAATCTTGGGCTCATTGCTTTGTTTTTCATGTCAATTTATTGGCAGGAGACACCCTATGCTAGATTTGTCATTTGCCTGTGTGTATTTGAGTGTTATGTATTTATCTGACTGAGAGTGTGACAGTGCCATTCTCTGAATTTCTTCAGGGTTTTATACCACTCTTTCTTCATACAAACTTCTTACATTTACTGTGTTGTTTTGCTCTTTAGCTCTTTCCCCTCCCCACTCGCAGACACACAGACTTTCTTTAATTAGGTTGCAGAGTGCTCTGTGGCGTCATGGTTGAATGAAGGTGCTGTCACATAGACTCAGTTCTGTACTACTGCATACGCACATACACAAACATTTCCATTGAACTCAGCACAGTAATTGATTGTACTGGGACAGCCAGTAGGCTCTTTTTTATTACCATGTGTGAGTAGTGCACAAGTCAGAATTCCCTCTACAATTATTTTCTGTGCTTGTATTTAGTACGAACAGAGACCTGTTCAACAGAAGAAAGAAACTCATACATGTTTGTATCAACTTGAGGGCGTGTAAATAATGACAAAATTTTCTTTTTTTGGGTTAACAACAATCCCTTAAATGTTACATTTTACAATCAGGAATGAGGACTTTTTATGCTTTTGACAATGATTGTGTTTTCTCAACAATTACAACATGTGTTGCACAGGTGAGTTTTTCTTTAGAGAATGTATGTTTGTGTGTTCCGTTCTCTGCATTTATTGACTCTCAAAGTGAGACTTCTTCTCTATACCACTACTATCAGTTCCAAAAACCTAGAGAACTGTTGACCTAGGAAGCATTTTAAAGCATCACAAGCACAGGCTGCCCTATAGGAAACCTTACTGTGGTCACTATATAAACATTATTTTTTTACAAATTCACAGCCATAAGACACAGATATACTGTATATATCTGTTTGTCTATTGCATCTGTTGACAGTTGAATAATAACTTAGTGTAATTTTTATCAAATCATTTCATTCTAGAGGTTACTTCTCATCAAAGCTTGATAAATATGAAATATATATGAGTAAAAAGAACCATCATTTCTTTCCTTAACATTTTTTTCTTCAAAGCATACTAACCTAATTCCCTACTTTAGCACATAATAACCTGATCTCCTAATCATTACTGTGACCTACAAAGAGATAAACATTGAAGATTTTACAAATTTACAGCCATCAGAAGGTTTAAGAGACATGTTTAAGAAGTGTTCCATATTTGTGCTTTGTGCTGTCCTGACTTTCTGCATATCTGATTCCTTTTTCTTTCCTGTGACTATATGCAGTCAGCAAGTAGCTGCTTTTGTGCTGAGGGGATTTTTCTACAAGCAACTGATTTCTGCAAGCTTTTCCATAATTTTTAAATCTTCCATGTTATAAAAACTGGAGTGGAAGGCTTATCAATCATCACACACACCATGATGGTCAAGGTTAGGATAAAATTCTTTATGAACAAAGCAGCTTGTATTGAACTATATTTATAGACAATTTACATTAACTGTAATTAAATTTAGTATTACTTGGTTTAAGAATGCTGAGAATGCAGAAATACTAGGAACAGTGGAGGCTTTATCTTTTCTTTTGTGTAGACCCCATGTGAAGAATATTCGTTCATGGGGTAAATCCGCTGGAATTCAAATTGACTTGCGTTTGCAAACTGCAGGGGGTCTGCATGTGCAAGCAGGAGGGAGTCTTCAAAATCAAAAGGCGTAGACCAATCTGATGACCTCTGCAATTTTCCAGTGATGACAGTTTTCTGGCTGGAATATGCTGGAGTGAAGCTGTGTTATTGGCACAGTCCTGAAAAGTATTTTATATGGTTATTAGAAGTTTCTTCATCAATAGATTTCAAGCATGGCAAATGGATTGGTTTATAAACTTATATTTTTGGTTTTACTGCCATTTTACCAAGGTTTGTGTGAACATGCTTGGTCTTAAATAAACTGTATGTTCATACTTTCTCTGTGTGCATATTTGCACATGTCTTTTTTTAGCATAAGTATTATTAAGGTATATGAATGACTTCCTCTGATAATCATTGCTGGGGGAAGGACTTTGTTTATTCTGTCCCCAGTCGTGTTCATTAGTATGCATGCAAAACCACTGGCCAAACACCTACAGTTCTGTAGGCCTATCTGCTGTTAAAAGCTATTTCCACTCTGCCTAAATACAATTTGTTTAGCAGGTTACTCCATCACATCTTCTGTCTCTATTCTTTTCTTTCATCTATGTTTTTAGAGAGTTCCCTTTTTATCTCTTTTTTTGAGTCTGAATCTTTTTAGAATACTGAGACAGTGTTTTAAATACTGTAGCGTTGTATGAAGCATAGAGAAGTTTCTTACAGAGAAGCTTTCTGTTTTTCAACATAAATCCATGTGACAACTGACATCTCAAACTTTCTTAGCAATTTACTTGTAAGAAACATACATTTTCAAAAATAAACATAACTCCTTCACATTTTCGGTTTGGGTGTTTAATGTACATTGTAGAAAAAAGGTCAAAGTATCATTAAGTTATATTCACCACAGGCTTTATTTTACTCAGAAACTGAAAAATGCCATTATAAAACCCCATAGAAAATCTTGAAGGAACCAGTGGCAAGTTAGTCTTCTGTGTTCTGGCGTCATACACCACTCTGTTGTGTGCGATTAATTATAATGCGCAACGCTGTAAAAATATATGAAAAGAAGTATGATGCAACATGAGCAGATCTGAATTTGATGCAATCCACATTTTTCATTTTATTTTCACTTTATTCAGCTGTAATATATTTAATTTAATTGTACAGCATGTGCCATTTTTTTCCCTGAGCCCCTATTCATTTTTAAGTGGCGCTCACTGTAGAGCCAAATGACCTAGTCCAGGTCCTGATGAGTGGAGCTTGGCCTAGTTATGTTTAGGGATAGGGTTATGGTTGGGTGTGGTTGGACCTACAAGCTCCACCATTTACATCTAGAGAGGGTGAGCTGGACGTCAAGCTAGACCCTTTGTCTCTGCAGCAAGCGCCTTCTCATTGAATTTCCGACCCGTGGCCAGGGGAAAGCTAAGCCTTATCCAGCCTTACACACACTCTGCCGAGGCAGTCTACTTATTTGAACTTTTATTTCACAGTGGGCTGTAATATATCTCGAGCTCACACATTAACTCCACACTTTGATTAAAAAAATGGTAAATGCATTCTAAAGTCATTTGAAGGCTTTTATTCAGTCTGTCCATGTGAATTATACTCTGGACTGCAGAGTCTGAATAGAATCACTGATAGGTTTACAAGGAAAGGGGCACAAACCTTTAACAAATTGCATTTAAACAAATAGCCTGCAGCCATTGGTTGACCTGTGGCCAAACTCTTTCTGAGAGAGCCCATGAGAAAACATTCCTTTCCAGATAATTAGCTTTCATTCACCCCCCCCCCCCCCCCCATAGAGCCCAATCTCTCCGTCTTACTTTTTTCTCAATCATTCTCCAATGTCTCTACATCTTTTTTCTTATCAAGAAGCTAAAATATGGTAGATAAAAATCAGAGGTCAGAGGGAGAGAAAATGGACACCATCCGTTTTTTTTGTTCCTTCAAATACCAGGAGAAACAAGATACCGCTGTCCAAATGAGATACCAGGAAGAATAAGAGCCGTAAACGCACAAGTGGTTTTGTTTTGAACTTCCCTCAAGAGGTTTAGCTAAAAGAGCTGGATGTGGTTTTGTGTCGTTTGGGGTCACTTGTATTAATGTGACGTGAAGTGAGAAACTGGAGAGAGGTGTGGATGAAGAACATTTACCCGAGCTAATGCAAAACAGACAGTGAGAAAACTTGATATGACGAGACATACAGGGAGTGTGAGAATAAAACAGGTCAGAAGACAAAAATCAACAATATACAGTATGTTTCAGAAAAAGAAGAACTGGGGCAAGTACTGAGTCAGCTCAGTTGGTACAGTACTCAGTTGGTCTAGTATGGAGAAGCAGGTGTACGTTATTTCATTAAGCTGGGCTTTGTTTGTGAGCAAATGTCTTCAGGGATTATGCTGCTGGGGTCTCATAGTCACAGGGCTTTAGAAGTCACGGGTCATTTGTTAGAATGATCAGGGTGGGAGGTAGGCTAACAGGACAGTTCACTGAAATAAATTAGCATTTAATGCTAATTGTTTTTCACAATTAGATTTCAGAGCAGATGTAAGGGTAATAAGAGTACGTTTCACTTTGAGAGATAGTTGCAGCTGTAAGAGGGCTTTTTGAAAGAAGACATGTTTCCAAGTCTGCAATAGTGATATACAACCACAAATCCAGTTTCACAATGAATCACATGCGCAAACACACAACTGGTCTTGTAAGGAAGGAAGTGAGATTGTGAGGTTTGGTACTTTTGTTTGTGATGTGTTGCAATTAATATCATCTCCTCCAACTTCCCCTTTTGTGACATTTCTGGTGATACAAATCCTTTGAAAGTTTTCTTTTCGTATGTTTAGATTGTTTTTCTTTTTTCAACTAGATTTGAAAATGTTTCACTTGAACTGAATTTTTGCAAGTCCCTAAGCCTCGCAGCTTTCAAACTAACGCACTCGTTGTTGCCACAGCGACTAGGTGTACCTGCATATGCAAATACTTTAGACAGGAGCTAGCGTGCAGCTTTTTCAGCTCCACCCACAGGACCTCCCCTGAAACCGGTTGCCTGACAACAGCCATAGAGATTGAGAAGGGGAGAGTAGGAGTGGCTGGAAACCAGCAACTGCTGTCAGAGCTTCTGTGAGTGTGTAGAGGGAGAGTGTGTGGTCAAACAATCCTGAATCGTGCAGTGTGTTTGCACAAGTTTCAGAAACTGTTAGATTCACTCAAGAAGTAAGCATATGAAAATAGTCAGCATAAGGATTCTCTCTCTTTTCCTTGGCTGTGGATTACAGTAGTTAAGGACTTTTGAACAGAAGCTTAGCAGTGGATGAGGCCTCACCTGTTTGGATTTGAGTTGGATGACTACAGTGGATAGTAGAAGTGGACTGTGAGGAGTGGAAGAGATCATGGTCACTCGGCTGTGAGAGACAGGGTAAGAGGAGCTCTTTATATTGTGTTTGACAGAAGGAGGAAAGGACTTAAGGAATATAAGGAATTGATGTCAAGGGTTTCATGTTTGTGTTGCTCACTCGTGGATTACCTTTACTTGTTCCCTTCTCATTTTTGTTACTTCTCACACTCCGTTTAATTTATTTCCCCCCAAGTCTGACATTCTTTACTACCACTAATATGCCTAGACTGTCTTTTGTTTTGTTTTGTTCTCTGTCGTACCTGTCTCGCTCTCATTGTTAAACGGTCTGATTGCCCTACAGTCAGTTGATAATGAGATTAATTGTTAATTGAGGGCAGCTGGCAACTTGTGTGTGCGTAAACCTAAAAGTGATTTATAGTAGCAGTAGACATAATCAATATGTAGGTCAAAGTATGTATTCTGACCTTGATACTTTAGTCTTTTTTTGCAAAACAAAACATTCCTTTAAAAAGGAATTATTGTATATACTTGATGTATGTGGAAGGTCTCATGAGAGTGATTGGTAGAAGCTAGACTAGAGTATTAGAATATACTGACTGTAATCTCGCAATCTGGTCTAACAAATGTAGGTCTTAATGATATAATTGACAATAATCGTGTTCCTGGAACACGTAGAACGCACCACATCAGGTAACTTGACCAGCTTGAGCCATGACAGGTCATTTAAAATGTATTCTTCTAGGTGAGCGTTTTAGATATGATTTGAGGGTCACTGAATGTGGATGTCAATTGCTTAAATATCTGGTCTGTAACTGAAACCTTTAAACACAGAATTTCCTTAGAATTGTAATTGTCTAGTTTTTCACAAATTAAATACGCTGTTAAAACTGCTGCTGATAGTAGACTTTGGAGAAAGATCACCATTACACAGATTTTGGTTAACTTTTAATATTGGATTTTTTAAATGGGTAACTTCATATTTTGAAGTTAAATTGTTAATGGAAGTATGTAAATGTGTTTGAGACAGTGTGGCAGCCCTGCTGTCCCTATCTATCATTTTGCTGACATTTGTTGTATCACCTGTCCCTCACCCTTGCAAACAGTCTTTCTTTTTCTTTCTCTCTGCTGTCTCAGTTAGTTTGAGTCTGCTAAATATAGACATGAGGACCAGGGCATGCTTGAATTTAACTGCCCACTTGACTTTCCACACACTTAATGTATTGTATAAAATATTCAAAGACCAACCTGCATAAAAATCTCTGAAAATCTATCAGAATTGATATATTGACCACTAATCAATTGTGACATTTATTTATTTATTTTTATTAGAAAAAATTGTAATTTGATATTTAGAACTCTTACAACATTTATTTAATATGCATGACATTCAGCATCAGATGTGCTTCGAGAAATTGTACCTTTTTTTTTGGCTTTGACAATTGTACTGTTAGAAGTAGTCTTGAAATCCCCTTATGTGTTTTCTGTATCTCTGTGTCATGATATCTCTCACACAAAACCCCTCGGCTTGAGTTACCACTTTAGCACAGTCCAGGTTTCGATGCACTTTACAAGCTGCACAGCAGAGTCTAAACAAAGACCGGCTGTATGTTTGAAAATAATAAATAAATAAATAATCGGCAATAGCAACCAGGCACAATCTACATTGTACTTATATACAGATACATATAGCAGTACACAGAAATAGTACGTTTATAAATACACATTTTTTTGCTGAGGCATTAAATGTTGCACTGTTTAAATCGGAGAATTATGCGTTTGGAAAGTAAACCTGGTCTTGGCAGGGAGTTTTTGCTATTGACAAAACCATAGTTTGGGCACGTTGTGTTTTTTTTTTTTTTTTTTCTTGGATTGCAAAAATTGCAGTGCATCTCAGGATGGTGAGTCATTGGTTCCTGTGCATCAGCTCAGCCCTGACACATCTTTTAGTTTTTTCCTGGGTGTGAGTGGGAGTGAAACCGTCTCCTCAGCTGAGTGAGAAATATGAATCAGTATAATACATTATACTGTAATCATTATAAAAATAGAAAATACACTTGTCACTTCTGTTCTAAAACTGTGCTTATTCCAGATTGAGTATATAAGAAAATATGAGATGGGTCGAGATGTATATGCAGCGATAGACACTAGATTTTACATGGCAGTAAATTCTAACACATGATCCCAGCTTGCCTGTTAACACACCCAGTTGTGCCAACGTGCCAATGCCTCTTGGGAATCCTCTCCCTGTCTCCTAAAATGATTTCACATTTAGCTGAACAGGCTCTGAATCAGTGGTCTGAATATTCTCATTAGAACATACTCTGTCTCACTATTTTCCCCTTTTTCTAATGACAATCTCTGATCAGTTTCACTTAAACACTGCAAAAAATGTTTTTCTTACTTAGATTTTTTTGTCTTGTTTCCAGTCAAAATATCTAAAAATTCTTAAATCAAGAAGGATTTTCTAGACAAGTAAAAATTATTGTCTTGTTATCAGAAAAAACATGTCAAATGTAAGTGAGTTTTTGCTTGATTTAAGAATTTTTAGATGTTTTGACTGGAAACAAGACAAAAAAAATCTAAGTAAGAAAAACATTTTTTGTAGTGAACCTATAAAAAAAAATACAATAACTGTTTATATAAAAGAGACTTTGACTTTCCCCAGTGTAATAGATATTTTAATTATAGTTGAGAAATGACTTATATAAGAATTATCTTAAAATGTAGTGCAGCTAGTTTAGCTGTGACATCATGCTACCTCCCATAGGTTGCTTAGTATTGTCCAAAGAGTTTCTGGGCTTACAGCTTACAAATAAGAGCATTCAATAGAAATCCCTCAGCATAGTAACCGCTCCTCATGTGACAGAAACACCTGAGCCTGCTTTTGGCCTAATAGAACAGTCAGGTTTTGTACAGAGTGCAGATTCTGTTGTGACTCTGAAAAAGGCTTGTTTTATCCCTTTATTTATTTAAAAAAGAACAAAACAAAAAAAGTTACTTGTAAATTATGGTTATTATCAGTTTGGTTTGGCATAATCAAAAAGTAATGCATTCAGTTTTTGCTACCAGGATTACATTTTACTCGAGTGAATATTTGTTGGTGAATTTGGAAATTTAGAATTTCTGTATTGGGACATATCTTAATTCTTTGGATACAAGAAAGGTATTGAATATTTTCTCTGTTTTTGTTCAGGAGAAGACATGGATTAAGTTACAATGGAACCTGCCATTAAACAATCCATTATATAGCTTATTATTATTTTTATTATTATTTTATATTATAATTTATTGCACTAAAGCAATTATAAACCAATTCATGAAACGGTAGAAATTTAAAATGTATATATGAAAAAATCAAACCATTGGAACATTTACAATGCCTGTGACAACCTGTCCCCCAACCTGACATTTATGAGAAATCGGCTTGTATTGAGACCCATTCTATCTATCAAGTAAAAATCTTCAGGGAAACCCTTCATTATATAGTAGACCCTTGCTTAAATAAAAGCTAGTGTGGTTTTATTGAGTTAACTTAAAAATTACTTCCAGCTACAGTAATGCAAACAAATTGTCATGTTAGAATTTTACTTTGAAGCATACAATTCACAAAGTTTAGTCAACTTGAAATGTAAAGGTGTATTAACTAACACCTTCGATAATTGAGTTATCTCATGCCCAATCAGTCTATTATAATGGTAAATTTTAAGAGCATTTTTAACAATGATTGAAAACCTCACAGTTCTTGAGATATAGTAACATCTTGATATAGTCTGGTGGTTAATATGTGACAACATCTCCAAATAGACCCAGTCTCATGTACACATTTTTTCGTGTGTATCTTTACAGACTAAAAGATTAAGAAAAGTGATATAAATCCAAGGTTAAAATCATCCGTTGACTGTGTAAACCAATGAACTTAACCAAGAGTTTGAAGAGTGTATGCACTATATGGGTAGAGCTGTTGCACATTTAACTTGCTTTTGATTCAAGTTAGTAAAGAGGCCTGATGAGGATTGCTATGAATTCTCTAGGCAGTGAGCAGTTAAATGGAGCTTATGATGATAAGCTGTTAATAAGATGGAAATGAGAACAGGGCCCGTGGGCTCTTTGGTTCAAGGGCGGACATGAGACGTCACATTCCAGAAAGGGTCTATGTATCTAGAAAGGGTCTAAATGTACACTATTGGTTCTGTAGTTGTCTTTAGCTGCACCCATTCTGCCCTGGGGAAGGGTTATGTTTTTTTAATTTCTCCTTCGTGATATTGCATGAGTTTACCTTACTAGCTTCTGTTGTCGCAGTTCATGTAATTACCTGACTTAACCAGTTTGTTGTTTTGGGAGCAGTGTTTCACCCTGTGTGAAACAGAGAATTCTCTAAGAATGATGTAAGAGGTGGAGAGGTTTGTAATTGCTAAGCTTCCTTGTTTTACTTAATCCCAGTATTCTGTTTGAATCCAGTGACAAGTTTTTTTTTTTTTTTTTTCCTTTTCACTTCAGCTGGTTTCGAGTCATTTAATAATTGGTGCACCTCTTGCTTTCTGTCTAAATTAGATCATGCTTGCTAACTGTACATTTTCAAATGGTTGGTTAGGCCCCTTTTAGTTTTGCTTACTGTATTCATGAAACAGCTGCCCACAGTGGCCTTGAAGCTGTTTGCTGAAACCCATTAAAGTATTATATAGTGGCTGGTGGGTGGTATGTTTGTGCCTTCTTAATGCATCTGTCTAAGTGGACTGGAGGAAGACTCGCACGTCTTTGACTAGACAATAAGTCATTGTTACTTCACAGTTTCTCAATACTTAACATTGTGTTTGTGCTGGAAATAGTTATAGATATTGTACTCAATGACAGCTGGGAAAATCATGAGATGAGAACATAAAAGATGTTTAACAAAAAAAGGATATTTTCCTCATGTTAGAGTACACATTGTAAATCTATGTCATAACGAACACAATTGTTAATTGTGTACAGTCATGTCAGGTGTCTGAGGTTCACAAAGAACATGTTTTCAGACAGCATGCCTTTTCAGTTTCATGTATGGCATATTGTCTTAGTAAGGGATTACATAATGCCTGCAAATGACCAGTGTTTTCAACATCTGAAAAATACACTTTTTTTTTTCTTTTTCTGAATATTAAAATTACAGGTGCATCTCAATAAATTAGAATGTCGTGAAAAAGTAAGTTATTTCAAAAAGTGAAACATTGCAAAAGTGATTCATTGCATGTAAAGTAAAACATTTCAAAAGTTTTTTTGTTTTAATTTTGATGATTGGAGCTTACAGCTCATGAAAGTCAAAAATCAGTATCTCAAAATATTAGAATATTTACATTTGAGTTTCATTTAATGACCATCCATACAGTATAAATTCCGGGGATCTCTTGTTCTTTGAAACCACAATAATGGAGAAGACTGCTGACTTGGCAATGATCCAGAGGACGAACATTGACGCCCTCCACAAAGAGGGTAAGTCACAGAAGGTCACTACTGAAAGGTGTGGCCGTTTACAGAGTGCTGTATCAAAGCATATTAAATGCAAAGTTGACTGGAAGGAAGAATTTGGGTAGGAAACGGTGCACAAGCAACAGGGATGTCCGCATGCTTGAGAATACTGTCAAGCAAAGCTGATTCAAACACTTGTGAGAACTTCACAAGGAGTAGAATGAAGCTGGAGTCACCACGCTCAGACGTCTTCAGGAAATGGCTACACCAAGCCACTTCTGAACCAGAGACAACGTCAGAAGCATCTTACCTGGGCTGTGGAGAAAAAGAACTGGACTGTTGCTCAGTGCTCCAAAGTCCTCTTTTCAGATGAAAGTAAATTTTGCATTTCATTTGGAAATTAAGGTTCAAGCGTCTGGAGAAAGACTGGAGAGGCACAGAATCCATGTTGCTTGAAGTCCAGTGTAAAGTTTCCACAGTCAGTGATGATTTGGGCTGCCATGTCATCTGCTGGTGTTGGTCCACTGTGTTTTCTGATGTCCACAGTCAATGCAGCCATCTACCAGGAAATTTTAGAGCACTTCATGCTTCCTTTTGCTGACAAGCTTTATGGAAATGCTGATTTCATTTTCCAGCAGGATTTGGCACCTGCCCACACTGCCAAAGGTACCAAAAGCTGGTTCAATGACAATGGTGTTACTGTGCTTGATTGGCCAGCAAACTCGCCTCACCTGAACCCCATAGAGAATCTATGGGGTATTGTCAAAAGGAAGATGAGAGACACCAGACCCAACAATGCAGATGACCTGAAGGCCGCTATCAAAGCAACCTGGGCTTCCATACCACCTCAGCAGTGCTACAAACTGATCACATCCATGCTACGCTGAATTGAGGCAGTAATTAAAGCAAAAGGAGCCCCTACCAAGTATTGAGTACATATACAGTAAATGAACATACTTTCCAGAAGGCCAACAATTCACTAAAACTGTTTTTTTTTTTATTGGTCTTATGAAGTATACTAATTTGTTGAATTGGTGGGTTTTTGTTAAATGTGAGCCTAAATCATCACAATTAAAAGAACCAAAGACTTAAACTACTTCAGTCTGTGCGCATTGAATTTACACAAGTTTCACAATTTAAGTTGAATTACTGAAATAAATGAACTTTTCCACGACTTTCTAATTTATTGAGATGCACCTGTATTTTGGAGACCATTATGTAATATTATTTTAAAGGGGCATTGCACTGTGAAATGCTATTGCCGTTTGTGTGTTTCAAACATGCATAATAAAGCATTCAGTGTGTGCATGTACAGATCGCTTTCTAGCATTTACAATGGAAGTTGGCATCGTTTATGTAAGAGCTTCCTGCAGGGCTTTGAATGTAATATTTCAAGTTGCAGTGATTTGTGTGCATTTATAATCGGGTGCTCAAACATACAGTAGGTACACATACTCATACCCTGCTGTCATGAGATGGTCAAGGATCATATTGTGGAGGAGGAGATCCATTCACAAATACAAGGGCACATAATTACCTATTTTGATTGACCTGTTTTGATTTTGTCCTATGACACAAATTTTGAGAAAAGTGTGTGTTTGTTTTGTGTGTGAGAAAGAAAGTGGGAGAAAAAATGCTTTTTGTGTTTGTTTGTGTGTGTGTGTTTGTGCATTCTTACTGCTTCTGTGTATGTAAGACCACTCACTGTTCAAGCAGCCTGACCACACACTGGCATTTTGTATCCCTGCCCCCTCATGTTCAGCACAACAGAATACTAAAGAGCTCTTTTTTTTCTTTCTCACACACGCACACCCACCTGCTGTGTGCTCAACTTACAAAAGTGACTGTTAGTTGTAGAGCCAGTTTGGTAAACCACAGAAGCAGTGAGTTATTGATTAAAAATTGGGAAGAGATTGCAGTTTTGCAGTTCTGTCCATTCTTCTGGAAAGGAGGAACATTGGTGCCTGACCCATTTTAGCCATGTAGCTTTTGTTTTTGTTGTAGGTCTGTCACGTTAAAGATTCCTTCTGTTTTCTCCACGCTAAAACATATTACAGGCTGTTTACTTCCTTCTGTTTCGTTCTTCTATTTTCTTTATTTGGTAATCAGTTTCAGGGTGATACAACTTTCCTGATAACACAATGAATAAAAAAAGCCTCATTAAAAGAATGACATTGTAGAAAAAAAACATATAATGTATGGCATATTCTTTTATTTTTTTATAAAAATGCTACAAAAAAATGTTACAACAACATAAAATTGATTTAGATGAGACCCCTGACTTATTAACCACATGACTGTATCAAGGTCAGTAAGTTTCTGAAACGTAATGATATTTGTAAATACATAATTTGTGGTAACCTTGAATAATACATTTAAAACTTTTTGGAATGTAATGATTATGATTTCTATGGTTATACCTCATGCAGTTTTAGTTACATAAACAGTGTAAACATTTTTCAAAACAGTATAAAAACCTATATGAATACAAAGAATGTTTACATATTTTACATTATTTTTAAAAGACTTTTTCTTTTCTTTGTTGTGTCCTCAAATTGTTCAGTCACTAATATTACTAACATGGGTGAACTGTTGATATTCTTAATCACAGCTTGTGAGGGGCCAGAATATGGCTGTGATTTATCATAGATAAATGCAGTTGTCACTCCCAGAGATTTTATCCCTGGCAGACATCCGTGCGTTCATATTTTCATAATTGTTTCTATTCTTATGTAACGCAGGTTAGGTGTTGTGTGACTGTTCTAAAAGTTTAATGTCTTTTTTCTTTTGACAGTACAGTGAGGACAGGTCAGGCTACTAGTTATCATGTCCATCCAGGAGTGCCCAGAGAGTCCAATGCTTGAGGATGAGGAGGGTGAGGAAGGCAGAGGGGTGGAGAGAGAGTCGGACAGAGACAGTGCAGTAGACAGCACTCTGTCGTCAGAGATATCGGATGGAGGGAGAACTGGAGAAAAAGAGGAAGGTATTGGGCTTTGCCTCCCAGGAGAAAAGTGAGTGCTTTTATCATGTTTTCTTGTGGACATAAGACTGAATTTATGGATTTGCAAATGAATTGAATAATTATTGCTTTCATTGATATTAAATGCTTTTTTAATTTCCATTTCCTCTCTCATTCCTCAAGGTGTGGTCAGATGTATAATCGCTCTGAGACTTCTGATCATTCTACACGTTCATCTGCCTCATTAAATGAGGAGCAGTTTGAGGACTATGGAGAAGGAGAGGATGGAGACTACAATCCTAGCAGCCCCTGTCCAGATGATGAGATCCGCATTAATGGATGTTCAGATCTGGGATCTTCTGTTTCCTCTAGGTGTGTCTGTGTGTGTATTCCAAAGGTTTTTTTATTATTATTGTTTATTTAATTATTATTATTGTAACCACAACAGTACTGTCTCTCCGTCTGACTGCCCCAAAGCCTGTTTTCAAAGGGATTTACCTTAAAATGAAAGGATGATTAGTTTAGAAATCCAGATATCTGCCTTCATTACACAAGATTTCTTTCAGCTTGTATATGTTAGTGACTGTATTAGTGGATGGAACTGTCTGACTGTGGGAACATTTTCACTCACAAGGGATACAGCATTATGGTTCTTTTTAGTGCTGACATACTATCCAAAATACTATCCAAATGGCTGGATTTGGAATGTCAAAAATATATTTTTTATTTTTTAGCACAGAGTAGAAAACCATTTTTGTGCATTTATTTTTTTTTTTAATCAATTTTACTTGTTCTAAACATCTTTACCTGTCCCCCAAAACCACTACCTTCTTCTATATCTTAATTTAATTTAATAGCCATTATATGTCTGGTAGATGTTGATTTGTAGTATATCTACATTCTGCTTAGATTGTTTAATGAGTGTTTTCAGAATGCACAGCACATTTGGTGTGCAATAAATGTGTTTGACCTTGTCTCCCTCTCCGTGTTTCCTCCAGTGCTGGTCAGACTCCTCGGAAGATGCGCCTTGCTGGTGACCAGATGGATGTGTTTTGCTCTCAGTGTTGTAAGAGGGTCAGTCTGCTCAATGACCTGGAGAACAGGCTGAAAAACCTCAAAACCAACAGGTACTACATAAACTACAGTTTACATCTGTTATCTGAAAGATAAAGTTATAAAATACTTTTTCACCCAGATGGGTTTGTCATACACCTGGTGTAAGCTCATCTTCAGGAAGACTTGTTAGAGTTAAACCTTTGAAATAAGAGTTAAGTGAATACTGACTTGTCTAGTTTTTTCTTCAGTAATGTAAAAGGAGTGAGCCCTCACATCTGGGAAATAAACTTTTAGTGGCTTGGAAACCATGTTAGAGGCGCTTTGAGAGGATTAGTGTTTATCAGTTCTACATTGTCTTCCTGTGGGCTACAATATACAAAATTAAAGCAACAGTGCAATAGAGGCAGAGTGTTCCTCAAGCTTTGATATCTTGCTGCAGTCTCTCTGCACCGCTAATGATTCACTTCCTTTTCCATACATCATTCAGCCCACCACTTTAGAGCCCATTAAAGCTTTATTAGGCATTGGGAAGTGAGCTACACACACATCCACACATCTGACTCTGCGCATTGTATTTTGCCGTCTCTCTTTGTCTCTGTATCATTCTCACTCACATCCTCATGAAACAGCACATGAACAACAAGCAAACCCTTCTGAGGCTTTGGATACTTTGGATACTGTTCTTGTCTTTTCTTCATCCTTGCCAATTTCCAGTGAGTTTGCTTTAACAATTTTGTTTTCTTTTGAGAGGGCTTGTAATTAGATTCTCATATCTTAGCCTCTCAAAACAGAGGATGAAATAGGAATTGACCGAGGGATTTTGGTGAAGAGAGTGTCATACTATGGAGGGGAAAGAAAAAAAATGACAGGATGGGCTATGGGATAGAGAGGAGGAATGAAAGCTAAATGCCCTGTCAGCAGGCTGCTTTAAGAAATGCATTAGTTCACACCTCATTCTGTCACTGCTAGAAAAGCTATGTCCGCAATAACTGTGTGTGTGTGTGTGTGTGTGAGAGAGAGAGAGAGAGTAGAGAGAGTTTTGTGTATGAAACTTTAGTATGTGCTTTCCCATAGAAATTATTAATATTTGAATTCTGAGTGGATAGTGAAGACTTGAACAGTCTTATAGAAAAGAAACCATTAACATTCACATGCTTTCTGCTCTTGTTGTGTTGATCTCTTCTCCACTGCAACTTTTACTCAAGTAGCAGTTGTGTATTTGAGCTATGTAACAAACTCTATTCAAAGACCTTTTGTGAGCTTTAAGGTTGGAGGTATGTGAACTGATGTTTGTGTCAGGGCCAACGCTATATGCAAATATATTGTGAGTGAGTCTGGGTTAAGTGCAAATAATGAAATGCCCAAAAATAGAATGAAACCTCTGGAACTTTCCACTAAAATAGGTACAATTTGGTGTCCCATTAGTTTTTTTTAAAAGCATCAGACACACAAATCTCAAATGTTTTTGTTTAGAGAATTATTATCTAACATATAATTAACTAGCATATCTATATCACCCCTTTGATTAGGTGATTTTGATCTAATCCACATCAGAGCACTTGAACATCTTGACTAAAATCATATAATATTTTGAACTGCTGTTCAATTAATTGTTGTACAAATCTATTGTTTTTTTGTTTTTTTAATTATTATTCTTAAATTTTCAGCAATAATGTAATGCTTAATCAATAACAATTTTCGGTAACACTTTGTTTTAAGGTGTCCTTGTTACACATGCTACATGTACTTACTATTATAGTAACACTTAATTATGCATAAATAAGTAACCATAAGCCAAACCCTAATCCTAACCATATAGTAAGTACATGTGGTTACTTAATATTACTCAGTACTTAAATGTATAATTACACTGTAACAAGGACACCTTAAAATTAAAGTGTATCCCAATTTTCTTCATTTTTATACAAGTGTAGCATCCGATGCATTTATCAAACTCAACCATTCAATTCTGTTATACAAGCTATTATAAAAACATGGGAAATATTAGTTCAACAATAACTACAAACCATGCAAACCAACCCTCATATATACAGTAAATATTTTGTATATGTTTTACTGAACAATTGTTGAAAAAAAACATTTTCACAAATATCAAACTGAGGGATTTACACCTGCTAATATGTTGAAGTTCTAATTAGTTCTCCTTTGTTTGTTTTCCAGCCCAAACAGAAAAATCTCCAGCACTGCATTTGGAAGGTAGGTCACTCAATATCGCTATGCTCTGTGTTTGTTTGTGTAGTCTATGCTGCTGTTAATCATTACTGTGTTTGTTTCCAACTCCCTCACTGCTTTGACTGTGAGCCGCTCCTGTGGTTAAATAAATGTTATATGAAGTTGTGATATCAATATTAAGCCAGCAATATTAAACACAATGTGAAGACAGCTTGGGAAAGGAATGTCAGTTCTATTCTAATTGAGTTGGTTTTAGTGAAAGCTTATTATCTTATTAAAGCTTATTAAGCTTATGATAAGTCAACTGAAGATTCACAATAGAATAGAAGCACATAGCAATGGAAATTTGCTAAATATGTGCTCTAGACCAGTATTTGCTTATGTACCCCAACAGCCCCTCAATAAGGTCATATCAAATCAGAAATGTGTTTTTCATATCAGCATACATTTAAATATGGTGTGAAGTCTGTCGATTGCAATTAATGAGAACACCATTTCCTTTTTATGGTTGTAAAATGAAATATGTAGCCATATATGTCTCTCGTGAGTCTAAATCTGCTTGAAAATGATTCATTATTAATATTATAGATATTAAATTTAGATTTTCGTTGCGGTTCCAGATTTAGAATGTTATGGTTTGTGGCATAGTTGGGGTTATGTTGAATTGTTTTATTATTGAAGATTTGCGTTGACTTAAGATTTGCGTCACCCCATGCTGATACAATTTGAGAAATAAGCAATCTGTGTTTATTTTACTGAATTTACTACACCAGTTGTATCTGCTGTATGATTTTCGAAAGAGAGAGCCTAGCATTGTTGTGAAGAAGAGAGTGTGTCCTATTTATAATATACATTGTGCTGGAAGTATCTTCCGCATACAAATACAAAACGTACACACTTTGTTTTTAAAAATCTTTTCAAGAAACCCCTAGGGTATGGATAGCCCTGGTTGGGAATCACTGCTCTAGACAGTTCCCTTTGTGTTTAATTGCAAGAATCTGATCAAATGTTGCGTGGGAGTGTAAACGCTGGGTGGCAAAAATTGTGTGGGTGAATGGCAGTTTTTTTTTGTCCCTTTGGCATCCAGTCTCCTTCTCTAAATCACAATGACAAGATGAAAGTGGCCTGCCACAGCTGACCTGAGTGTAAGAGAGAGGCAGAAAGCAGAACCACAGACAGAGACCGATGTGTGTAATTTATATAATGGATTCTCTTGTGCGAAGTCATTGCTTTATTGAGAATGACACACAGCAATAAAACAAAGCGACAACCAAGACCTGACTCTGCAAAAGAGTTATGTGAATGTGTATTTGTGTACACGCAAGATTACGGCTCTCAGAGGCTAATGCAAATGGGACAAGAGAATAGTGTGCGTGCCTGCGCATGCGCTTGTGTCTTTTAGACGAGTGCTGTTTGGTTCTGTGTGGGTGTGTCGACTGGATCGGACACTGCACCAGCTCTCACAATGCCTGTATTGGTCAGTCCCTTCTCTGCCTCGTCACTGCAGTGCTCCTAAAGATGCTCAGGCATGGAATATAGATTCATAGAATGGATGAGTGGTCTGCTGCAGTGATGCAGCATGGGTAATGTAGTTTGCAAGTAGTGATGCTGCAGTGTAGTCCAATCCATCCATAGGTCTGAGCAGAGAGGTAAGTGGGACGTTACTCTTGCAGAATATAGCTGTCAGCATGGGATCTGAATGCTGAGGATGCACAAAATGAACTGGTGTGGCGTGGGATGAAACAATTGTGATGAATTATAGTATTTTATGATTAAATTATCTTGTTTATGTGTGTATTTTGGGCTCAACAGGCAGCTGCTCCACAACAGTAACATCAGCAGTAGTAACGGCAGCACAGAGGATTTGTTCCATGACAGCATTGACTCCTGTGAAATAGACATTACTGAGAAGGTAAAATCCCCTCACAGTACACTCACTTCCTTCCTGAAGACTGCATCACCAATGCAGTCTATCTTTGGAGTGTCTTATTAAACACACACTTAGTCCTGACCTGCGCTCAGGAAATCACATCCGTAGGTGTAAGCTTCTTAATGCAGGGGGTCAAATGGGTCCAGATGATGCTGCTGACTTAAATTGGATTTTGTCTGTGTCTGGGTGTGCACTGTTATGTCCCAAGGGTTGATTTTAATTAAACTAACTGTCTTGGAAACTTTTCTACCTCTTCATTGCCTTTATGTATAGATTTTTGTGTTTTCCAGCCGCAGACTTTCAATTTGTTGTTCAATTTTTAATTGTTAAACTCTTAACCTGTACTGTTGTTGCAAAGCTGCTTTTTTTTTTCTTTTTCTTTTGAATGTGCAGATCAGGGGTTATGTTTCAGTGCTGACAGTCATTCAGACTGAACTGGTTCAGAAATGACTACTAATTCAGAGCTGTTCTGCGAGTGATAGTAAGATTTGCATATATTCTAACTTTGTTACAGGTGAGGTACTTGGACAAGAAAGTGACAGAGCTGGAAAATGAGATTCTGATGAACGGGGATGTGAAGTCGAAGCTGAAACAGGAAAACATACAGTTGGTTCACAGGTAAATTGATACTCAAAGTCCACCCACCCACTCTTCAGACAAAGTTCATTTCGTTGGAACGATGTTATATGCATATGTATTTGCATACTTGTCTCTTTAAACAGCAGATTCTTTCCACTAGCAAAACCTTCCATGAAAATAGTCCTAACAAACGTTTTGCATTTGCTAAATGCTAAAACGTCAAAGTGGGCCTCAGCAGGACTGACAAATATGCATGATGATGATGCAGACTGTGCTTCAACAGGATTCACGAATTGGAGGAGCAGCTAAAAGACCAGGAGACCAGAGCGGAGAACATGATGGAAGAGGAGCTCAGGAGACACAGAGAGGCCTACAGCCGACTGGAGAAAGACAAAAACACACAGATAGAGCTGCTCACAAATAGGTTGGCTCATCTCAAGACCAGAACTGCAATTCCAGTAAAATTATCTAAACGTTTTTAATACAAGATAATTATTATTCTTAAATTTCATAAATCTAACTAAACATGGTTAAAACAAGAAAAATGCTTTGCCTGTGGATTAAGAAAAATAAATTCAATTCTATGTTTTGAAAACAAATTTGATTTAGAATTAAATTTGTTTATCTTGGTATATTTTCAATGTTTAGATATTATTATTATTATTTTTTTATTATTGGAAAACAGGGCAAAAATATTAATAATGCTATTATTTTTTGGTCATGCAGTATAATGCTTTTAATTTTATTTTAAGGTTTTACACTGTCCATTGTCCCACAGCCCCCCCCCCCCCCCCCCCCCCCCCGTATTAATGCAGTTTATTTATAAAGCCGTCTCAGAGTGTTACACAGAAGAGTGATAGTTGAGCCACTGAAGGGACCCTGATATTTCATCCAGAAATCTTCATCTAGAATTTTTCATTCTCAGGGCAGAAAGTGGAGGCTTATTACAAGAGTATGATGGATGGCTTGTTTTTATTTTATTTTTCCCACTGGCAGAGTACACCAGCTAGAGGAGGAAAATGGAGAGATGGCAATAAGCATGAACAGACTGAAATCCCAGACAGAGAAACTGGGTGAGGTAAGATATTTTTATTATACAGTAACTGACTTTTTTTTTTTTTAAGAACAAAATGGAGGAAATGAACCATTTTGATTTAAGGTGAAGGAGATGCAAACAAGGTTGTGCGAATGCTTGTAACGGCACTGTTTGTTTAAATGTTTAAAACAAAATTAATTCCTCACGTCTGTTAATATTGCAAAGCTATCTCTGGGAGTTCTCACTCTTTCAAAACGATAAAAGGTACATGCTTCTTATTTTCAGAGGAGGAATATTAAAAAAAGTATTTTGTACAATTCTATAAAACACATCTTTTATTATTCAAAAAAAATATGCATGTTGGTTTGAGTTTGACCAGTCTGACATTGCAGAAAGGGTTTGAAACTGAAAAAAAAAAAAACATGAACATATGATTATGAAAGTAGTAAAGTATTTAATAATTGTTTTCTAAATGTCCCCAGAAACAGAAGGTAATTATTAAATAAATAAATGAACAAAACAAACAAACAAACAAACAAACCAAAGTTTTGATGGTATCTGTTTTAAGAAAATATTATTACATCAAACTTATTTTTAAATATTGGGTCACAAAAAATGACCCAATAGTGATTGTACAGATAAATAAGTGACCTGTAATTGACCTAATTGACTGTATGCATACATTTTTTGTTTATGCATGTAAAGGAGAGACAGCGGATGACGGATAAGCTGGAGGATACAAGCTTGCGGTTGAAGGATGAGATGGATCTGTACAAGAAGATGATGGACAAGCTACGGCAGAACAGAAATGAGTTTCAGAGGGAAAGAGATACTATGCAGGAGGTAAGGCCCTGTGCTAAAGTTTCCAGTGGGCAAAAATGTACAGTAAATTTAAAAAAGGGAAGCGAAACAGTAAAATTATTCAGCAAACTGTCAAAAGCTAAGGTTGTCTACTTGTGTGTCAATTGTTTTAAGATAGTCACCCAAAAATATTTAGAGATAGAAAAGTGTGGCAGAGCCTTGGGCAGCTTTAGTTGATCTCAGGCTTAAATGGATTGTGTACTTAAAAACCACATACAAGTCAAACACTGAGAGGAAGTTACTCAAGCATAGACAAGACTAAGAAGCATATTCTATTCACTAGTATATTGAAATTAATTTATTCATTTTGTCCAGAGCTACCTTTGTTTTATTCTGCCTAAAGGCTATACAGCACTCGTGTACTTGACTGTCAAATATAAAATAGTAATGTTATCAGTTCAGTAGCTTAGTGATTTTTCTGTTTCGTTTATGTTCAGCTAATTGAGGACCTTCGGCGAGAACTGGAGCACCTCCAAATATACAAGCTGGAGGCAGAAAGAATGGGGCGTGGCCGCAGATCTTCCATTAGCCTATCAGAATACAGCACTCGAACACGTGAGAGTGAGTTGGAACAGGAGGTCAAGAGGCTAAAACAGGTGAGAGAGTGGAAAGCTGGTAACTTGATCTTTTAGCAGGTGTATTTCCTATGGCGTAGGCTGCAGTAGTTCTGTGTAGTCAGATCTTTGAGAAACGGAACGAGCGCTAATTATTTTGCATTTTCACACAAAACTATGCATATATTTAAAAAAAAAAACCTTTTCCTTCTTTATTAATGTTATTTTTCAACCTCTTGGAGCTGGATGTGATATAATAACTGGAACAGTGGTTCCTCCAGGAAAGGCTGTAAATGTAATTCAGACACAGTCTCCACTTTTTGTTTTAAAAAGCAAAGAAAACACCATAAAACAGTGATACCAAAATAAACCTTTTTTTTTTTTTTTAATCACCTGTCTCTTATTTAATCTTGTTTACTCTGTGTATATGCAGAGGAGCATTTCCAAGGACGTGCCCTTTGACCTCCAGCAGCTTGTGTCTGCTCGGGCACGACTCTGTCCGAGTCTGATGGTAAACTGTACTTCCTGTGCAGACTTAATATCATTTAATTAACCACTAATGTGTTCATTCACAAGGAGTCTATTTTCAGATTATCTGCCAGGCTGACATGCCTTCTCACTTAACATCTAATATAGCCACACTTTTTTTGTAGATTGTAGATTTTGTAGTTTCATGTTCCTGTGAAAAGAAGGGGATAACTACAAAATACCATAGAAGTGCTATTACTCTCAATATCATCAATATCACCTCTTGCCCACAGCGGAGTTACAGCCATGTTTCTCAAAGCTTTCTGTTTTCAAACTACTCTAATTTTCCATTTCCTTCACTCCACTGTTGCTTCAGCCTTAAAAAAAAAAACAGCGCACTTGGACACTGCTTGAACAATCAAATTAGAGGCCTGGAACTAATTGTGGAATAAAGTAATATAGCGTTTCGTCTTGTGTATGTCTGTTATAAGAAGATCTAATAATTTTTTTCTAATCTAGAGTCATTGCATAATCATCTCAAACCAGATTACCATCATTTACTGCTTTCTTTTGCCAGCAGAAGCTGGCTAACCAACTCTCTTGTTTCAGTTAATAAGGCCACAATAAGGAAAAGGAAAAGCAGGATAACTTCTGGATCATCTTTTGGGGGTAAATTGTAACTCCTCCCTCTTTCCTTTCACAGGAGAACCAGAAATTGAGGGAACAGAATGAAGATCTAAATGGTCAGCTTCTCAGTCTGAGCCTCCATGAGGCCAAAAACCTGTTTGCCACACAGACAAAAGCGCAGTCTCTGGCCATGGAGATTGATCATGCCTCCCGCGATCAGGTAAGAGAAGTAGAGGACTTTGTTCTGAATATTTTAAATAAAGAGTACATGACTATGATGTACTGATAAAACTGGATAATACTAGTGGAAGTAAAAAACACCTTTTAATGTGTACCAGTAAGCATGTTTTTTTTTTTTTCTGGAACATTCTCTGAAAAGGGCCTCTGGTGCCAAATACAATATAAACAAAAAAAATTAATTTTGCGAGGTACTTAAAGGAATAGTTCACCCTTCATACCATTCCAGTGGAGGAGGAAAAAAAACTAATAAAAACCAAACCCTACTAATGTTCTGAGGAAAGGAGAAATAAAATGCAATGTGTTCTGAAATGTTCATTAGCATTACTGGGACAAAAGTTTTCTGAAACCACCAATAGTTTGTGTGAGGAACAGGCCAAAACCTCCTCAGTAGTTCTCAAATCTCATTCAAAATGTAAAATTTTTTGGCGAACTTTCCGTTTCTTTTTTATTTATTTATTTTATTTTGGAGACCTGTCCAATTAACCATTCCTATATCATTCTAAACTTGTTTTGATTCCCACAGTTGATGGAAGCCCTCAAGGAGCAAGAGGAGATAAACTTCCGACTCAGGCAATACATGGACAAGATAATTTTATCTATTCTGGACCACAACCCGTCTATTCTGGAAATCAAAAACTAAAAGCCTGTCATAAGCTGTTTAGGATCTTAAGAGTGGATCTAGAGCTCCCCCTGAGGTAGCACTGAACCTCAAATGACTTGTGCCTCTGAATGCACAATAACTACAGTGTGCTGGTGTTTTGTGCACCTTTCTCATGCTACAAAAATCTAAAATATACTGGTGAAATTTTTCATGCACTTTTATAGGGCATTTTTGCTGCTCTGTACAACACAAGGGAGTTTTTCACTGGAATTTCATTATGGTTACTGAATTGCACCAACTAATATGTGAATATATGACACTGGATGTTCACAGAGTGTATTTGCATTATATGGATGGTGTATGTTTGCTGAGTTTGCACTGGGGATGTGATGAGAGAGGCTGATTGATTAAAAAAAAAAAAAAGGAATATTTACCTATTTGATGGCCATCGAAGCTTGTTACATTCAAAGTTGCGGAGTATGATCAGAGGAAAGAGACTTTTGTGGGTATACTTGTAATGATTTTGGTGAGTGAGTTTTTGACTGTCTTCCTATTATAAATGGCAAGTGAGGGAACAATGTAAGGAGAGACAAATTAGAAGAATAGGGGAGAGGTAATTGAAACTCGAACTGGAACTTGATAACACTGCCTGTTGTAAAAGGAAATCCATTTTAGAGCAGGGCAATGCTCTAGTCTGTGTTTGCAATGTAACGGTGAGATGTTTATTCTGACATTACATGCAGTATGTGTGCTTAAAAAGGAAGTGAAAATTCAAGAGGCTGAATGTAAAATGTCATTGTGAATGTACCAAACAAGTAGTATTTCAGGTTATTTATGGGCTTTAGCATAATAGTTTAAGACCTGTCTGTTCATCAGCTGAATTATGCTCTTAATAGCCTTAAAGGGACTTGCACTTGTTCTTCCGAACAAAAATAATATTGTTATTAATTTCAAATGCACGATTCTCACAATTTTCTATAATGTGATTTAAATACAAATAAACGTACATCAGATAATACAGGTCTAAAACACAAAAAACTGACATTTGTGTTCCTATTGCAGGAAGGTTTCATATTTTGAATGTCAGACATTTTTAAAATGGTAATTTTTTTTTTTTTAAAAGAGTATCCTAAAAGTGTCCCCCACAGTTACACATTTCTCTTATTCAGTCAATAGATTGTATGTGATGACAATATAAAGCATCTGATTTATTCTGTGCTGATATAGGCCTACATTCAGTATATGTGATTCTGTAAATTTAATATTTTCTCACATAAATGCCTCCTATTTCCTTGTAGTATTTGTGTATTTTCACTTATTAGTTAAAACCTCAAGTAAACCCTTTTTTCAGTCACAAATTAAATAATTGCTGAGCTATATTACACTTTATACTTTATACTATATACATTTGTGGGATTTTTAAAAACATGTAAATTATGTAAATTAATTACCTTTTTACTTGCGCCACTCATTGATTTTTCATTGTTTCTCAGTTTATTTTATCAATACTTTTATCTGATTATATAATACTGATTATTTCTTATTCTCTATATTAATGTAGGAGGCGCTGGAGAAGGTGGCAGTATTAGTTTTGCTCGTTTATGAGAGATCAAACTAACTTAGTGGCTCGTGTCGTCACAACATGCTGAATGGTGACACTTTAATAAAAAAAAAGGTATCTGTAGACTTGCACAAAATGTATACCAATTGCATTTCATTTTCTGCATAAGATTAATTTGAAATGCCTTAGCAATATTTATGACTGTGGGCTTATTTCTGTTTGAGATCTAAATTAGATCAAGATGTGCATATAGGATTTACTTTTGCATGTCAGGTGTTACTGAATTTACTGAACTTGAACATGAGAAATTAACAAACTGATCTTTTAAAATAAAACAATACAAAATTCCATATGTGGCTTAAAGGGTTTGGTATATACAGTACATGACCCCTGTATTTAAGACTGATGCAAAGAGAATCAGCAGATAGGTTTATATAATATGAAACTTTTATGAATCTTGTGACATATATGTGTCAAGCAAAGGGCAAGAGTCCTATAGGTCATGATACAATGGATATAGTATTCCAATAATGGAGAAAAAATAATAAGGAAAAGCAAAGGATATCACAAACAACATAGGAGCAATGAACACCTGCTATTATCATGTCATGCTATAGTCTACAACAATTTACATAAGTTTTTTTTTTTTTTTTCTCCCCAGAAAGGTGGAAAGATACATGGTCAAGCTGCGTTCCCGAGAATAGTTGGAACTGTTAATGTGTTTAAAACTTAAAATGTGTTTAACTTCTGCAGGAACAAAGGCTGCACAGTTGCCTACAAGGCATATTTTTACTTGCTACCTTGAATAACAATAACACTCTTAATAATTTATATTGTTACTGTTCCTTGTTTCATCATAGCAAATATGATCAAATTAAACGGTATGAAACACTATTGCTCTTGAGCTCATATTTCTGAGGTAGGCCTTTCGTTCATTGTTCTATTGGGTTGCAAGTTAGGCTATATTTTGTCTGTATTATCGATTGTTTTATTTAACACCAAGACGATGCTGATTAAACGTTTACAGTCGTAGTTTAACAGCTTACTTAACCCAGCATAATACATAAAACAAGAATTGCATTTATATCTGTTAAACATCTGCAAGTCACGTTACTTCCGGTGGCGTATCTCAATCTTCATGACTCTGGATTAAATGTTATTATGCTCCACTTCATGCTACTCATCAAAGAACATTAAAAATGTCTGCGTTCTCGATGAGCCATTACAACACCTTGCAAAGTAAACTAACTGCAAGAAGAGCCTTTAAAACCTACAGATTACCGCTTTAAGGCGTGGTATTTGTATTGGCCATTCGAGGGCGCTGCTTGCGTTTCAGCTCGTGTTAGCTTAATTGTTTCACTCGGTACTTGCTCACCGAAGTTTACTAGAGAGAGAAAACTGGACCGGAGTGAACGCCCGTCGCAAGAGCATCATCATTCGTCATCATATCACTGATTATTACGAGCAATATTTCTGACGAGAACGAGGGCGCCGCCGTGAGTTAAAAAATCTGCATACTTCATAAATTTGTTAATGATGACAACGTGAATTAGACAATGACAGAGTCTGACACACTATCAGTACAAGGGAGACCGGGTTGTTTGGCACAGGGATCATTTTTGTTTTGGGTCACAAAAATGTAACGGAAATGTTTACCTTTTCACCTTTTCATCCACATTTGTGATTTTAACAAGACGTTAAACGAGACCGGTAAGTTGATGACAACTAACTAACTAATGGATTAATTGATGCAAAACGTCAATAAAACCCCTGTACAAAAAAAAAAAAAAAAAAAAAAAAAACGAATTCGGCCTAACACAAGTACATTTGAAATTTGAATTTAATGTTGTTACCAAAAAATAATTTTAACATTTCACCATATTTAACATAGGCCTAGCATCTGGAGGAAGAACATATCTCAGTTTCCTTTGAAGACCTTAACTTTAAAGGGGTCAAAAAGAAGAAATGCGCCCATACAAGTGGAGACCAAAAAACGTATATAGAAGATTCCCAAAGATGGGTAAAGACAACATCAAGCCACAGCCCCCTAGTCAGGAAGAGGACTGGGAAAAGGAGTTGGAGGAGATTTCACAACACATTGAAAAGCAGAAACAGCCTCCTTATGGTAATTTCATTTCCCAATAAAGTTTTATTAAATCTCTATTCCAAAAAAATAACTTTGTAATCAGCGGTTTATGTGGCTCGACATTAATAGCTGTATTTTTGCCACAGATCCTGGAGATGATTTGAGTACTGAAGTAAGGGAGGGGTTTCATTGTAACGTCCAGAATGACCCAAGCTCAAGCCAGGAACACTACAGCCCAGCAATTCACCACATTAAACCTGTGAAATGGGTCCGCTTTATTTATGCTGTAGTGGATGACCAGTTTGCTGATGCTGAAGAATAAGGCTGTTAGTTCTGTGTATATGTGCTTCCTTTCAGGAAAAAAAAAATTGTTTATAATCTACTGAGCTCAGGCTACTGTTTTAAGTACTTTTGTTGTTTTTAGTGACCTCTCAGTATTTGATATTAATTTATAGTTATGTTGAACAAATCATTGCTGATATCATTCAGTTTATATCATTCATTTTTGCCAGTTGAAGCCAATTTGTTTTAATCTCTAAGCACAATTTTGCATTTGATTACTGTTTATCTATTAAATACTGCATTACAATGTTAATCTGAATTAAAACAAAGTGACAGGAAGGAATTGTGTTCTTGTGTAGACTTAAGGCACATTAAAGAATTATTGAAATTGAACTGAAAATGAGCATTTGTTTGTGCAACGTGTCATTACAGAAGTGTTTCCACTAGGTGGCAGTATAGGCTTAGTCTTCAGGAAAGCTTTGTCTTTGAATTGAGCATTTGTACTGATCTCTTGATGGACTCGCACAGCTCTGTTTATTCTTGCTTTTACATACAGAACTCAAATGTCTGTGTCTAAAAATCAAATTTGGGATAACACGAATCATCAGCTTTAACATACGTATTTCCAGAAAATCTTAAATTATTTTGTACAACTTACTCAAATTGTAATACTGATTAATATACGCTACTGTTCAGAAATTTGAGCTCAGTAAAATTTTAGTTCAGTAAGATTTTTTAGAAATAATTTTTTCCCCCCCTCAGTTTTTCAATTGATCAAAAGTGACATTAACAACATTTTGTTACAAATTGTTTATAATTCATATATGTGACCCTGGACCACAAAACCAGTCATAAGTAGCACTGGTAGCAATAGCCAACAATACATTTCTTTGATGCCAAAAATCATTAGGATATTAAGTAAAGATCACGTTCCATGAAGATATTATACATTTCCTGCCATAAATATATCAAAACTTATTTTTTGATTAGTAATATGCATTTGCTAAGAACTTCATTTGAACAAGTTTAAATGCAATTTTCTCAATATTTAGATTTTTTTGCACCCTCAGATTCTAGAACTGTATCTCAGCCAAATATAGTCCTATCCTAGCAAACCATACAAAAAATGGAAAGCTTATTTATTCAGCTTTCAGATGATGTATAAATCTCAATTTCAAAAAATTGACCCTTATGACAGTTTTTTTTGGTCCAGGGTCACATATATTATGTTCTATTGAACTTTCTATACAAAGAATACTGAAAAAATGTGGCATAGTTTCCACAAAAAAAAAAAATGTCATGTATATGTAAATAAACATATTAAGAATTAGAAATTAGAATTAGGCAAATGAAAAAGGCAAACTAGAAAAATACTAATATTTTTGTAAATATTTTTCTAATTATTTTTATAAATGGATTTTGAACATCATTGACTAAATTGACCTTACAAGAGACATCTGAGATGTATTTTAAAATGGTAGGCATTATATATACAGTATATATTGGGATGATCATTTATTTTAATGATTTATTGATCCTCTCGCCACATCCTGCCCAAAGACAGCAAACCTTTCTGACATTTAGCCATCATCTGAGACAGCCTCTATATTATTTCATGTTTTGATCCATTATAACTGTGAAGACCAGATAGTAGTAAATAAGTATTGTTAAGTAAAGTAGTCAGAAACTCTACAAACCGTTCCATTATTTGTAATCTAGACCAGTTTTTATTAATACTACATTATTCTGGGCTGAAAATGTGTTGCACACAGTCAGTTATACGTTTTGATTTTGTACAACGTTTTTATCTTTCTGGGGTTTAGTGCAGCTGGTTTTTTGGGCAAAAGTGCAACAAAGACTTAATGTCTAAAACATTAAGGGCGTGATGTTTAGAAATACCTGGCAAGTGTAAGGGCACGTTTATTGGTACAACAGTTTATTTCCTAACTCAAATGGACCATAAAATGGTGCAATGCTGTTGTTTTGTGAAAAGTGCAGGCCTTCCAAGTAGGCCAGACATTTTGCATAGTCATGATGGTGCATATTTCAGAGTTAATGCAGTTTCAATCTATTATAAATGGGTTGTTTGAAGTGCTTCTACTTAAGGGCTTTTGCAAGAGTCTTGTGTGACTTAGATACCTAATTTAACACCCTTGTATCAGAATCCTAGTTGTTGGCAGGTTAACTGTAGTTCACATGCAGACCCAACAGAGGGTGGTGTTCTACAGGTCTGTGGTCCTGAGATGTTGAGATGCAGAGTTTGTCTGCAGGCCTGTGCGCAGGGAGCTGTGACGCTTGTCTCCATCACTGTCTAGACCAGCACCAGGCAGCTGTCTGGGTCAAGCTATAGACTGCTGATACTCGTGACTGTATGGAGTGTGAAAAGATGCTGAAGAGGGAATAAAATAATGTAATAACGTCAATTTTTTATAATGTGATGCCTAAATTCATTTGTGACATTTAAAAGAAATCATTTTAGTCTTTAGCGTTTGATTTTTTATTTAATTTTAGACAAAATAGTATACAATTTTAATAAAGAGGTTTGTTGTAAATAATTATCGTCTTGGAATCAAAATGAGCAATTCGTAATTTTTATGGATTTAACAGTGTTTATTCTAAACGATTTAGCCGTAAACATATTGTTTTCATTTTCATGTGGCCTTTTAATCTATAATTAAAAAATTTACTTCCCCTCCCCCTTGTAACAACATCTCTTCTTTAATGAAATGTGGACTGGCACCAGGGCTGGACAATAATCCCTCACCACTGACATGATATCGCAGCAGTTAGCAAGCGACAACTATCCAGTGAACCAGTCGATTCTCAATAAACAAAATCAAGTTCCACCCTACTGTTTTCTCATTCAAGAAGCGGTTTCACTCAGAAATGTCACAGAATGAAAGAAAATATGATTGCAATTTCTGCTTCATGCCAGCTTCAGTAATGGTACATCCTTAACTTTGTCTTCCAGTAAATCCGTGACTGCTGTCCAGGACACTTAATGTAGATGTTCTCAGTATCTAATGATCTGGAGGGCCAAAAGAAGGCTGCAGAAGGCTGGCTTTGATCACCAGGCATAAACCCACATCCTCATTTCCAGGATTACTTAGACCTCTGATAAGGGCATTTCCTCCCACAAACGCTTTAAGGAATAGTTCACCCAAAAATTAAACCCTCAGGCCATTCAAGATGAGTTTGTTTCTTCATTGAAACAGCTGATAAAAGCATCTCCACAACTCCACAAGTAACACAACTCCAGTCCATCAATTAAAGTCTTGTGAAAACTGTGTGCTTGTGAAGAAAACAAAACAAATCTCTCATTAAGCCATTTTTAACTTTAAACAGTAGCCCTTTCTCCACTAAAGAAGTCATTTCATCTGGATCAGGACAGAAGTATGCACAAATCAGTTCTAAATAATAGGTGGATATTGATGTGAGAGGACAACAGGGTGTGGACTTTTTCACCGAAGGAAGCATTACTATAGAGAAGCTTATCTTATCTTGTATTTTGACCAAAGGTGGCGGTTTAGAGCCTTAAAGGGATAGTTCACCCAAAAATGAAAATTCGGTCATTAATTACTAACCCTCATGTCGTTCAAAACAGACCTTCGTTCATCTTCGTAACACAAATTAAGATATTTTTGATGAAATCTGAGAGCTTTCTGACCCTGCACAGACAGCAATGCAACTGAAACGTTTCGAAGCCAAAAGGGTAGTAAGGACATCGTTAAAATAGTCCATGTGACATAAGTGGTTTAACCGTAATTTTGTGAAGCTACAAGAATACTTTTTGTGCACAAAAAAGGACTTTATTCAACGATTTCTTCTCTTCCATGTCAGTCCTCTACGTGCGTTCACGAGAGTACCAAAACACAGTCCTCTGCTTGTAAACAAGGCGCAGGTGCTCTACGTCTCCTGAGTCAGCAGCACCACACGAATGTGTCGTGGTACTCTTGTGAATGGCAGCGGAGACTGACTGATCAAGAGAAGAAATTGTTGGATAAAGTCGTTATTTTTGTTTTCTTTTGTGCACAAAAGTATTGTCGTAGCTTGATAAAATTACAGTTGAACCGCCGATGTCACATGGACTATTTTACTGATGTCCTTACTACCTTTTTGGGCCTGGCAATGTTTCAGTTGCATTGCTGTCTATGCAGGGTCAGAAACTCTCAGATTTCATCAAAAATATCTTAATTTGTGTTCCAGAAATAAACAAAGGTCTTATGGGTTTGAAATGACATGAGGGTGAGTAATTGATGCCAGAATTTTTATTTTTGGATGAACTATCCCTTTAATGATGAATTTGTTTCTTACATTGTTGTAATGCTAAATTTCTTCAAATCTGTTTTAAATTTTGGGTGAAGTATTCCTTTAAGGACAGGAAGAATATATTTAGGTATGCCTTCTTTCTTTTTTTTTTTTTTAAAGACAATTAAGAATTAAGAATGTACTTAAGTCATAAATCTTGTGTCAGTCCTGGAGTTAACTTAACTTAAAAAAAAGAGGAAACCTCAATTTTTAAGTAAATGATAATTAAAATAATAAGTTAAGTGAATTGTCAAATGATTATTTACTTAAAAATATTTTAAGGCAACAGGTTTCCTCAATTTTTTTAAATTAAGTCAACATCACTTTTTACAGTGTACATTCTTTTTTCTTTTTTTTCAATGCCTATGTCATTGAATTTCTCTGGGAATATTACCTTAGTAAAAGAGTGCTAGCAGGTAGTCAGGTTCTAGTTCTCTTTTACTGGCATCATTGGTTCCTATGTCTTTTTATGATTCCAAGTAGGGTTCAGTTCTGTAACCCCATGACATTGTCCACTCTGCATTCTGTCTTCCTGATTTCGACAGTAAGTGTCTATGGTCTGTCTCTGGCACACTTTTTGGCCTGCTCTGCACAGCAGACTTAGCAACAGGATTCAACCCAGAATCCAGGACAACCCATTGCAAGGTCATTCCTCCCGATGCAGTGCTGAAAGGTGTGGGCAACCTCCTACATTCATAAAAGACAAAAGAGTTCTTTGGGTGTGTACATGTATTAGAATGAAATTTATTTTAAAAAAAGAAAAAGAAAATTGCAAGGGGAGGTGCGCACACCTGTGAGAAAGAAACCTATAGAACAACATCAAATCACCCTTTCAGCTTACTACATACCAGTTTTTAAAAAAAGAAATTTAAAAACCTTCCCCCTTCAATTTATTCCTGTCATTTCAATATTTATTAGAAACCTTTGCTTACATTTTTTCTTCCTTACCTCTCTCTCTCTCTCTCTCTCTCTCTCTCTCTCTCTCTCTCTCTCTCTCTTTATAAACAGGCATTTCTGATTGGAGGGCAATGTCTGTCATTATGTCGAAACAGATGAGTCCAGGCAAGTTAAATGTGCCGTGTAAGGGTATTTTCTTTGGATTAAGTGATGTCCTTTGGTGGTTTTTCAAAGGCAAAACATCAATGAAAAGTTTGAGAATGATGTACTATTAAGTCAAATTATCATTCAAAACTTATAATAATGCTAAGAGAGGGTGATATTCATGGGCCACACTCACTGTGTTCTAATAATTTATTCCTAAATACATTCAAATTTAATTAACATACAATTACTTGAATATACACCTCTTCTAAGAGTATGTTTTAACGTACCTAAAATTCATTTTGATATTTTTAGGGGTATAAAGAAAAAAATTGTTGTAATGCAACATGAAGAAAAAGCCTCATTAAAGAGAAAAACGCGATTCTTGAGAAGTAAACTATATGTGGCATGTGTTCCAACCAAAGTGCAGGGACAAATAACCCATAAAACAGGAAAAATATCAGGCTTTTTAGTGACTTTTTAGGTTAGTTTAGATTGTAAAATGTAAAGGAAAAAACAATACATAAATAAAATATGTATTTTGCCTTGAAAAATACAATTATAATAATGATAATAATTCTTAATTTTTTAAAGACTTTTTATAATGATTAAAAAAGTGTAAGGAAAATGTTATTACTTTTTACACCACTTGACATGAACAGCATGCTAATGTCAAAATTTAAACTTTGACATTTTTTTTTCAAACTGAAATCAACATGAATACAAAGAACGCTCTCAGTTCATATCTCTACCGCTCTATATATCCAAATGAGCAAACATTGCAACTTGAGCGTGTTACCCATTTGGTAGAGATGACCTAACCTACTTACTATACCCGCTTACATTTGATGACAGGTGTTTTTTGCCCAAGAGAAATCATTTGGGGGTCCATTAAATCTGAATGTCTAGAAACACTGTTTGGTTTAACTCACTATTCAGTTTTCAGGTTCCTGGCTGTAAGCGAGCACTAGGACCAAGTCATGAGTCTGTCTTTCCATTGAAATGCCTCTGAAGCAGCAGAGTGGTCCAGGCTTGAGTTTCTGTATCATTTGTCCAGGTGGAGAAAATAGAACCTGTGCCTCCTCTAAATCTGTCACCTCTGGCTCAGAGCCATGAGAGAGGGGGAGTGAAGGACAGATAAAGAGAGACGAGAGGCAGCAACAAACAAGAAGAAAGAGAGGACTTAAAGACCTAACGTGCATACAAACTGATATTCCATAACTATGCCACAAAACTAGATTCAAGACATGTGATGCGTACTGAGAGATGCCAAACTGCATTAGTCACTTGTAGTTAGTAACTTCTCATTCTACCCACCCATCGTGATGGTTGAGTGGCAAACATATTGCTAAAGAAGGAATCCTGTGTTCATGTGCAACATTGCTAAAAGTCCAATCATACCAAGCTTTTGCTTAAGAAGGAGGATTATGGGTAAACAGATGTCTCTTACCTTCTCCTGACCCATGAAAATTTCACCAGTTTGTCTCCTGGTTCAACTAAAAGGGTCTTGGGCAAGAACGTTTTGACACGGCTTTAAAGTATAGTGGCCACTTGAGACTTGAGTGGAGAACGACAGATATGCGCTTCCTCTTTCACCTACATTTCTTAGACATCATTCAGAAGACAGTCTGTTGCATTGTGCTGGAAATGACACTGTCGAATGAATGAACCTTTGCCTGGATGAATCTATAAACCAGCTGCAATGCCCTAATACAATGCAATAATAGACAAATGTTAGATGATTTTAGGATATTAAAATGAGAAGTTGAAATTACCTTGATGTGAATTTAATATTCTTAATGCAAATTCGGTCACACTTAAGTTTGGGGACCAATCAGTTATGGGCTAGGATTTAGGGATATAAAACATTGGTCAAGCAGAATAAGGCATTAATACATGCTTTATAAGTACTAAAAAACAGGCAATATGCTACTAATATGCATGCTATTAAGCAACTAGTTAATAGTGAGAATCGGGCCCAAGAGTAAAATTGCTGCACTAAATTTACAGTTACCGCATAAGCAAGGGATAATGTACAGTCAGCAGGTCATTACTGCAAAATAAACCCTGACAGGCTAATCAAGACTTCATCATGAAGAGATTTACATTGCATTTTAAATTCACAGGGTCGCTATTGTTCGCTGCTTCCGGAGCTGTGAGCTCCCTAAAGTTCACTTCGTTTATGTGGATGCCCTGCAACACTATCAAATGAAGACAACACTTGAGTCTCACAGATTAGAGGTTTCAATTATAATGATATATAATATACTTCTGAAAACAACTATGAATCTAATGCCAATTACTTTTATATTTTATCCTTGTGAATTTAGAATATAAATATTTGTAATATATTTAAATACTAAAGTTTAACTAAGTATAACATATAATTTGACATGCTTAAAACTAAATCATGGCTGTTATGTTTAATACAAAGTTAATGTAGTTAATGGCACTGTAAGGGTGACATATTCAGCAATTTATTTCTGCTTGTTATTTCACATCTAAGATTAATTAGGCTGAATAAAAAACACCTTTTCACTGTCTTTATTTTGAACAAAAATTTCATGAAGTACTGTGCAGTGACTGGTAGGCATTTCCTTCTCCACTTTCTGAAAAGTGAGGTACCGTATCAATGTACAGTTGTTCCTGTGTTGTTTGAAGTTCGCATTTTATGTTTTTTATCCAAAGTGATTTAGAAATGAGGAACACCACAAGCAATTTGTGAAAAATCAGTAAATAAATGGACAATGTTTGAGTATTAAATTTGATAATTATTTGAGAAACTCATAATGATACTGGAGAGATGAAACTTGGTTGTACAAAAAAATCAGTTGAGAGCAATGTAATAACTTGAATGCAGTGTAATAAACAGAGGATTATTAAAAGTTTAAACACACAGAACTGGTGATATTCTCAGTGTTTGTACTGCTGATGGCAGTATTGTATCAAGTCACAACAACACAGAGTAATGTGTACCATTTAACCAATATTGAGTGATATGTTAAAATGATTATGGTTTTTAAGTTGTAACTAAATTTGCAATACACGGCCTCTCTCTCTCTCATGGGTGCTGGTAGTTTAATGGTTAAGAATCTGGGTATGCATGTTGATGAAAAACAAAGCTTGCATTTCAATGCCAGGTAGAGTGACTCCTGAAACCAAGAGAACTTTCTCTTGTCTCAAATGTTCATTTGTAAAAGTTTCCCTATAGCAAAAGTGTATTGGATTTTTTTTTTTAAATAATTAAATAATATTAACAGATCAATGTGTGTTTAACTGTTTGGAATAGAGTATCCCAAACACTGGGAAACAAGACATCGGCAACAGAAAATAGCAGGGAAAGCGTAGTATACCTCTGCCAACCACTGCCACAATGTTTCCAATAAATTTGCCAAAGTTTTGAGTGTATTTCAAAGTTTTGGCCACCACTGAATAATGAATAGATAATGTGTTTGTCAATTTTAGACAGTTTTTCAGTCTCAGATTCATCCATAAGTTTGATCAAGGCCTTAAAATTTAGACTAGTAAATGAGGTCTTTTTAGAAAACTGCCAAAATATTGTGTGCCTCTCCATATCATTGCCAAGTTTATAGGTGTGTTGAGGTAGATCCCATCCTTGCCTGTAGGATCCCGCCACTATGACAAGTTTGAACCGCCGACTGTGTTTGATGTTGGAAGATGATGAGTCATCAAAGCTTGTCTTTGCTCATATCTATTTGCATGCAGACGACTCTTCCCAGGTTTATATTACTGCTTTAATCCAAGCGTGCATTGGTGTAGTTTTGTCATTTGTTTAATGCTAAACAGCTATTGTAGATAACTTATTCTCGATAATTCGATAACGCTTTATTTTAAGGTGTCCTTGTTATTGCTATTACAATAACAATAAATGATGCACAATTACATGCAAGTAACCCTAAGCCAAACCCTAATCCTAACCCTAACCATATAGTAAGTACATGTAGTTTATTAATATTACCCAGAAATGTCTAATTGCAATGTAACAAGGACACCTTAAAATAAAGAGTATCCCTCAATTCACTAAAAACTTCAAATTCGGCTAAAAATGTTGATCTTTGTCAGACATAGAGCACGTACACTTCGGGTTGTTGTGACTCATAGAATATGCAGTTACCTGTTCATATAGTCCTGTGTGATTTAATGCAAATACCTGCACCCTCTTGTCAACTAAAATAATGCCACAAATTACTGACAAATATATTAAGACGTATGTTTTTCAATGTAGCTTTAGAATTCAACCGCTCAGTGAGGATTTCAAAGAATGTTAGACAGATATTATGTTATGTAAAGCTGCTTTAAAACAATGTTTAGTGTTAAAAATGGTATACATATAAACAATAAATAAATAACAACTACCAAAAATGAAAGGTTATATTTTATAGTTTAGATCTGCATCTACATTGTGCAAATTTCTGCATTATCTCATTCAATCGTCTCCGATCAGTTAACAAATTTTCTGCATGCATAATACACAATGTTTTTCTTAAAAATGTCAGATATATGCAAGATCTTTGGAAATCTGCTTTGCAGATGGGAAACTTGAAAACCACTTCATAAACTGGAAAAAGCAAATTATCTTGAGCAGAGCATAGATTACACAAAGAAAAGGTGCTAAAATGAAAACAATTCTTCAGCATTGTAACAGTCTGGTACATTTGTGAATGATTTGGATTCTGGAATGCAGTGAGATGTTTGTTGTTATAGGTGGACAGTTGGCTTACTGTAACTCCACCGGGAGTTCTAAATGTGGGAGGCCTGCGTGGGGGAGAGAATCCAATCCACCAACTCTTGATCTGTAATAGTTTTGGTATGTTTTCCTGACAAGCCTGTGATTCGTTGACCCACTGACGGCTCTGTGATGTGGTGGAGGTCTGGTCTTAATAGGCAGTCTTCCGGTTTTTTGTGGTTTTCAAACCCCAGCCAGAATGGCAAGAGACCCCAGCATTGACTCAGATTTGGTTCAGTGCTGGTAAGCGTGATTAGTTTCTCGTGAGAGTTCAATTGATCTGCTTTGTGTCACTGTTGAAAGAACTGATCCTAGTTATTTATTTGAATAAGAGCTTTTGTTCTTTGATGACTCATGGGGGAGCTGATGGTTAAATCATTAGGAATCTGCACACTGTTAAACCTGCCCCAGTTATTTTGGTTCAGTAGGTTACCCAAGTATGCATTCAACATGAAGGAAATATTCTTTGACTTAGTCATTTGTAGAGTCAGCAGACAATGTTAGTCTGTAACTTCTCTTATCCAAATGTGACTCCTCATCAGAGCTTGTTATATTATTAGATCTTAAGAGCTCTTTGTCTCATCTAAGAGTAAGGCACAGGTGTTTTCCGATGTTTGAATAGTCAAGCACTTCTCTGTCAAGCACTCTTTCCCTTTCACTAATAATACATGACCGCACACACAACCCCTGCTTTCTTCTTTCTTCTTTGGCTGCCTCGTTCTCTCTCTATCTCTCTCTCTCTCCAAGTAGTCTTCCTCAACCTTCTCTCCTGAATGTTGATTGTCTGATGAGTGTTAATGTGTTGGCCCCCAGGCATTTGTCATGTATTTCAAAACCATCTGACTGTTGTGCACTATCTAGCTATTATTAGAGACTGGCAAAAACGGCTGCTCCATGCTCCCAGTCAGCGGAAAAAGTGTGTAGGCTATCTAACTGGTAGAGAGGAGCTGAATGATCCTCAAGACCCAGACTAGAGTCTTCAGGGAGGAACGTTGCTGAACTGCACAGCAATAGTGGCAATTTCATGCTCTTATGAAACAGATTTTTGTAAGAGTTGTTTTGCAAAGTAGTTCATGACATGCTCTTTGTGTGTATTTCCAGAGTCTGGTCATTTGATGAAAGGGAATCTCATATGAGATTCTTGGTAGCGCTAATGCTCAGTTGCCCCATGGAAATGCTCCTTCAAACACTCACAGCCTTGATTTTGTGCTTGTGCTAACTTGTTTCATAAAAAGCTTATTAAAGCCGGAACATGATTTTCACGTAACATTCTGATTGTGTGTCCATGTCAGACAAGTTTAACGATCCTCATTTTCTTTTGACCTGGATAAATGAATTTATTAAAAAAAAATGCATAAAAATACAAAGTTATGTTCACACTTGCACACACCCCTTCTATGATATGACTGTTTTTCATTTCTAAATTAAAATAAATTGTAATATTTTGTTATGCAAAAATGTCAGGGTAATACAACTGTCATGAAGAAAAATTTTTAAATATTTTTGTTAGCGAATAACGACTATTATGTGATTAACATAAAACAGGAAATGATAATGTGTGTGTGTGTGTGTGTGTGTGTGTGTGTGTGTGTGTGTGTGTGTGTGTGTGTGTCTCTTTAGATAATGTGATGGCAGAGGTTAGGTTAGTTGTAAAATGTCATGTGGAAGGAACTTGATGACTACATTTTAGTTTCTTTATTTTTTAGTGTAAATAAAAAGTGTAAACATTAGACATTAAACTTGCACCACATTTTCCATATGAGAATTGTTGAATTCTGGTAAACAAGTATTTATTATGTTGTAATGTCCCTTGTTTGGGAAAATTAGACTGCAATATGGCTTTTTGTTTTAAACATTGAGGATGGATGGATTTGGTTGCATGTTTAAGCAATCTGATCTTCATTCATTTTCTTGATTAAGAAAACAGCAGGGAATCCCTCCTCCACACAGAAGTGCTGAGAATGCACCTCTGATGGGTGTGAAATGTTATACAGTGTCTAAGAGAAACTGAGGAATCTACATTAACCTGAAGAGGGTCACGAGTAGGCTGACTGCAGAATGTAGCCTGCTGCAGTTGTTTGACAAGCTCCCTCCCTTCTAATTTATTAGAGTAAACATTTTCATTCTTTTTATAACGTAAAACATGTATCATTTAATTTCATTGCAAAAAAAGCTCAAGTATACCATTACACAGCTAAAAACAGCCTGAATCAAAACAATCTGATCCACAGACAAAATAATAGTGAAGTGTTGTGATTCATTCTTGCTTTAAGCCAGAGATCACTCTCAAAATGCTTCAGATGTGTGTGTGTGTGTGTGTGTGTCCTTGTTTATGCTACATTGATGTCCCCACAAGGATAGTAAAACCAGTAAACGTTGACCTTATGGGGACATTTTTTAGGTCCCCATGAGGAAACAAGCTTAAAAATCATACAGAGTGAGTTTTTTTGAGAAAGTAAAAATGCAGAAAGTGTCCTGTAAGGGGTAGGTTTAGGTGTAGGGTCGGTGTAGGACAATAGCACATACAGTAAGTACAGTATAAAAACCATTACGCCTATGGAAAGTCCCCACAAGGATAGCAAACCAGACGTGTGTGTGTGTGTGTGTGTGTGTGTGTGTGTGTGTGTGTGTGTGTGTGTGTGTGTGTGTGTGTGTGTGTGCATTCTGGCAGCATTTCGGTAGTCCTGAAATATGTTTTCATGAATGTCAAATAAGAAGACAAAAATTAGCCATAGAACAACAACGAACCACTGTTGGACAGAATGTACCTTTAATGTATATATTGTATTAATAATTGCATTTGAGCTCAGTTTAACTAACTACAATTAAACATACATAAATACATTAACTTCAATCAAATATACATAAAAATAACACATTCAAAAATTAATTTTGTACATGAATTCAGAAACAGAAACAATTCATGCTTAATTTACCACTGATGTCTAAATGTCTGATTTACTCTTCACTGTGGGCTTGTCTTAGCAAATGTTTATATATTCAATTGTATTAATAATTAAGTATATCATGTCATTATTTCTATTAGATTTTTATTGACTGACAACCCAGGTTTGAATATTAGTAGTGGATTTGATCACTGTATTTTTAAAAAAATGAAATGAACATTTTATATGTATGTTTTTGCTTACAGTGTTTCTATCTGTTCTGTCAAATAAACAGCGAGTATTGTACAGCATTGTCTCGGTGAAGCACACATACACATAATCATGTACGTCTGCCACTGCCAGCCTTGACAGAGAGGATCCGGCAGTCTTCTAAACTTCCCCTGTGTTACCGAAGCAGACTGAGTTTGGGTGGCCCTCCACCTTCTAAAAATATATGAACTCCATTCTTTACAGATTAATATGAGAGCCCTGAACACACACACACACACACATACTCAGACAGAACTATGGCGTTTTCACAGTCATTAGCATTCATCATCATCTTTGTCTGCTGTGAGGGGAAAAAACAAAATTTTTAAGCTCTGAGAACTCAGCACTGTCTCCACTGATCAAGTGAAGCCTGCACTGCGTGATTAAACACAGGAGCTGTAAAGATGAATTTGTATGTTCCATGTCATAACTTCCTTTGTGGTTGAATTAACATTTAAATCCACCAAGTTCCTGCTCAGCTGTATTGTTGTGTGCAGATCAAATATGAGGATGGAAACAACGTGAGGGATGAGGACGAGGATAGGAAACTTTTACCTTTACTTAATTACATTCCAAGCCAAAACATCTTTCTACATTCTTGAAAAACATTGGGTTCCTTGTTATCTGGAAGTAAAGAAATAAATAACATTAAACATTGAAAAACATTTGAAATCTCATTCGCACTTCTGAATATTCAAACATGCTGAGGCTCGATCAATCATGAAATAAAACAGCCAGTGGCATTGAGAATCACTGACGTCAAACTTGGTGCAGTGTATCTTCACATGGCATATTTGTAATTAATAAAACTGAATTTTGAGAGCATTAGCCCAGGGAAATATTTTCAGCAAATCAAGATGTTTCAGTCTGTTCATTTACACGAAGCTATTATATGCCTTCAGAAGATTTGGACTATGCATAAACTTTTATGATGCTTTTTGTCTTTTTTATTTTTTTTAAGAATGGTTAAATGCTGCTACAATATCTGTCTTAAAATAGTATTCTTAATTTTACAATTTTTAATGCTCTGCCCAAAGGGAGTCATGTTTTTTTCAAGAATATATATTACGCTTACACTGATGTTATCATGCATAAACACACAGATGCTTGTAAATAGAAACTCGTATACAAAATTATTCACACTTCTTTGTATATAGAAATTCATGCACAGATGCATATACTCAAAGGAAATATGAAATACACTTAAACTGTTTTGTAAAACTTTAAACTTATTGTATTATAATTATATTCACAAACACACACACACACACACACACACACACACACACATTGGGTTTCCATGTTTTATGGGGACTCTCCATATGCGTAATGGTTTTTACACTGCACAAACTGTATTTTCTATCCACTTACACTAACCCTTAAATTTTAGAGAAAAAAATAAATTTTTATACTTTATACAAAGTATTATTATACTTGTGGGGACATTACTATGCTTACCCATGCCATAGATTTTCACTTTTTTTTTACAGCCAGTTATAAAATACTATAGACTAATCCACACCCTATTTTAATTTTTCTTTTCATTTTAAAAATGCAAACAAATAATATTTAATCTTTTCATTAATTAAAAATATTTGCAAATCATATGTATTTAATGTCTGCATCCACTGAAATACACTGTAATTAATTATTTATTTTGCTGATTAGTCATATTTTCAGGCTGAGCTCTAACCTCATAAAAGCTCTGATCTGTATCTAGGTATATAGAGTAATGAAAAAAACAAACAAGCAAACAGAATAATTCATTAATTCTACTATTGATTCTAATTGCATAATTGATTATCAAGTGGATAATTACAAAGAGTGATTGTACTTTTACTGGAGTAATATTTATCAGTATATGAGTTTAAGTTGTTTTCATTTGAGTTGATTTGTTTACTTGCACACACTGAAAAGAGTGTTATTAAGAAATTCTGTTCTTTTAGAATATCAGTATTGCTGGTTTAGAATGATTTGGGGAATTTTTACTTCCCTTTTATATGATGGCCAATGATTTCATGTGAATTTTATGCAACCGTTATTTTATTATTTTCTGATATGATCAAATATGCATGTTTTGTATGTTTTATGACATGGTTAATTTCTACAGACAGTAAGCATTTTACAGTAAAACTTCTATAACGTGTAGAAAACAAAATGTAACGATATTTAAAGCTGTGATTTATGCTGGTATCCATCAAAGAAAAGCATGCCCAAGTATTTTAAACTGTACAAAAGGCAATAAACAGGATTTTATTTTATCTCTGCATTCTCAACAGAAATGCTTGATTTTAAAGGACTTAGTTTGGCAGTTTGTCAAGTACCAGAGGCAATTTCTGAGAATTTAAGGATCTTGTGATATCAGGTGACAACATTACATCTTCAAATAAATTTTACATGGTTTCACAGAATTTAGTCATGGAACAGTTATTCATCAAAAATATATCTGACAATGATACTGTTTTTATTCACTTTAATTGTATTATTTTCAGCTGTATTTACATACAGTGTAAATGGAGTATTTCATTATTATATAAAATGCCAGAACCACTTGAATATCGTTAATATTACTCTGAACGAACAGTCCGTTTATCTTAGTTTCACTGCTATCTGATAAGAGATTTAGCCTCTGGCTTCATGTCATGTGCATGCCCTCTTTGGGACAGAAGATGTTTGCAAACACACACACACACACACACACACACACACACACACACACACACACACACACACACACACACACACACACACACACACACACACACACACACACACACACACACACACACACATACATGCACAGTGTGTGAGAATGTTAGCTAGTTGAAAGCAATGATAACAACAACGAGTAAACAAATTAGAATTCATATGCAGCCACCATCACACAACAAAATGTTAAAGATGTAAAAATAGCTTCCTTTTGATCAACTCGCATCACAGTATACAAAGAATATATTTTAACGTCTGGTTTAAAGTTCATAGACTACACTTCAAACCAGGCTCTAGTTTGTTCATTACTGTTTTCTTTCCTCTAAGTTACTCCTTTGGGTGTCGTAGACTTTGGTGCACATATGGGTGTGCTGGAGGAGAGAGTGGGAGAGGCATTACATCTATTTTTAAAAAAAATAAAATTCCTTTAAATTAATGTGTGCCTGTGAGTGAATATGCGTGTGACTGGTCTAAACGAGTGGGTGAAGGGGTTATGGGTCAAGGATTCTTAGCTCTCAGGAAAACTTCCACTTACCTCACAGGAACAATCAATCCTCACCCACGCAAATCTCAACAAACCTTTATGGTCTTGACTGTGAATTTAAAACAAAGCCTAACAGGCCTACTAAAGACCTGCATATTCGAACAGCAAAATTCTTTAATTTTGCATAAAAATTAATGTCTGCTGCTGGTTTGAATAACAGTTTGTGTTGCAAATTGTCTTGTTTGTCTGGTTCATTTGCATTGGTTTCCCCAAGAAATCGCAAAACAGTTTAGTGGAGGTTCACCTCACGCAGCTCTGCGACGGTGGCCATAATTCAGTACTGTTGACTTTTTGTAGGTTCACTGCACGGGCCTGCTATGGTAAACTCACTCTTTGCTTCTCAAGTTGGTGATTCTGGCACAGAACACTCACACCTTAGATGGGGGCCCCATCTGTTCTGCACACAGACAGCATATCAAAAAATAATGGTTACAGAACACAAATAATGTGAAATTGAATTAGTTCTTCCATGAGTGCTCTCATTTTATATGAAATTTAAATTTTGTGCTTATGTGATAAGATATTATGGTTTTTATCTAAAACCACATGTATGCAGGCACGATTCTTTGGCATGCAATATGTCTAATTATGGATTATTCATATTTTTGTAATATCAGAAATTTTAGAACCTTTTATTGGTAAATGTTTGGAAATTAGGTACTACAGTGGAATAGTGTTTCTTAAATAGACTACTGTTTTAAGTATAAATGTCTCCCTCTAATTGAATTCATGGTATTTTAAGAATTAAAAGCAATTTATTCAAATTTTAAAAAGTAATGTTAATTTATCTTTCAATATTTTTCTAAAAGCCTGCCATCCTCACTGCTGACTCAGTGTTGCCTCTTTCTCTTATAGAACATAAGGCTTATGCAAAGATAGAATTATCATGTATAATTAGTACAAACATTTCCATTTCCATAAATAATTAAATACATGCTATAATATAAGGCAATAAATTACTGCAGTTATTACAGAGATGCCATGTGGCAACAGTCACATGGTCTCAGTTTTCAATAAACAGTGTTAGACAACTATTAAATAACTACTTATCACAAATACATCACAAAATCCAAAAGTAGAATAAATATATTTAATAACGCAATTTTAGGAGTGCTTCACTGTGTTTATTTCCTCTATGGGTAGCCTGGTAAGTTTTTTTTTTTAACCTTTTAATTCCAGCAATGCTATTTGAGGCACTATTTCTCTGAATAAGAAAAGAAAATCAGAAAAGAAAAATCACGTTGTTATACAATACACAGAACCATTACTATATTATATTAGTATATTATATTCATTTGTTATATGTTTATTATACACATTACATGATAATTGAAAATTATTTTTAAAAAACAAAAATGTATGAGTTGTCTTGGATCCAGCTGTCCATTAGGAACATTAATTCTAGCAGCCTCTCCAGGGTACCACTGCAAGCTTCCTGATGAAACCCCTGCCTACATCAAGTAATCCATCCACATATCAGCGATATTAAACATAAGTGAATTGCTCTCCTGTGGAATAAGCTTTTCAGGATACAGGTTAAGCCTGATTTCATCATGCCGAAAGCCGTGGCAATTAACCACGAATCACTGTGCATAAACAGCCAAAAACCTACTACCAGATTTTCAGTACCATCAAACACTCAAGAAGGAAGAAAACAGAACCTGACTTTGTTGATTTAAAGGCTTAAACATTTGAGCTCCCATTTTGAGTTTTTTTTCTTTTTTAAATGCATATACTCCATAACAGTAACCCTCATGCTGAACATGAATCATAGATATATAATCATGCCAATTCAAAAAGTTGTATTTGCCAAGTGCCAAGACTGGGATTTCAGTGAGTTGTTTATTTAACCTTTCCTCCTCCCTTTCACTCAGTCATATTGAGAAACGCTAAGACCTGATGGTAGCACACATCCATATTAGTTCTTAATTGTTTCATGCTTATGTTTCATAAGCCATTTTACATAGAGTTTACTGTTGCATAAATCCCAATGACACTAAATCATGTTTAAAATGAAAGAGAATGCACATATTATTTATATACAATACCTTCCCACCCTTTCCAAGGATAAAACTAGCATTGACCTCTTATTTGCTCTGGAGGTTGTTCAACTATGCATTTTCCAACTTTTATATTGGAAGGTGGCAGCAGAAATCAGGTCGGGTAAGTTTAGCCTGGAGGGGACCAAGGAGTGTTGGGGGTGGGGGTGGTTGCTGCTGCCTTTCTACATTTTGTTTGCACATTGCCTCTCAGTTGTTGTATGTGGACCAGCTTTTTTTGGATCCCACACCCACATGACTGCAGAACCCAAGGAGATGTTTGGAGTTGACACTTGTTAATAGGGTGTGTCCTGTTCCAGTGGTGACTCATCAACCTCCCTGAGATTCACCTGTATACTGAATGTGTGCTTTTACCTTTACAAACGTGAGAACAGAAACACATTTTTAATCAGGGCTACTTGCATTTTTGCTTGGCAGATGACTGCATATTATAAACATACACCACCAGTAATCATTAAGTTTTTTAAATGTTTTTGAAGGAAGTCTCTTTTTCTCAAAAAGACTGCATTTATGTGATCAAATATTATTGTATATATGTAATATTGTGTTTTCTGAATGACAATATGACACTGAATACTGAAGAAATGGTTTCTGAAATTCAGCTTTTACATCATATAAATTAAATGTTAATCTAGAAAACATTTCTTTTTAAATTGTAATAATATTTTACAGTTTTACTGTATATTCAGTATTTTCGGTCAAATAAATGCAGCCCTGGTGAGCATAAGAGACTTCTTTCAAAAACATGAAAGCTAAAGACTTATTCCAAACTGGTAGTGTAAACATGAATAAATGTCTTTGCATTTTATCATCAGAGTATCAAACCAAGTGGAATTACAAAATACAGATCAACCATACTTTTCCGCATGCAGAATATGGAGAAAACAACTGTCCAAATCCTGTAATTGTATCACATCCTTCGCTGTCTGCAATGTTCCACTATCCTGGGGACATTTCTGACAGTTGAGCTAAAAAAAAACGAATTTGTGTTTGTAAATGTACGTTTCTGAACAACTTTTTCAACTTTTGATTTCATATGTAGCAAGAAATTAGTATTGTGGTAATCAAGTATTGGCTTATTTCTCACCAAAGCTCTCTCTGTTTTGTTGTAGATCATTGGACCATTATGCTGCATCAGAAGCCTGTCCAAAATCAGTTACGCACCTTCGCACACAAACACCGCCTACAAAGTCATTGCCTGATAGAGCAGAGAGTCAAGATTCTGGATGCAGCCAATAACTCTGACACAAGTAGCTTAATAGTCATGGCAAAAACAGTGAAAATGGTTCAAAGGAAAGGTCAAGTAATTTTGTCATAAGTTCACTTACACATTCTATGGCCAAATCATTTTTGGGACCACTGTATGTGTGTTTAGGGGCCTTGCTCTGAAGTTCATAGATGGTGTATAAAAACATATGCATTTCTACATAAGCTCAGTCAATATGGTCTTATCCGAAGATGTTCAAAAGTTATGTTTTTTTGTTGTTGTTTTTTTTTCCCAACAGGATCATTGTGCACTGCAATTCGCTGTCCCTGTGGACGCAGGTTGTTGCTGGAGACAGACAGAGTGGGCAGTCTTCACTTACCTCAGACAGAGTCATGAACAGGCAGGCAGCAGCGAGGAGGAAGAGAGAACCTCGATCCTGTGATAGCCATATGAGATTCCACATGCTCTGATGAGTCATTTCTCCCTCCCTCCCTTCCTCATCCCCCACTCCCTCCCTCCCTCCCTCCCTACATATGAAGCGTATGAGCCTGAGTCATCAGCTAGCTTTCTTTCTCTTGCTCCAACCATGCTGCCTTGTCTCTTTTCTTTCTTACCCACCCTTTACTTCTTTCACTATTTCTGTATCAGTTACGGTGCCACCACTTTCTACCTGCCATTCACATTCTCTCTCTGCCTGTGTGAAACTAATAGCAGGAGAACAATCGGTTAGAAATGTACATACATTCTGAGCAACGGCATTGGTATTCCCCCATTCACATCAAAAATTCCCCTCACTGTTTGCCTGGGAGACAACGGATGGCCCTATGCCAAGATGTCAAAATGCACCGTGAATGAGAGAAGCAGATATATTTGATATATTTGAAGAGTTACTGATTTGAATGCGCAACAGATCTCAAGCACTGGGATCTGGATTTTACTGCATACAAACATTTTTAGTACCTGAAACGTAACCAAATGTAGTGACGAAGCTCCGATTTTATAAACACTCTTCTTTAAAGGATGATGTCCATAAGGAAAGCACATTTTGGGGCTAATCACTATATTACAGATCCTGTGGGAGCGGTTATGTTAGGACTGATTTAAGAGCCTTTAATCGCTGAGCATTGCAAGAGCAATAAGGATTTTTAGGGGCATTATGACTGGGTCAGTATAACACAGCTGCCCCTAAAAGTCCCTCACTTTTCTTGCTGACTTATTCACAGATTCTTTGTCTGACATCTGCCTGCTGTTCAAGAAATGTTTAAGGTTTATACCATGGCTCTAAAGACTCAAACTAAAGCCCAAAGTAAAGGTCAGGCTGGACAATAATATCCCTCCTCTCCCTGAACAAGGGCCAACCATAATGTCAGACCCTTATTATTAGAATGCATTAAATGGCTAAACTATTTCAAATGACAAACTGTGTTTTTTTATCTGAACGCAAAGCGGTTTACAGCAACTGTCATTTACAAATTACAACACCCCTTGATCATTCAGGCAGATTTTTCACAGTACATAACTATGTGTGCCCTGCTTGTTATAATCAAATTATGCAAATAAAGTATTATAATATTAATAGAAGTCAAAGCAGGTGCTTAATGCAAACTCCTGAGAAACGGTCTGGTAAAATGATAAAACAACTTGCTAATAGTAAATGTGGAAAGAATTAAATATGAAATTGAAAGATTACGTTTTTGTGAAATAATTGGTAAAACCAATGTATGTTTTAACCGGAATATTTTGATCATATTATGGGTATTTTTAAATGCACGCTTTTAATTCCTATATTATGTGCTAAGGTAAAATATAGCAAATTAGATATTTTATGGTATCTGAATAGGAATTAATCTTGTAACATCTAATGAAATAACTTTTACATATACAATTCATTATAACTGCATGCTTTGCATGTGCTGCATTGGAAGAGGTTAGTTTACAATGATTACAGGCTTTTGCAACTGTCAAGATGTGTGACTGAGCCAGAACAATATACAAATCCTTTGGGAAACTATTGGCAGGCAGCTTTGAGAACTGCTTAATAAGACACACTGTATCAGACATGCTTGGTAGCTATCCCAGAATTCATACACACACTAACAAAGCTGTCTGTAACGTGCCTCTGCCACTCCTTATACAGTACATTTTTTTTTAATGAGAACTGACATACTTTTAATTTCACAGAAACTTTTTGACGTCTTTTTGATATCTTGTTGTACTTGAACTCAGAATCTTACTTTCGACTTAAAAGACTTTTATTTTGTGTTCGAGTCTATTAATTGCAAAATCTGCAAAAATAAGTCAAAAAGGAAATTTTTTAGTAAACAAAAAGGCCTAAATTCCAATTTGTTTGAATTTTTATATTTTCTACGTTTTGATTGTAAGTATATGTCTGACATAAATAATATGACACCTATCTACGTTTTATAGGCCTGCTGAAAAATATTCATAACTAGTGTATTATATATTTAATTTGAACATTCATAACATAACGCAAGTTAACAAAATAATTGGCTGATACAAGCCTAAACTAGTAGGCTAATAATCCTTTGCATCAAATAATCTTTTGTATCAATCATTTTTCTCTTTCTTTTAACTACACATATAACTTTTGTTAAAGTTAACAGATAGCCTACTGTAAAACTGCTTATGACTAAAGATAATTACTAAAGATTTAAACTAAAGATTTTTCAGCCTATATATATGTATTTAATTATATTAGTTTAAGAATACATACATTACATTTTTCATATAAAATATTTTAAGTACATAAATAATTCTGCATTTAAATCATAACTAAAAATCAAAGGATTAAGAATTTTTTTTTTTTAAAGTGGAACGAACGGAAATTAATTTTTTTTTATGTTATCAATAATCCCATCATCAACGAATAGAACAGAATCTTTAACTATTTTATTCTGTTGTGTTCTATTTCAGTACTTTATTATTATCAATACTAGAGGTAAACTCCACTATACGCACACACACACACACACACACACACACACATACATATTCAGCACGGTCAATTGACAGAGATGGTCACATGGGCCGAAAACTGGGACTTTGTAGGCCAGTTGAATAAAAGGAAAACTCACCTTGCCCGCAAAGACCCAGCCTCTGACACACTCTCAATTGTTGCTGAATTTTGCCTCAGGTTGCGTGATCGTGCGTTAAAAGTGTTAGTCTGCGTTAATCTATGACATTTGCAACAGACCATCGGCATATCTCGGAAACGCGATTATCCCAGCAACGCATATGACATGAGAAATAACGACACGACGCGTCTAGTGAAGAGCGCGCGAGCCTATCCAGCCGCCAGGGTCTCACTTTTTACCTGTCATTTTCACCATGTCCACCACCAGCCTTCCTCCTTGGACCTTCTTTAGAAAGAATGGGCATATCGCCTGAAGAAGAACGGAAAATGTTGCCGTGTAGTGAGAAGTTGCTGCCACTCTTCACACATTATCATCACCCGCCCCCTTATTTGCGCTCAACTCCTCATGAAGACACAGTATATCCACAGGGACCGCTTACAACACTCTCCCTTTGCGCAAAAGTGGATGAAGGGAAAAAGTCAATAATACGCGGTGGAACAGTGAGCCTCGTTAATGCGCAAGCCTTTTGAAATTCTCCATGTATGCTGTTTTAGCCAGAGCGACCCCATGTGCTCGTTATTAATGAATTATCCATCTGGCTGCTGTAGACATATCATATTTGTACATGTTGCGCTCAAGCGCCACCGACTGGTTCCTTCGACCACATGCGGAATAAATTCTGTCTGGGACCAGAATCAGAAAATCCTACTATGGTGAAAGCTTGGCTTATGAATATTAATTAGGCCAGGCTGACGTTGCTTAGTAACCCTCCAAGAGTGTCCATTCACGTACCCTAATTAATTTTTAATCTTTGGTTACTCTTTAGTTAAACCGCTTGCTGGTTTGACCTACTGGTTAGACGTCACTCAAACTAATTAATATTCATAAGCCAATACTTCATCGTAGTAGGATCTGTATATCCGCGCCCGGGACCTCCCAAAATTGGATCGTTGATGTGACTGCATAGCCTGGCTATTTCAAGATACTCTGTAGAACCAATAAATCACGTCCTTTACGTGCTATCAAAACACCTACTGATTTAGTGGCATTTTATAAAAATAAAGAAATGAATGAAATATATATATAAACACGGTTTAGTGCTTTTACTTAATATATAATTTGAAGAATCCATTATTATTACTACATTATTATTTATGTCGCCTCTAAAGTCTGTTAAGTGTTTAAATTTAATGTCCGCGTAACAGCATTTAAAAATTGTGCTAAATTTATTTCTGGTCTTTATAGGTCTTTTTTGAAAACTGAAATTATCCTGTCATTAGGCCAACAGACTGTAAATGTATGCTTTTTTTGGGATTCCCATTCTAAAGGCTCTCATTGCAGTGTGGAGCGGCCCCCTGTGGTGACATTAATATGTATGTGTATTTATTTATTTATACAATAAATATAAACCATTCGTACACTGGTATTATTCTACTTTTTCCACGACTGTAGATGTATAGGTAAATATTACGAGCCTATAGAACAAGTAAATTAAAAAGAACATAAAATCATATATACAGTTTTTTTTTCCCTTTTTTCCCTTCGTGTTCTCTGTTGTTGACCCCCTCCCCCCATTTATATTTAACGAGATTTGTCGTTTTGTTTACAAGTTGATTTAATTCATTGAAATTGCTTCTCAAAGGAAGACACGCCCTTTACAATGTCGTCATCACGGCAGCCGCTTCGGGCTCGCGGCGGAGGGTAGAGGATTTCTGACATACGGCCCGGTATATTTTCACAATATATTAAACTGTACGAATGACCATCCACATTGCATTCGTTATTCGGCTAACATCGGCGATCCTCTGGTGAGTCTCCATCATTGTTCATCTCGCTGTTTGCGCGAGCAGGGATGTCAGCTGATTGTTTTCATCTCTCTGACGCTTTTCTCTCATCATTCTCCAAATGCTGTTGTCTGCTTTCGGAAACTGTCTGATACTAACCCACACATAGTGCATTTTAACCAGCACAGATGATGCTTTTAGACATGGGGAGATATATGATGGGCCTAGTGAACTGAGCAGTAATGGCCTGTAAATCAGTGCAAAGTTGTTGTACAGCTCCTCATAGCCTTTTAAATTGATGATTGTGTCGGAAGTGGTACAAGCTTTTGAATTGTGCTCCAATGTCGCACTGTTGCTGTTGTTGTGTCATGCCAGGCTTATATTACACATGTAAACATGAGAGCTGTGAGTTGTCTGGGCTCGTTCAGTCAGGTGGGCTGACTTGACTGGTCAATGCAGTAACAAAAAACGCCACTATTACAAGCAAATACGTTATAATATAAAACAGCACATCTCTTTTAGTTTGTATGAAAGCCCTAGAGCTTCCTGTGAGTAATTCTTCAACTATTAAAAAATCTGGAATCTGAGGTTGCAAAAAAAATAAAAATAAAAAATAATAATAATAATTCCAAATATTGAGAAAAGTTCAGTTTTGATATACTGTATCTACGGTAGGAAATTTACAAAATATCTTCATGGAACATGATCTTTACTCAATTTCCTAATGATTTTTGGCCTACAAGAAAAATCGATAATTTTCACCCATACAATGTATTTTTGGCTATTGCTACAAATATAGCGACTTAAGACTGGTTTTGTGGTCCAGGGTCACATATGTATGTACATTGTATATGTATGTATAAGTATGTACATTATTCCCAGACAGTGTTGCTAATTTAGTTTGAGGGTACATTTTAATTTTACTAAACCCACAGGTATTTTTTCTAAAATCTTTTTTTAAAAAAGGTCATGTTGGTCAAGCTTATACTGCCTTCTGTCAATATTACTTGCTCCTCAGGCTTTCAGACTGCTGTACCAACTCTACTCTTTATTCTCTGTCCCATAGTGGGGGTGGGGTGAGTGAGGGCTGCTGTGAGGACCCTACACTGTGGGGCAGCCACACACTGAATGGTGTCTCCCACAATGAAGGCGTTGGTGGATGCAGTCTGGGCGGTGTGGAGCATCGGGGCCTCAATATATGACTACATCCACACCAGTGCCATGGAAGAACGCATTCACTCACTGGAGAGTGCTATAACCATCCACCAGTGTGTCATTGGCCTGCTCTCAGCTGGACTTGTGGCCCTCTTCACCTACATTCTGCTAAGGAAGCACTGACCCAGGTTTTCAGACATGTTTTTGTATGCAAGACTACATCAGTGACATCAGGGGGAATTCTGGAACCATGTTGATGCCAAGCTTTGTTCAATTCACTTTAAAGGGATTTTAACATTTCTGACTTTGACCTGATTGATTATTTACTAAACTTTATTAGTTTCCATTTCTGTTAAAATTTCACTACTGAATTATCTGGGTTGATGTGATTAAGAGTAATCTGGAAAACCAAAATAAGCGTATCTCTAAATTAAAAGTAGTCTTCCACCATGTCTTATAATGGACTTTTAAGCTCATTGATGGCTAACACAGAGGAAAGATTCAGAGATGCTACCTGTCCACGGTTCTTTACACAAAGCTTGGTGACAGCTGAACAAACACAAAACAACTACTGGATCAGCAGGCTTTTCAGCCTGTTTGCTGCCGTCGTCAGTGGAGTCCGCTTGTGTGTCTTGGTTACTTTTAAAAAAACATTCAACTTGCCAATGACTAAGCATAACGTAATTTATGTTAACCTATGACATCTCAGCTTATTTTTTAACATTATGGTTAATGAGAGGCATCAATGATTTTGATTAACTTGATAGAGAACTTGAAGTGTCCTTAATTGCTAAAGGTATCTGATGTAGTCAACTTGATAATGTTGTCAGTGTATTAATTATTACTATATGTAAGTGTCAAACTTTTAAGATGGGTTTTTACGTTGATTTCATGTTAAAGCTCATCGGTTAACACACCATTGTGCTTTATAGGTTCTAATTTTTACTTTGCCATATTTCCTCAGAAACTTTTTTTCCTAAGGCAAAAAAAAAAACTATTAATTTTACACCTGTTCTGTCATAGCAAAATGAATGTCTAGCTTTATAATGCAAAAGAAAAGTCAAGAATATTTTGACTTTGAATTGATGCTACCTAAAGCATTTCTCTACTGTACTACGTTTGAATTGAACTTGTGTTTTATTTGGTGTGCTGGTCCAAGTGAGGATCTGTTAAAATTCAATGTAAAGCATTTCTTTAACAAAGACCATGTCATAATAAAATATTTATTACCGGAACAACAGAAAAGCACAAATGTTTACGCACCAGCATGTTTGAAACATTTCAGAAGGATCAGGAAATTGGTCTTTTCAAAGAGAACTCACTGAAGCCAATTTGTGGTCCAAATATGAACAATACAGAAAACACACTGAAGTCATGCTGGTGTTACATGTGCCCGGTCTGCAGAAGTGTGTACTTCGTGGTAAAGCGCTCAACACTTTCGCCCTCCAGGGTCTTAACAGCCCTCCAGTGGAGCTTCCCGCAGTTCTCTGGGTTTCCATGCCTTCCCAGCTCTTCCTTGATGTATTCCATCCAGAGATCTAAGACATTAAATTATTTTGGTTGATCAGTGAAATATACTAAAAGTATGAAAGAGAGTTGCCTCTTTAAAGGCTGAAAGCACTGAATCACACTTACCTTCATCTGAGGAACCGAATTCACGAAGCGCTCGCTCATAGTAGTCTCTCAGGTTACTCATCTTTGGCGTCTCCTGAGAGAACACCACAAATCAGTAATACACCATACATGTTTATATACACACGTCTACTGGTTACTAAATATTTTAGACACCTGTCACCAGGTGCTAAATAACTTTTACCTGCTCTTTTTCAATCTCGGCCATCTTCATGAAGAATGTCTTAGTGAAGGGTCTGTGTTCATGTAAGCTGAATCCCAAGAGAAAAGGTAGTTTTAAAATTGCTTGTGCATTATTTGTAAATATATAGTGGTGTCCAAAAAGTAAAAAATAAATAAATAAAAAAATAAACTGAAAATAATGTTTTGTAAAATGTTATTTTCAGTTATTTCCATTTGTAAAACAATTATTTTAAATAAGAACAATGCAAAATAAATACTTTTTATTTTGTTTATATAGAGCACAGCTGTATTTGATGTGTACCTTGTGAATGCTTTTCTAGCCCTTTTGTAACCACCAGCTTTATATGACCATTCAAGGTATTTTTCCTTCATGGCAGATGACACTGCAGGTACTGGAGACAGAAGCCCTTTCTGCAAGCGATTTAAATACATTTTATTCATCAACATTTGAATTCAAATTAAACGTTATGTAATCAGGACTATAAAAAAAAATAAAGGCAATCAGATCTTTCTGACTTTTTTTTTTGTAATCAATCATTATAATTCAAATTAAATGTTATGTAATCAGGACTATATATATATATAAAAAAAAAGTCAACGATCTGATTGCCTTTATATCAACCATAATCAATTGGTCTTGGATGAGTTTTAGTGCAAACATTTTTAAGTCATGTCTCACCTGAAAAAAGGTCTCGGTGTCCTCTGGTATCTGTGAGGTCATGCTCCAATCTGCCTGCAGCTGCCATAATGGCAGACTTTCCTGCAGACATTATAGACTGATTATTAAATATATATATATATATATATATATACACACACACACATACATGGGTTCAAACTCCCTATACCACAGTGAAACTATATTAAGGTTTAAACGAAAAGTGGAAAAAAAAAATTACAATTTTTTTCTTCACTTTCAAATATTATATATATAATAAATAGAGTTCATATGAAAAAAAACATAACCCCATTTTTAACAATTTTCCAAAATCATGTTTTTCCATTGTGCATTCCAATTAATCTCAATCAAACTGCAGTTGGGTTATTTTGATTAGGTAAAAAACAAACAAACAAAAAAAACTACCCAATTAACAAAAACATAACATAAAAAACATGATTTTTGAAAATTACAAAATTAATGGAGTAATCCGTTTTTGCAAACAAACTTCATATATATATATATAAGCAAATTTGTGACATTTGACTCTGGAGCTCATTTGTACAATTCAAGTCAATTTCCTTTCTTTCAGTGAAGTACAAAAGATGTTCTTTGGAACATTCTCAAATTGGATCATCAGGTTTTGCACAAACATTTATGCTATACACTATGTCAAAGAAATCCTGAAATTCATGTACAATTGTCGTGCTGATAATATAATTCATGCAAATAAGAGCATTTGCACTACTGCTACAAGGATTTGGACCTCAATGTATTATAATACATTTCATTACAGCAATGGGTTCCTTCACTTTTCTCCCTTAATATCTCTAATTCCACAAGAAACTGATTTTTTATATTGTTTGGACAAAAACAAAGATATGAAGGACTGAGAAATGAAACGGGACAATTATGCATGCAGATATCACTCTATAGCATCATGTTCCCATGTGGTTGGATCATGGCCTCTGCTAGGTTACGTAACTACAGGCTTCATAATCCCGCACACATGGATTTTCTCACTAGCTGGTTTACAAAGAGCGCTGAGGACAGAACTGAGCAGAGGCTTAACTACAGTTATATGTAGGAATTCTTGTAGCTCAAGCAGTAGAGCATGGTGCTAGCAACACCAAGGTCAGAAGTTCAATTCCCAAGGAATGCGTTCACTGATAAAACTGTATGTCTTAAGTCATTAATGTTAGTAAATAAATGTAACTATAGTACTGTTATCTAATTATTATAAAAATATTTTTTAAAGAAAAGGATTCAGTAGAAGTTAATTTGTTCAAGTGGACAAATTAGGGCAAATCTGCTGTCCCACTTAGAGGCAGCTGTGGCACAACTGCTACCTTGGGATTCACGTGTTTCAGGGCTTCCTGGAATAGATGTCCCGCCTCTGTGCTCTCCACATGGACCAATGTCTGGAGGCTGAAGCTCCACATCTCAACTGATTGGCTGAAGCGCTGGGTGGCTGTGATGGCGATCTGGGTAGCAGATACTGTATCCCCTGACGACAACAGGAACTGTAGCTGTTTTTTGAGGCGATAGAAAGTGGCCTATATTACTACAGCAGCACCATTTTAAGTGCTGCATAAGGTGTGTGAGGAGGAGGAGCACTGTGTGTTTTGCAGTGAGATTCCTATGTTAACAGTGAACATTACCCAGCTCTTGTAGTATGTCTCTTGCAAAAGCTTGGCATCATGAGCACACTGTAAGACTCGCAGTAATCGTTCCTTTCTCTGAAAAAGTGAACAGTCAAACAATATGTCAATCTGACTTAGATTAAAATAACCCAGAAACCAATAAATCAACAAATACCAAAAACACTTTGTATAAAAAAAGGTTAGTATTAGTATCTGCAGTCAGATAATAAAAGTACTGAGAAAAAACAAAAAAAACAAAACAGTTTTTGATTGATAACCTGTAATTTGAACAGAGCTATAAACTATTTAAAAAAATAAAATAAAATAATAATAAATATATATATAAAACATAAAAACTAATTTAAGATTATAAAACTAACTTATGATGAGAGACAGATTTCAAGGGTAATGGGTGAGATCTTTTGGCATTGGCTATTGTTTAGCCTGATGACATAACCAGTTGTTAAAAATAACTAATGTTCCATATGCCTTTAATTTCTAGGGGGAATTTGCCTATTATTCAGGTTATAAAAGTCATCAGCTTTTTTGTAAATATGGTTTAATATAAGACATCAAACTTGCCAAATACAGCAAGTCCATGTTATTCTGATCACGATTATCACATACGCTGCGAAAAAAAAAAAAAAAAAAAAAAGTTCATCACCTTTTCCTTGAGTTCAGTGACGTTTGTCTTCCTCTTATATCTCTCAAGACAGAATGTGACATAACATGTCCACATGGCCTCTACAAAAATAAATTACATGTCAGTAGGCAAATGAGGCCATGAAAATCCACTCATATTCCACCACTGAATTCAAGCTTAGTATTCTTAGATGCAAATATTGAACATGTCTGAAGTCAGTGAGTTAAATCATGATACCTGTATTAAGGCCCTTTAGAGCCTCCTCATAAACGACACAGCAGCGTTCTTCTCTGCGATCTGTATCAGAAGCTCTTCCTTTCGCAGACTGGAGCTCCGGGGCCCCAGCAGCATCCAGCTCACGCTTAGCCATGAAATCCCACATCAAGCAGTCATCAACATACTGACTCTGCAGACTGAACACAAACATTATTTAAATATCACCTTTTCATGACTTACTGTAAATGAATTTTCCCCAATACTGGCTTCAGTGTTAATCTGTTCATTTATAATAGCTCCTACAGCATTTTTATTGCGGATTATTCAACAAAATTACAAATCAGTTATTTAAGGTGATCATCTAAAAACTAAGAAAAAAAAAAACAAAGAAATATGTCTGCTTAAATCTCAGAAATGTTAAGCAAATGGGGGGGGAAAAAACTCTGTACTCTTGCAGAATGGTGTCCTGTAGCTCCTTTGTGAAGTCAAAGATGGCAGCAATCTGTAGCAGTGACAAGATGAATTCAGCCCCTGATAAGACACGACAGATAAATGCACAGCACTCAGCTAATGCAACCTGTTGAGTTGAATAGTTCTGTGGAAATTTAGCTGACCTTTAATTTTTTGTGCAGCATCTCTGTACACCACCTCAGCAAGTTTTCCACTCAAGATGTCCACAGAAAATGTATATTCCCCCTTAATTGAGAAAACATATTTTGTTACTTGCTTTTTAATTAACAAAAATCAGTAAGCACTCAGATCTACACCTATAACCCTACCACATCTATTTTAGCTTGTTCCAACTCCTGCTGCTGTTTCCTCAGTTTCTCAGCATGCATGAGCTCCATCCGGAAATACTGTGCATGCACACAAATTAACACAGTTTTATTATATGAACATCAGTGTGAACTCTTTATAATATAATATAATGTTTTTAGTTGTTTCAGGTCAATTCAAAGAGATGCCAGTGTCTTCTCACCTCCTGATAGACTTTCTTATTCTCAGGATGAAAGCGCAAGGCACGGAGGAAGAGATGCCGGGCGCTCTCTGAAGAGTTCCTGTCCTCCATCTCACACTTAGCAGCCATTATCCACAAAGCTGCAAGCATTATGAAATTATTTTATTTCTGGCCATCTGCTATGAATGTTCATACACCTCTAAAGTAAATAAATATGAATGCTATATAGAACAATAAATCTTTTAGATAAACCAACTACAACTAAAATGACTTTGTTAAATAAAAGCTTACCTGGTTTGTCAGGATGGATAGCTAACATAGATGACAAAACCTTGCTGAGCTGAGACTTTGTGCCCTAATTGAAAGATAAGAACATAATTAAAAATCATAATAAATCAACACACACTTCACCACAGATCTGCTTGTTTTTAATTAACATTTAATGACAAAATCACATACCCATTTCTTATTAAAGGCAACCTGAGAAAGCCAGAGCTGCACATCTTCCTACAGAAAAAAAAAACAAAACAAAAAAAGTTAAAAACTGGAATTATCAAATTACAACATCTAAAGTAAGGTTATTTTGTTTTCATGTTGACCAACCTGCCATTTTGTTATAGCCATTCTGAAAACATGGTTTATGCGATGAATGATGGGATACTCAATTTCCTCCCGTTTAAAATGGTAACCAATTCTCTGCACACACAACAGTACAGTTCAGGGTGCATATAGCCATTACTTTTACCATAACACAATGCCACAATTTCTTAATATATTCTAAAAAATAAATAAACCAAAGCTCTACTCACTGATCTCCTCTTCTTGATAAGCTCTAGGACGTTTATTTCATACTGATGAAGAACAGAAATAAAAATACCCAATTAAATATCACATTTCATGTTATTTGAACCTTGCAGCTGATTAGGAAGGTCATTTGCAAAACTCAACTTATGTTCCAGGTAACCAATATGTGTACTGATGATTTTTGTGCAAAGTGGAAAAAATATATTAAACAGCTTTTCGTCAATACAGACCTGTATGTATGTAATAAAATCGTCTTTTCTCTGAACTGTTCGGTGCAGCTTGTATTCAAGAGCAGTTGATCTTTTCAACATAGACCTGAAACAAAAGTCTTAATTGAGGAATCTGTTTGTTACAGAATAGAACCACTTGTTTCTATTTGTTGTGTTTGTGTGTGCACTGTGATACTCACTTGACTTCTTTATTGGTGAACAAACCGACTCTTTCCAACTGTTCAAGTGATGGTATTTTGTCCTCTAATCGTAGTTGCACAATGTCAGCCATTTCTAAGGGTTGTGAGGTAAATCTTCAGATAAATGGGCAAGATATTCCGAGGTTTAGTAGAATAACGAAACCTGACTTGCTTCGCATCCCAACACACGTGGGGACGGGAAGTTGTCATGTGCCTTACATCCGGTTGCTCATCAGAAAAAAATCTCCGACGGAATTCTGTACTCGATTGATGGATCCTCGGTATTTATTGCCATAGTCTAAAACCTCTTTGTTTTAACGAAATATCATAATTTAAAGCATTAATATTTAGACACGTTTTCCTGAATTGCGAAACTTTGTGGAATGGCGAGGGCCAACGGTTTTCAACAGTTTTCACTCTATCATTCGTTTGAAATGTAGACCACACAAATATTATTTCGGTGCATATTTTCATTGGTATTTTTATTTGAAATGATCATTTACAATAGAGAAGTAACTAAACGGAGCTCGCGATCTGTGTTATTCTTCCCCGCGTTCTCTCTCTTCCCAGAACCAAAACATTCTTGGCGGCAATTTGTCTCCTCTACCAATCTTAATCTCGCGTCTATCAAGGTGAGTCAGGCCAATAAAAAACCTCGATGTCACCAGACGACGTCTCCGATTGGCTGTCACATTGTCATGGGCGGGTTCTCACTGCACTTTCCTCAATGGCTCTGGCGTTACAGTACTATCGAAATCTATCACTTGGTAGGATTTTCCCATCCAAAATAAACGTAATTTCGGTCGCAAATAATAGCAATTTTTTAGCCAAGTCGTTTATTTAATCCGGTACGTGAACGGCTGCCTGTATGGATGGAAAACCCGGTGCCGTTTAACTGTGTTTTCGTCGCTGTGAAGGACCGCAAACTAACGTGCTAATTTTCATCTGTTGAGGATCAGTGACCAGACTGAGGACACACATCAAGAACATATTCACAACTCATGTGATTTATTCATATGAGTTATATTAAAACATGTACTAGTCACAGAGACTGATGACCACCAATATCTGATGTTTAGGTGATGGTAGAGGGCTGGTTAAAGGAGTGAGGGCAGCTGTCTGTCATTAATGTGCAGATATTTATTTCTCCTGGTGCTGTTTTGGTGTGAAGTTTTGGGTAGTTGTTAGTTTATGATGGCTCCTCAGAAATACTCTGCTCAGGTGATGAACTGTAAAGCCAATGGTGCTGTATACCCATCCTCTGGCGTGAGCTCCATAAAGAAGCCCAAAATGGAGCAACTGCAGGCCGACCATGAGCTCTTCCTGCAGGCCTTTGAAAGTGAGTCTATATTTGTCTTAATTTAACACACCATAGCAAAACTATTATCTGTATTTTTTGGCCTTTGGGAAAATATATTAACACTCAGATCTGTTCTCTGGTCTGCTATTACTGCCATTAGATATGTGGAGTCCTTGGATTTACCTTTGTAATGTCTTGTGGCTGTTTTTTAACATGATGCTGTTTTTTGTTGCTACGTAATAACTAATTTTGAAGACAGTTACTTAAAACCCTCTAGTTTAGCTTCTTGTACATGAAGGACCTAAAAGCAACAGACAAAAGTTGTTTTCACTTTGAAACTTTAAAATAGTATGTTTTTATTAATAATAATGCATTTTCTCTTCAGAGCCTACTCAAATATACAGATTCCTACGAACAAGGAACCTAATAGCTGTATGTATACCTTTATAGATGAATCATAAGGCTTAAAGCTGAATTTATATTAACATCAGGTCTGTTTGTACTTAGTTTTTTTTTCTTGCTCTTTCACAGCCGATATTACTTCATAGGACCCTCACCTTTATGTCTCATAGAAACTCAAGAACAAATGCCAAAAGGTAGGTCTTCTCTATGTTCTAATAATTATCTGAAAATCTGCTTTATAGGGCTGTAAAATTATTAATCGCATTCAAAATAAAAGTTTATGTTTGCATACTATATGTGTGTGTGCTGTGTATATTTATTATGTATATATAAATACATGCATGTATATGTTAAGGTAAAATACAATATATTTATATATAAAATAAATTATATATTTATATATATATATATATATATATATATATACATACAAATATTTTTAAAAATGTATACATATGTGTATGTATTTACAGTGGGGGAAAACAATATTTGATCCCCTGCTGATTTTGTGCGTTTGCCCACTGACAAAGAAATGATCAGTCTATAATTTTAATGATAGGTTTATTTGAACCGTGAGAGACAGAATAACAACAACAACAAAAAATCCAGAAAAAAGCATTTAAAAAAGTTATAAATTGATTTGCATTTTAATGAGTGAAAAAAGTATTTGATCCCCTATCAATCAACAAGATTTTTGGCTCCCAGGTGTCTTTTATACAGGTAACAAACTGAGATTAGGAGCACTCCCTTTAAGAGAGTGCTCCTAATCTCAGCTCCTTACCTGTATAAAAGACACATGGGAGCCAGAAGCAATCAATCAGATTACAAACTCTCCAGCATGGCCAACACCAAAGGGCTGTCCCAAAGTCTCTTTAAGACAAGTCATGTCACTCGGCGGCATCCAAGCGCAGCTTCTATCTCTTTGAATGGGGAAACATAAAATTCTCCAAAACTGTTCACTAAGCTTACGATTAAATTTCATATTTGAAATCGCCAAAGAAATCTGATGACAACTGTATCATAAATGTTGTTTCTTTTGCTCAAATAGCGTTATAAAATAGCTTATTATTCAGGCTATATCAGCCAGTGCACATGTGCAGTCCTAAGCGCACGTCTCAGAACGCTGACTGTTTCTATAGCAACCGGGAATTCAGTGAGGCGCTGACTTTACTGATTAGTGATTGGCTCTTTCATTCAGAAGGCGGGGCTTCCTGCGATTGAGCAGCCATATTGAGCGTTGCATTTTAGTTAGTCTTAGTTATTCCATAGTCTTTGGCTGTCCAAGGATGTCAGGGACAAGATTGTAGACCTACACAAGGCTGGAATGGACTACAAGACCGTTGCCAAGCAACTTGGTGAGAAGGTGACAACAGTTGGTGCGATTATTCGCAAATGGAAGAAACACAAAGTAACTGTCAGTCTCCCTCGGACTGGGGCTTCAGGCAGGATCTCACCTCGTGGAGTTTCAATGATCAGGAGAACGATGAGGAATCAGCCCAGAACTACACGGGAGGATCTTGTCAATGATCTCAAGGCAGCTGGGACCATAGTCCCATAGTCACCAAGAAAACAATTGGTAACACACTACTCCATGAAGGACTGAAATCCTGAATTGCCCGCAAGGTCCCCCTGCTCAAGAAAGCACGTACAGGCCCGTCTGAAGTTTGCGAGTGATTCAGAGGAGAACTGGGTGAAAGTGCTGAGGTCAGATGAGACCAAAATCCAGCTCTTTGGCATCAACTCAACTCAAATGTTTGGAGGAGGAGGAATGCTGCCTATGACCCCAAGAACACCATCCCCACTGTCAAACATGGAGGTGGAAACATTATGCTTTGGGGGTGTTCTTCTGCTAAGGGGACAGGACAACTGCACCGCATGAAAGGGATGATGGATGGGGCCATGTATACCGTCAGGGCCTGGGCATTGAAAATGGGTCGTGGATAGGTATTCCAGCATGACTGTGACCCAAATCACATGGCCAAGGCAAACAAAGGAGTGACTCAAGAAGAAGCACATTAAGGTCCTGGAGTGGCCTAGCCAGTCCCCAGAACTTAATCCCATCGAAAATCTGTGGAGGGAGCTGAAGATTCGAATTGCTAAACGTCAACCTTAAAACCTTAATGACTTGGAGAGGATCTGCAAAGAGGAGTGGGACAAAATCCCTCCTGAGATGTGTGCAAACCTGGTGGCCAACTACAAGAAACGTCTGACCTCTGTGATTGCCAACAAGGGTTTTGCCACAAAGTACTTAAGTCATGTTTTGCGAAGGGGTCAAAAACTTATTTCACTCATTAAAATGCAAATCAATTTATAACTTTTTTGAAATGCGCTTTTCTGGATTTTTTTGCTGTTATTCTCTCACTGTTCAAATAAACCTACCATTAAAATTATAGACTGATCATTTCTTTATCAGTGGGCAAATGTACAAAACCAGCAGGGGATCAAATAAGTTTTTTCCCCACTGTATATATATACATAATAAACATACACAGCACACATGCATATAGTATGTAAACAAACTTTTATTTTGAATGTGATTAAGGGTTTTGCAGCCCTACTGCTTTGCTTTGCTTTGCTTACAGCATTTTTACTGAATAAACTGGCCTTTTTCTTCAGAAGAACATTTAAAGTGGATGATTTGCTGTCCAATGTGGAGAGAAAGAAAGGGGAGCCTGAGTCTCAGAGGTACTGGTCTTCTACAGATGTTTTTCATGCTGTTGTCTTACACAGATATGAGCCTAAAGGTTGGAATACACTACACAACTTTTAACATCTTTAACATCTTAACAATAGGCATCATAGGCTTGCTGACTTTGTAAATGGTTACAGAGGGAAAACTGGGCTTTATACACTACACTACTAAAAATCATACACTAACAGACTTTCAAATTTTTCCCGAGTCCCGACACAACAAACTGATGCAGAAATATGCACCTTGTTGCTAGGAGAGACACAACAAATAAAAATAATGTTGTCAGAAAATCGGCTCCAAATGTCAACATGTCTGAGATTCTCAGACTGAATTAAGTCATAGTCTAAAGCTTAAAAAAGTCTGTGCCCATCATAGATTATCCAACTCCAACTGCCCAAAATTTGCAGAGTGGTTCTTATATTGGACAACTAGTGTTGACTCTTCCATTCAGCAAAGTGGGATAGACATCTGGCCCAAAAGTTGTGTAGTCTATTGAATTGCTAGATAGAGATGGTATTGGTTGTGTGTATTTGTTTTTTCTTTTCTTTTTTTTTTTTTTTTAGATAGACACTGTTTCAGAGTGACTGAGTAATTTCATTGGTGTTACAAGAAAATAGGATCATTTGCTTCCAAATGGTGATTTTTAGTTATGCTTAATTTGTGATTTCAGTTTGACTTCACATCTGCAACTTACATTCACTGGATTTTTTCACAAAAATGGTGAGTCTAAATTTGTACCAGTCTGTCTGAATTATCATATTAATGTACAACCAGCATTTTAGGGTTCTGATATAATTTTGTTCTTTAACCAGATAAGCCATGTCAAAACTCAGAAAATGATCAAAGCTCAGTTTCACTTGAGGTGCTACTTGTCAAAGTCTGTCACAAAAAGCGTAAGGTGAGCTTCTCTTTCATGTTATTTTATATGAATGTTTTATTTTGGGTTTGGAGGGACTTATGGGTAAGTAAATGTTCATGTTTGCATGAGATATCCCGTAAAACATATAAGCGAATTAAACAATTAAAGTATGCCGCTCATTCAGATCTCATTCTTTTTGTTATGATGGTCATTTTGCTCCCTTAGGATGTCAGCTGCCCTATAAAGCAAGTGCCTACGGGGAAAAAGCAGGTGCCTTTGAACCCGGATCTCAGCCAAACCAAGTCTGGTGCCTTCCCTTCCCTGCTGGTGTCCAGCAATGAGTTTGAGCCAAGTAACAGTCACATGGTCAAATCCTATTCTCTTCTCTTCAGGGTGTCTCATACAGGCAAAAGAGACCCCAACGGTTTCATCAACTGTGAGGCAGATGAGAATATTGGTGAGTGGCAGTGTATGTACACGGTGTGTGACATCTGTTAAAAAACAAAAAACAAAAAAAAAACACAAGTGTTGAATGCTGTGTAATTAGGGGTGTGCGATAACATTGTAATTGTTGTTTTAACAATGTGCACTTTGACATTATCGAGTATTTTGCAAATACCAAACAAAACACCTACGGAGTACACACATACATTACATGATGAAGTCTAGTGGGTTAAAGGAACACTCCACTTTTTTTGGAAATAGGCTCATTCTCCAACTCCCCCTGAGTTAATAAGTTGAGTTTTACCATTTTTGAATCCATTCAGCCGATCTCCGGGTCTGGCGATAGCACTTTTAGCATAGCTTAGCATAGATCATTGAATCCGATTAGACCAGTAGCATCGCGTTCATAAATGACCAAAGAGTTTCGATAGTTTTCCTATTTAAAACTTGACTCGTCTGTAGTTATATCGTGTACTAAGACCGGCAGAAAATGAAAAGTTGTGATTTTCTAGACCGATTTGGCTAGGAACTATACTCCCAGTCCGGCGTAATAATCAAGGAACTTTGCTGCTGCAGCAGGCGCAGTGATATTACGCAGCGCCTGAAAGTAGTCCCCAGCTATATTATACAACTAGTTACCTAGCTGGGGACTACTTTCAGGCGCTGCGCCTGCCGCGGCCATGTTACGGCAGCAAAGTTCCTTGATTATTACACCGGAATAAGAGTATAGTTCCTAGCGGATTCAAAAACGGTAAAACTCAACTTATTAACTCTGGGGGAGTTGGAGAATGAGCCTATTTCCAAAAAAAGTGGAGTGTTCCTTTAAACAGTGCATGTGTGCATATAGAGTGTCTTTTCACTGCATGGATTCAGTCTATTAAAATGCATTAAAATTATCACAAAATTCAAGATATGGGGGCAGAAAATGTATATATATCATTTCATAAAGTTAAAATCACATGAAGAGTGCTGTTTTTTTTTTCTTCAAAACTAAGCATGATCACAAATGTGATATTGATTTTATACAACAGGTCAAAAAACAATACATTAATATTAAGAGACAGAGACGCCATACTTCCTGTTTTTGCTCCATTTCGCCAACAAAAATCATTCTAAGCACAGCCACTGCGCTGTTTTGCGTCTCTGAGCAACATGACGATGTTTCGTTCCTGAATGAATCAAATGTTTGAATGATTTGGTTCAGTCGCAATGACTCACTTGTTAACAGTGACTTGCTGCCACCAACTGGAGATTTTAATTTCACATTTAAAGTATCTTTTCATTTTTAAGATAATTTCAAATATCAGTATTCAGTGGTTTATGTTTAAAATATCAAAACATGCATGTGCTTAAAGCACTCCATGTCCCTCTGAGCTGCATTAAACAGTGTGTAAATACATCTAAATCCCACTTCAGATGCAACATCTGCAAAGATTAATTTTGTTGATACTGGTTTAATTTTTTTCGTAACAGCCTAAATGTCTTATTATTCTAATTGACCGATTAAATGTAACAATTTGACAAAAATGCACACTTTTAGAAAAAAATGGCTTTATTAAAGGTAAAATTGCCCATAAAAGGTAAAAATCCATTTAAACTTATATGAAAAGATTCATTTCTAGCACTGATGTGAACTGACCATGAAGAATATCAAAAACTGTTCCCAAAAAATATTGAGTTTTTTTTTTTTCAATATCGCACACCCCTGCTGTGTAAAGGCTCTACAGACTTCATCCTCGTTTGTGTCATGGCTTTAGAGTGTTAGGTTAAAGAGAGTTCACTCAGAAATGAAAATGGTATCATCATTTACTCATTCTCATGTTTTTTCAAACCTGTATAACTTTCTAAGATATTTTGGTTCATACAATGAAAGTCAGTGGGGTCCAGTGTTCTTTGGACCCCACTGACTTTGATTATGAGCTCAAAAACGGTTCTTTTAAATATTGTGTTCCACAGAGTAAAGAACGTCATACAGGTTGGAACAACGTGGGTGATAAAGCAAAGACAGCATTTTAATTTTTGGGTGAAACGAGCCCTTTAATATCCATATATCAAGGAGATGGATGACAGTATAAGTAGTATCATGTTTTTTCAGAAAATCTGATGGTGAGTGACTGACTGAAATCGAACCTTTTCTGTCGTCTGTCCATGATGATGTGAAGAACAATTAAAGTCAGCACCCTACATTTTCAAATATAGTCAATACAGTTAATTGAGTACTGCCTTCTGCAGTTATTGTAGCCTCAGCCTCACAAATGCTAGAAGGAACAAAACAGTCCTGATGATTTTTTTTTTGTAGATGTAAAAGAGGAACTCCCATCCAGAAAGAAGAGAAACTCATCCCACAGAGGTGACGGAGAGATACCAGAAACATTTGTTGCTCAGATGACTGTTTTTGATAAAAACAGGTTAGTACTAGCAGTGTTTTCAAAAGGCTTCAATTCACTTAGAACTGACAGAAAAATTCCTTGTGTGATGAAAAACTGCACAGTATAGCTGTATAATGATTGTCCTTCAGACGGCTGCAGCTGCTGGATGGAGAGTATGAGGTTTCCATGCAACAGATTGAAGACTGTCCAGTCAGCAAGAAGAGGGCCACATGGGAGACCATACTGGATGGAAAGGTTGGTTATGTCTGGAGGAAATAAGCTGCTAGCTTTCCTGTTGAGCATATAAAGTTCTAAACAAAACCAGTGGGGTGTTGCTTGGCAGTCAAATCTAGTCATTTTCTTATGAAAAAAAAAAATCTAACTTTCAGAAATAAAGCTTTATTTCCCAAATTGTAGTAGATGTATGATTTCATTCAGTCACAGTTGTAGATTGCAACTGTTGATTCTTGTATTTTGAAGAGGTTGCCCCCGTTTGAGACCTTCTCTCAGGGACCCACTTTGCAGTTCACCCTTCGCTGGACAGGTGACCCCAGTGACCCTTCAATGGCCCCTGTGGCCAAACCTCTCTCCACCCGCAGTTCTGACACCAGCACCACAGAGAGCAGACCCAGCACTCTCCGAACTGCACATGTTGGTAAGGAAGCAAACTTGTATCTGATCTTGTTTAAGTTTGTTATCAGTCATGGTCTGCTTTGTCTGTTTAGTTTTTGTGAGGTTTCCTGTTCCATAATATCTGATCAAAGCTTTTTTGTGACGGACCTGTAAAGTTGAATATAGGTGTCTAACGTTTTATTCTCTCAGTGGCGAAGGATTCCGTAAGCACCAGCATGCAGACCAGGAGAGAGCAGTCCCCCTGTGAACCCAGACAAAAACTACGCATCTTTTATCAGGTAGGAATGATGAACTATTTATTATAGTACATTTATGTATATTGCACTATATTACTTCATAGAAAATAGGAATGCAATGATACCATTTTTCAGAACAGATCCGATCCCAAAAATTCTGAGTATCAGCCGATTCCAATCTGATACCAGCACAGTTTTTCTTTTAAATCAATGTACAATTTCTATACTTCATTTTAATGAAAAATAACAAATGAAAAAATATGTAATCATGATCTATGACAAAAAATACTATTATAAACTAGGTTAGTGGATATTAGCAGCAAAAGTTGCATTATTTTATTATATAACAATATATATTTTATTATTATTATATAACAACATTATTTAATGGGGACCAATAAAAGTTAGTAAGTGTAGGACTAAATCTGGTAAAATGTTACACATTGCTCTTTGTATTGTTGTAAAATACAATCATGAAAAACAAGTAGCTTATATATTGGGGGTGTAACGATACACGTATTGAACCGTTCGGTACGAGGCTTTACTATTCGATTCTTTGGACTAATCCTATTACATTTGGAAAATAAAAGAGCTTAAAGTGTGTGAAATATAATGTTCTCAGTGCCACTGCGCTCAACAAGGCAGCCCAAACAACGTAACGGGCAACGTGCTATCTTCCAGTGGCGTAACGTTAGCAGACGGGCACGCGCTGAGAAAGCCCCGTGATAACCTCCCCTTGCTGGGTTGTGCTGAAAGACGATGATCTTTTGTTGACGATAGCTAGAGATATTGTCAAAAACATCAGTTGTTGGCAATATTAAGATATTTGGCATTTCGAATTAATGTAGGCCTGTTACATTCTCATTTTTATTTGGCCGATTATTATTGAAGTTATGAAGTTACTTTTATTATGAAATTAAAATTACAATTAATTTGCCCCGCAATAATTACCAAATAACTGACGTTCTGAGAGGATAACAAAAGATTAGACTCCTCAATTAAAATGTTTTAAAAAAGATATTTTAAAACCGGTCTATTATACAATGAATTATAGGCCTACAATTAAAATATTAACACTGCAGTCATCAATAAAAATCAATTAAATAAAAAGCTTTTATTTCAAGCACCGACTTTCAAAAACAACCTGTTTAACACAAAATATGTTTCTTCTCCTTTTTTTTTTTCACTGTAATATTAGAAATATTTTTAGAAATACAGTTAGCTATATACCGTTATCAGCATATGTTGAAGTAGATTCGTCTGTTGTCATCTCTGAGAAAATATGCGTCAGATGCCAAAAGCTCCATCATTCCGTTTTTACTTTCACTTTCTGCATAGTGAATTGACTGAGATTAAGACATAACTCTTGCGCAAAGTTTGCACGTTGCTTATGTGATATCCATTGGCTTGCCTTCAACCGAACTGTGAATTTTGTGAACCGTTACACCCCTACTGTGTGTGTGTGTGTGTGTATATTAGTGCTGTCAAATGATTAATCGCATCCGAAATAATTTTTTGTATATGTAATATTTATGTGTGTACTGTGTATATTTATTATGCGTATATATAAATTCACATGCATGAGAAATATGTTGTTTATATATTTATATATAATATAAATTACATGGTTATAAATATATACATGAGAATGAGCTTTATTGCCAGGTATGTTTACACATACGAGGAATTAGTTATACTGACAGAAGCTCCACAGTGCAACAGAATGACAGCGACAGGACACGGATAATAAACAGAATAATATACAAAATAGACAATGCACATGTAAATACACATACAGTATATATTTTGAAAATATGTACATGTGTGCATTTATATATACATAAATATAGACAGTACACAAATATATATTACGTAAACAAAAACTTCTGATTTGGATGTGATTAATCACAATTAATCATTTGACAGCACTAATATATACATACAGTCATGGCCAAAAATATCGGCAATTCTGTCAGAAAATGCAACGCTTCTCTCAGAAAATTGTTCCAATTGCAAATGTTTTGGTATTCACGTGCTTATTTTTTTTGTTTGCACTACAACAACACAAAAAAATGGAGAAGAAAAGTCAAACTTGATGAAATTTCACACAGAACTCAAAAATGGACTGGACAAAATTATCGGCACCTTGTCAAAATTGTAAGAAATAATTGCTTTTCAAGCATGTGATGCTCCTGTAATTTGTATTTAGACACACCTGTGGCAAGTAACAGGTGTGGGCAATATAGTAATCACACTTCCAACCAGTTAAAATGGAGAAAAGTTGGCTCAACCTTTGTGTTGTGTGTCACACTGAGCACGGAGAAAAGAAAGAAGTGTAAAGAGTTGTCTGTGGATTTGAGAGAAAAAAGTGTGGAAAAACATGGACAATCTCAAGGCTACAAGTCCATCTCCAGAGATCTTAATGTTAACATAGTGGCCAGTCTCCACCAGAGGTCATGGGACTTCCAGCAGAACAATGACCTGAAACACATTTCAAAAAGCACTCAGAAATGATTACAAACAAAGCGGTGGAGAGTTCTGAAATGGCCAGCAATGAGTCCAGAGTTGAATCCCATAGAACACCTGTAGAGAGATCTCAAAACAGCAGTTGGAAGAAGGCATCCTTCAAATCTGAATGACCTGGAGCAGTTTGCAAAAGAAGAGAGGTCCAAAATTCCAGTAGAGAGGTGTAAGAAACTCATTCATGATTACAGGAAGCGATTGATTTCAGTTATTTTTTCCAAAGGGGGTGCTACGAAATATTAAGTTAAGGGTGCCAATAATTTTATCCAGTGCATTTTTTTGGGGTTCTGTGTGGAATTGTATCAGATTTGACTTTTCTTCTGTTTTTTTGTGTTGTTCCAATGCAAACAAAAAAATAAATAAACGTGAATACCAAAACATTTGCAACTGCAACAATTTTCTGAGAGAAGGGTTGCATTTTCTGACAGAATTGCAAGGGTGCTGATATTTTTGGCCATGAATATATATATATATATATATATATATATATATATATATATATATATATATATATGTACACAGTGCACAGCATAAATGAGTACACCCCCTCTGAATAAATATAAAAGATGTATTTTCTTAATGTTCACTTATAATTCATGGAAAGATGGTAAAATTGAAGCGTATTAAACATATATACTTAATAAAAACAACAAAATATATGCCAATATTTTCTGTAAGATAAGTAAATTAGCCAATTTTGTTTAAATGAAGGATTGCAGAAATGAGTACACCCCAGATTTAATTCAGCAAATGTATAATATTCTAGTACTTAGTATGTCCTCCAGAACTTTAAGTATACTACTCTGACCCTTCTTAGCACTGAGTGTACAAGTTCATGACAAATTTTCACATCTGTCCTGTTTAACTCCTGGAGGACGACCTCCTTGAATGCTCTGGTCTTTAATGGGGAGTTTTGCTCAGCTTGTCTCTACAGAATCCCCCACAGCTGCTCAAGAGCATTAAGATTGAGTGAAATACATGTCCACTGAAGGATTTTCACCTTGGGAGAATGAATATCTTCATGGTCATGCTGAAAAAATGCCCCATGATGCAGGGAATGAGGGGGAGGGTAGCATCTTCTGTTTCAAGTTTTTGTATTCCATCACACAGTAGTGTGTGAATTCATTACAGCATTGATAAAGCACAACTCCCTCACACCTTCAGCACTCACTCATCCATATATAAGAGCTTTACTACCACTGAACGTCACTGTGTGTTCCAAGCAGTTCTCACTGTACTCCTCCTCTAGCAACACCAGAACATTTTGGATGTTTTTGGATCCAAAATGATTGACTTGGTCTCTTGAGACCAGAGTATGGGTTCCCAGAAGTCTCTATTTTGTAAATATGGGCCTTGGAAGAGGTTAAATAAGTTTATTTTGTTTATTTGGCTACAGTAGGTAATTTTAGTGGTGACAACAACCATGCATGTCACTTCTGCAGGCTGCGTCATACTCTGTGAGATAAAATGTCACTTTTTTTCATAGCGTTTGCCGGCTCTAGGATACTTGCATGTTATTTCTGCTGCTCTTTTTCTAGCAAAAATCCACTCATCACTAAATGAAAACTTAAAGCGAAGACCTAATTATTTCAGGAACCTTGTCACGAGTCCATTGTTTTTGAATGTCGGTGCTACTTCTGCTATATTTTCACACTTAAAACAATAATTTGGAATTCCTCTTGTACCATTGTCCTCTTTTATGCTAAGAAATAAGTCACCTGGCATTTCTTTCCCAAGTGTTTCCACTGCTGCCAGCATTAAGTCTGAGTATGATTCAGTGGGCTATATAACACTTTTAATTGTCAGGAAATTACTTGTAAAGTAGTACTTTTCAGGAGGGTGTACTCATTTTTGCAACACAACATTTTATGACAAGAAAATCTTATTTTGCGGAATAATTTTGACATTCGTCTTTGGTAATTGATCAAGCAGGCTTGTTGGAACATTATATCCCCAAAGAACCCTAACATATCATCTAAGTAAAGAGTAATTGCTGAATTTGTGAAGTGTTAGAGAGTACTCCTTTATGCTGTGCACTGTATATACACATACGCGCACGCACGCGCACACACACACACACACACACACACACACGCACACTATAAAATTAGTAATGAAGGCAGCAACATACGATAGATAGAACAGAACAAAAAAGACTATTAATAATCTTTCATTGCGCAAAAGTATAATACGAAAGGGTATGGCTCCAGTACAGAGCGGCACAAAATGCTTATGTGCATCCTGTGCGCAGAATGATGCGCTTGAAGCAACACAGAGTCACAGCACCCAGCGCTGCGCATAAAAAAAGGGAAGAGATATAGATGCGTAGTGTATTATATCTGTGCGATTATTTTATTGAGCCTTTTCTTTTAACAGTTTTAAATCTCAGTTATTGTGCGCTGTTGAAGAGAGGTTCATTGTTTTGACTGTAGTAACCAAACGCAACACGTACTTTGAATGGAGGATGACAGACAGACGCAGCGGGGAGAGGAGTTTACGTGAACTTGACTTAAATATTCTTCTACACTTCACGTTAAACTATGGAATGGCTTCAGAACACTTAAAATATAGCGCACGAAAACTTGATGCTGCTTTATAATGTTTTTGTGCCTTTCGTGGGACTTAACAATAACACAATAGTATACGCACAATATTGGATTTGGATCGGTCTTGTCTGACCGATACCCAATCCGGCAGAAAATGCCAGTATCGGAGCCGATACCGATACTGAGTATCAGATCGATGCATCCCTAATAGAAAACACAATTTACTCAGTAGGTTTACTGGAGAACCATCTGCAATGTAAAAACAAATCTCAAGAATTTTATGCAACATGCTGATATTTCTGTTTGTCCACAGTTTCTGTACAACAATAATACTCGTCAGCAGACAGAGGCCAGAGACGACTTACACTGCCCCTGGTGCACGCTTAACTGCCGTAAACTCTACAGCCTGCTGAAACACCTCAAACTCTCCCACAGTAGATTCATCTTTAACTATGTGGTGAGCACAGTAGGACACATTCATAAATCGCTGCCGGTTTAATTTCAGTAGTTGAATAGAATCAGTTTATTAGGTTAAAAATTCCTTATATAGTTATACATAGGGCTTGGTGGTATGATGATCTATGTCGTGGCAATGATATAAAGTGTTTATAGATAGAGATTTTAATATATATGGTATGTAAATATATCCATAAGCAGTATTACATGTTATTGATGCACTATTGTGAAGCAAGATGCATGAATGCGAAAATAAAGTGTAAGTAGTACAGTAAGCTGTGAACAATTAAGAAAAAATTACAAGTGAGTTTGTTATCCTATAACTTATTGTTCTTGAATGCTGTTTTCCAGCCTCATCCTAAAGGTGCTCGGATAGACGTGTCCATAAATGAATGCTATGATGGCTCATATGTTGGCAATCCGCAAGACATCCATAGCCAGCCTGGCTTTGCCTTTAGCCGCAACGGCCCTGTTAAGAGGACAGCTGTCACCCACATACTTGTTTGTCGGTATGAAACAGGTCTCATTTTTTGGGGAAAAATTCTATTATTGTTGACTACAGGGTCATTTTGATATTTTAGTTTTATGTTTGAACCCAGCATTAACTATAAAATCACAATTCCCAATTATTGATTTTGGCATTTTTATTATAAATGATTTAACTGTTTTTTAACTTGAGCTTACCCCAGTTTTGATGTCAAATATATACAAGGTTGTGTATATTGAATAAGCTGCTAGAATGCCTGTAAAGAATTTAATGTAGAAAAAAATCTGGGTAATGTGCCAAAGTCTGCAAATTGGGTTTTGCTTAAACTATTATGGCCTGGTTTTACAGACTGGGCTTCGACTAAAGCCCCGTTCACACCAAGAACGATAACTATAAAGATAACGATATTAGTGTCCACACCACAGGCTTCCTATGGGGTCTGGAATAGTATGGAAAAAAGAAAGCAGAGTATGGAAAAATATTTGCATTTCCAGACTATTGCTATTAATAGAAATTTAAGAGATTAATGAAAATAAGTTTATCATACAAGAAGTATTTTCATGGCAGCTGTTTACTGATTCTTTAGTGACTGTCAAACACGACTGGTGCACTTGGTGCAAGGTGCACTTTTTCATTTTGCATTTTGGGTTTCTTCTCATAATATTCTTAGCACCATAATACATAGCCTCAAGGACCTTTGCAAAAATAAAAAAATATACAGACTTGTATGTGTGCATGAGAAACCGTTACACTTAGCATATTACCATCAGCCCATTTCGTGTCATGGTTTTTCTGCTGTTGCAGAGGCTAAATTGGACATTAGGCCTTGATATTACTACTATAAGACAAATTTTGAATAAGTAGATCTCTATTAATTAATTCATGTGCATCCATGCTCTCACTTTATTCATAGCAAGATGGCAATGTTGCACAAAGGAAATGGGTTATATAAAACTAAAAATTGCGTAAGCATGCAAAAACATTCCCATGCAAATGTCAATAGTTTCTCGAGGGCACAAAAACATTATTTTAAGGGCTCGTATGTTCACTTGTATGTTTCTATCAGTTTAAGAAGATCAATGAAAAAAATATTTATAGATGACTGTAATATATACCAAATATAAAGCTGAAAATAGTTCTGTATGAACCATTTGTTAAATATGGGCCGAAGTCTGGAAAAGTATGGAATTTTGAAATGGAAAATGTGTAGGAACCCTGACACCAACGGATGATATCATCTGTTCATTCTAAGTTCATCATGCTCATTTGATTCTGATTGGGTGTCAAAGTTTGTATCGTTCATCAGCTGGAAAAAATCGTTCTGGAAGTGATTCCAACGATATCGTTTCTCTGTTCCTTTATCGTTATAGCTGTAGTACTCTTCTTTAATATTGAGAATGATTTTTAGAATTATACCTTTAATCGTTATCTTTATAGTTATCGTCCTTGATGTGAACGGGCCTTAAGCCAGGATTAGGCCATAGTTCAATTAGGACGTTTAAGTAATTTTTTATAAACGTGCCTTAGAAAAAAAACATTACTTATGTGCATATTGAGACCAGACAAAGGCACTGATATATATTAAGATCAGTCATAACATTGGACGTTTCTTTCAGTTGAAACAGCTCAGATTTGCATTTTAGTCTGGGACTAGGTTTAAGCCTTGTCTGTGAAACCGGGGGTACGATTTTTACTTGATAAAACACTGCTTAGGCGTTTACATGACCTTATTGTTGGTATATTAAGCATAATCAATGTATGATTTTTCATCAGTCACTCAGTGTTTTTTTTGCTGAAAAAATCATATGTGTCCTGCATGATAAATGCAGAATTCTCCTGTTTTATATATGGTTGTGATGCAAGAAATGTTAACTATCAAATTTTTCTTAATCCTTCACTTTCTTTTAGGCCAAAGCGAATCAAGCCAAGTCTGTCTGAGTTTTTAGAATCAGAGGACGGTGAGCCAGAGCAGCAGCGTACTTATGTGAGCGGACATAATCGTCTGTATTTCCACAGTGACAGCTGCATGCCCCTCCGTCCACAGGAGATGGAGGTGGACAGTGAGGATGAGCGGGATCCGGAGTGGCTCAGAGAAAAGACCACCACGGTTAGTCGACTGGTCAAATGCGTACTGTTTCCAATAAGATAATAATTGATAATTGCATTTGAATTGATCAGTTTATGCTCTCTTGTATTATGAGTCTGACTGAAACTATTCAGTTCATGCTTCATGATTAGTATGTTTTATTTTGCCTGAAGCAAATTGAAGAATTCACAGATGTGAATGAAGGAGAAAAGGAAGTAATGAAGTTGTGGAATCTTCACGTTATGAAGAATGGGTAAAAATGCATTCATACTGTCTTTCTATTCATTATGTTAATTGTATTTTTAGAACCTTGATCATAGGGCTGGGCAATATAGCTAAAAAATCGATGTTTTATGTATTTCGGTATCGATTAATTATTGACATTTTTATAACCTTTTTTTTTTTTTTTTTTAAACAAAGATCAAATAGAAAAAAACGTATTTGAATTTAACCACTGTATTTATTAATTTACACAATTTATTAAAACAAACAACAAATAATTTTTAGTTTTAACAGTCAAACACAAAATAAAATTTAAACAAATGTCTGCTTTATTATGTTTTATTTCAGGGTTCCTCAAATCTTTCCCTGGAGGGCCAATCTGCTGCAGAGTTTAGTTCCAACCCTGATCAAACTCACCTACCTGTGATTTTTGTAATGATCTTGAAGACACTGATTAGCATGCTCAGGTGTGTTTGATCAGGGTTAGAGCTAAACTCTGCAGGAAAGTGAATCTCGTGGGCCAGATTTGAGGATACCTGTTTTATATGCAGATTAAATAAGTCATGCTTTTCCATTTAAGAACATACGAGACGCAGTGAAATGGAATAAACCTCTACAAATTAGTGACGTTTTCTAAAAGTTAAAACCCTTTCGCATGGTTTTCTATACATCTCTTGTGTGAGACGCAAGTGCAGCAGTCATATTTGTCTGTTTAAAAAAAAAAAATGCGCTGAACATGCATTCTGTGTGAATGGCTTGGTTTCAGTTTTAATCTAATCAAGATCTTCATTGAGCTTCTATATTTCTCTAATATTTTGAATGAATAACATAGCAGCGGTGCATGACTAATATTAATTTTATTTTATTCAAAATCTCCTCATCGCAGGCAGGCACAGTACTCATTTCAGCATGTGTTCGTGTGTGCTGTCTGCTTGTCACTGTATCGAACATATTTTCTGTCGTTATCGGTGATGTTGTACCGTCAATAAATACGGATACCATTTTATTGCTCAGGCCTACTTGATCACATTGACTTACAAAAACATCCAACACTGGTGGAATACTGGTGCTGATCTTGCTAACTTCCTCTCTCCAGATTCATTTCTGATAATCAGATGAGTCAGGCGAGCATGCTGTTTGTGGAGAACTGCGGGCCATACATCATCCGCAGGAATCTGTGTCGGAACTTTCTGCTTCACCTGGTCAATCTGCATGACTTCAATCTGGTCACCACAGCAACCATTGACCGGGCCATGGTCCGTATGAAAGAGATAGAAGAGTCACTTCCTGAACTAGAGGAGGGGCAGGAGTTGTCAGATGCCACTTGCAATGGTCATGCTGTGTCCTTGGGTGTTTCACTACATGGCAAACGCACCAAAAGTGGAGTGTCAGACTGACAACAATTGGTTTTACAAGACAAATTATGAACATAATGAATGAGATCTAGTTTGAACTCAAATTCTTCATACTTATCCCATGGAATCATCAATCTCAATCAACAATATCTGTGGCTTAGAACAATTGTTCTATTTCTGATCTGCCCATATACCCATTTATTAATAAGGAGCCCATTTGAGACTTGAGTGAGTTAGCTGCTGGTATTACAGACTGACACAAGTGCTGTTGACTGAACTGATGCAATCTTTCAACGTTTTCCAGTGTAGTTTGTCATACTTATGAACCAGTATAAATTCAGCAGTCATGTTTAGTATAATCTTTAGTTTGTTTTTTCTCTGAAAACCCATTATTCGATGAAATGAGTTACTGTAGAATTGGGAGTACGGTTAGTTGACATTTTCGGTATACATTTTATGATTTTGTTTAACCACTGTGAGTTCAGTGATTATTTAGCACATGGTAGCACTTGTGTTACTACTTATTCAGTGGCTGTAGACTCAGAATTGACATGGACACTAAGTTGATATTCAGGTTTCTCAAGTTGGATTTGAAAGCTAAGCAGCTTTACATTTTCTTTTACTTATATACAGATACTATTTTTACCTGTTTCAGATTTGACCAATCAGTATGTTGCAGTCTGTTATCAGCTCCTTGTTTCACATGTGGAGTGTGAAGATCCTGCCATCTTAGAATGGCATCTTCTGTGTATATATATATATTTTTTAAAGACTAGTTCTCTTGTTAATTAGCAATATAAATGGACACTCATGAAAGGAGAACTGCCAATGTTTGAGCCACTAGAAGTCCTCGTTTCATAAATCTTTGTAAAGCAACCTAATTATGCCATTTAAAGTGAGGATCCAGAAAAGTTTTCAATCCAATGTAGGTGATGTCAAGTTTTTGTTAATACTGGGTATGTGGTTATATAATAGTTTGTTGCTGTTACAAGGTTCAGATGTTGTACATGCCAAAGTATATCAGATACAGCATCCTTTCTCCTTTGATTTGTTTCTTCTGCAAAATGCACAAGTTTGGTGTACACAAGAAAACTATTTACAAATTAAAGATGTGTAAATGCTTGGTTTAAATGGATTTTAATTGTGTAAATGTTTCACGAGTCATTGTGATTTCACATGAAAACAAGTGTTTACAATGCTAGAGCGACAATTTATTCTAGGTTTTTTCCGTTATCATCTGTGCATTAAACTTGAAGTGGGTTTCTACCATTGATCTATATAAATGTTCTCTATAAATAGACAGCCCTCGCAACAATCATATCCAATGGGCGGAGTTAACGTCATTCGTGAGAAGGAATCTTATTGGACGATGCAACTCACGAGCAAGCGCCCTTCTGCTAGGCGCGAGATTTAATATTAGACTTCTAACGTTACTACAAATCTTAATCCAGTGAATTAAAAAGTGATATAAGGCACAAAACGCGTACTGTATTCTTCGTTAATGTAGGACTATGACTTTGTCAAAAACCAGAAATGGCAACCGGGAACAATGGTATTTCAAGATCGCACTGCTGCTGACTGCTATTTGCTGCAGTGTTTATTTTAGAAATGGATTATATCTATGGCAAAATGGAGACACCATTCTTTCTACCTCAGCATACTAGAATCAAGAACGCTTCCGGAAGTGTCTCCGACAGAGGGGCCTTTTATGCGGAGAACCTACTAGAGACGGACAGCAGACCCAAAACCCAGGTGCATCCAAAACACAACAAGCTGAAACGAGCGAAAACACAAAAAAGGTCGGAGAATTTCACTGGCTGCGGAAACAGTCCCATCCATGTAACTGAGACCACCGAGTCCAGGTCATTTTGTGATATTCTGAATAACTGTAACGTTAAAGGAAAACAGTTTACAGATGCTGCAATACCTACTGGCGATAAAGACAATTCAGCTCTTCTTCCTAACGTTACATCACCAGATCTTCCCACAGAAGTAAGAACGGAAGGACGCCATTCTCAAACGCTGCAAAAAGTTTCTCAAATGCAAAACGAGGGATATATGAAACGCAGTAAACTGACATTAAAGAGTCTGCAGTTTGTCCCCATTCCTGGAGAGAGAGAACGTGGCTCTGGTGACAATAGCTTAAAAGACATTGATCATTTTAGAGCAGAAAAAGAGGTGTTGAGCAGCTGTTTACGAACAAACACCAGTGACAAGGACCTTTTGATGGATCAGCCGGAGGTTAACATTAACACCGGACAAATCCCAGAGAGCACAAAACATGGTACTACTGGCCAAGCCCTGACTCTCATCACTCATCCGCCTACTCGGCACATCTGTAGAGACACAACCAATGTCAAACCCCTCAGAGAAATGGTGAGTTTGCTTAAATCTGTTTTGCTGATATGAGAGGCAAGAATCAACTACTTTATGTATATTCATAATTTTCAGTGTAGGTTTTTTTGTTTTTGGTCAGAAAAATATATACAGATTTTTAATTTTGAAATAGTTTTAAAAGCAGTTTTAAAGTGACTTTTAAGTAAATGACTTTCAGTAAATGGATGGTTCATTAAATTCAGGCTGCAGGATGACTTTATTTCCAATGATTAAATTTAATTATTAATATATTAAAATGCTAAATATAAAAGCTTAATGAAATGTAAAAGGAAATCAAATCATATTTATTTTTGTTTTCCCTTAATATCTATTGTTTTTGTTGAGGAACATACAGTCACATAAAAGTCTAAGACAAGGCACAGAGAACATATAACACAAACAAGAAAGAGCTTATTTGTGAGGAGAGCAATCACGTTATTTTCTAAAACCAAAATAAAGCCAAACACCTCAAAATAAATAGATAAATACAAATTTTAAAAAATTAAATTAAAAAGCCAAAGTCTTCTTGTACTGGATGTGCTGGTTTCGGCCTCATTGCCAGCTGCAGTCATATAAAACACCTGCGATTCACAACTACTTGCTAAGGAGCACACATTCACGTAAAGTAGCCTTGTTGACAAGTTTGGGTGAGTAAGGGCAAACCACAAGATATAGTATTTTCAGTGCCCTATAGTTGTAACAAGTTTGTATAGTTTGTAGCAGAAATTGCTGCAGAAAAGCTAGGTGCCATGCAAAATGTAATGTGTAACTGCAACACTCATTTCAAATGTAGTGGAGTAAAGAATACAGATACTCATTCAAAAAATGTAGTGAAGTAGAGAATAAAAGTTACTAATATTTTTGATACTCAGTAAAACTACAAAGTATCAGAAAAGATACTCAAGGACAGTAATTAGTTACATTTACTCCAATACATATTAGTTACATTTACAACAACATACATATTTGATGCATTTATATTGCTGATTATTTTGTGGAATGCAGTAAAATAATTAATTTGCTCAGTCTTTTGTCTCTTCCCCCCCCCCCCCCCCCCCCTCAGAGATCTGGATGGAGAAATGAATTAGGCAATGAAAAGAGCAGTGAGTTGCTGGAAGAGATTCAGATACATAATTTGCAGTTTCCTGTCCACAGGTTCTTCACTCTTCTCCTGAGTAAGAGAACTGCACCTAAGGAGGATATTTCTGCTTTGGGTAGGAAAATAAACATATTTTTAAGAACAAACAACTGTTCTCAACTTAACCTCTCAATATTTAAAAGAGGAGGTAACAGACGTAGCTCTTCATGTTGTACCTACCCTGGGTATAAAAAATCCAAGCTAATAAAATGTGACCAAGCAGATGCTAAAAAAATCCTATTGAAATAGCTGATTGTTATTCAGGGTTAATCAGAATTACTTAAAATATGACCAGAGGATTATGATTACTTTTCAGTAAGAGTTGGAGTTCAAACAAAATGGTGTGCATATAGATAATTTTAGGATTTTTTTTTTTTACACCTTAAAATTTTCTATATGTATGTTACATGAATTGTCAATATTACATTAAAGGTATAAAATGATCTGACATGACTTTACTATAATGTAGGCCTATTTAATATATTTAGTGAAAGTATTTTTTCCATGTTGGAATTCTTGGTCTACCATTAATTTTCAGAAGCAGATGAAACTTATGATTGCAAGCATCCTTCAGCTTCTGTCCAGAGAAAGAGAAAACAAGAGTTGGAGGAGCAGACGTGTGACAGGACATACAAACGTCACAGGACAAACAAAGGCTCTGTTTCTGCCGATCAGTTGGATTTTGAAGAATTTTCAAATGATTTGGCCCCCTCTCGTGCAAAGTACAGAAACAGACTGAGCCGAACAAAACGTAGACAACAACAAATTACATTCTGTGCTGTAGTCACTGAACCAGTGCAGAATGAATCTGTTCATCAGCACCCATGGCCTGGCCATCTACGAAGAGAGGATGTTCTCTGGACAGATAAATATCAGCCTCAGCAGTCTAGTGAAGTCATTGGCAACTCTGCATCAGTAGGGCAACTACACAGGTGAAATGTCATTGCATTAATGATGGTTGTTGTATAGCCTGGTAATTGAGGGGATAGTTAACCCATAAACATGTTTATTCTAGACATTCTAAAACTGCGGTTCTCAGCCAGGGGGCCTGGGCCCACTAGTGGCCCTCAGTGAAATTCAGAAAAAAAAAAAAAAGATAGAAAATACTAAATTATACTGAAAATGTATATATTTTAAGTCCTCATCCTTAATCAGTATTAAGTAAATGCCGTAAAGATTCATGAAAAATTCGTTAAAAATAATGTAATCTATTAAGAACATTCAGCTCTCAAAACTTATGGAATTCTTACATTTTGCTCAAATTTCTGCTTTGACACAATCTGTATTGTATAAAACACTATATAAATAAAGGTGACTAGTTGCTTATTTTATGTAAACACACACACACACAAATATTGTAGGGGCCTTAAACTCAAAAAGCTTGAAGAACCACTGAACGCTTTCTAGAATTATGATGTCTCTTAAAATAAAAATAGTCTGTTAAGTAGCTTTCCTGTAGCTCAAATAGTAGAGCATGGCGCTAGCAACGCCAAGATCATGGGTTCGATTCCCAGGGAAAGCAAGAGCTGATAAAAAAAAAAAAAAAAAAAAAATGTAAAACACTGTAACTTGAATGCAATGTAAGTCGCTTTGGATAAAAGCGTCTGCTAAATGCATAAATGTAAATGTAAATGTAAGTATTTTACACAAAATAATAATGGCCAATTATTAATATATTAGACAATATTGACATACGGAAGTTTATCTCATTTTGTTCATTTCTCCAATGGCAGCTGGTTGAAAGAATGGAAAATAAGAGCAGACACTGAGGAGAGGAGAAGACGACAAGAAGAAAGGAGGATGAAGATAGAAAATAGTAGTGGTAATGAAATTGCCAAAATAGAACACATGCAGTTATTGTAATAACAATATACAGGTGCTGGTCATATAATTAGAATATCATCAAAAAGTTTATTTATTTCACTAATTCCATTCAAAAAGTGAAACTTGTTTATTATATTCATTCATTACACACAGATTGATATATTTCAAATGATTATTTCTTTTAATTTTGATGATTAGAGCTTACAGCTCATGAAAGTCAAAAATCAGTATCTCAAAATATTAGAATATTACTTAAGACCAATACAAAGAAAGGATTTTTAGAAATCTTGGCCAACTGAAAAGTATGAAAATGAAAAGTATGAGCATGTACAGCACTCAATACTTAGCTGGGGCTCCTTTTGCCTGAATTACTGCTTCAATGCGGCGTGGCATGGAGTCGATCAGTCTGTGGCACTGCTCAGGTGTTATGAGAGCCCAGGTTGCTCTGATAGTGGCCTTCAGCTCTTCTGCATTGTTGGGTCTGGTGTCTCTCATCTTCCTCTTCACAATACCCCATAGATTCTCTATGGGGTTCAGGTCAGGCGAGTTTGCTGGCCAATCAAGCACAGTAACACTATGGTCATTGAACCAGCTTTTGGTACCTTTGGCAGTGTGGGCAGGTGCCAAGTCCTGCTGGAAAATGAAATCAGCATCTCAACAGAAGCTTGTCAACAGAAGGAAGCATGAAGTGCTCTAAAATTTCCTGGTAGATGGCTGCATTGACTGTGGACATCAGAAAACACAGTGGACCAACACCAGCAGATGACATGGCACCCCAAACCATCACTGACTGTGGAAACTTCACACTGGACTTCAAGCAACATGGATTCTGTGCCTCTCCTCTCTTCCTTCAGACTCTGGGACCTTGATTTCCAAATGAAATGTAAAATTTACTTTCATCTGAAAAGAGGACTTTGGACCACTGAGCAACAGTCCAGTTCTTTTTCTCCACAGCCCAGGTAAGATGCTTCTGACATTGTCTCTGGTTCAGAAGTGGCTTGGTAGCCCTTTTCCTGAAGACGTATGAGCGTGGTGACTCTTGATGCACTGACTCCAGCTTCAGTTCTCTCCTTGTGAAGCTCTCCCAAGTGTTTGAATCGGCTTTGCTTGACTGTATTCTCAAGCTTGCGGTCATCCCTGTTGCTTGTGCACCTTTTCCTACCCAAATTCTTCCTTCCAGTCAACTTTGCATTTAATATGCTTTGATACAGCACTCTGTAAACAGCCACACCTTTCAGTAATGACCTTCTGTGACTTACCCTCTTTGTGGAGGGTGTCAATGTTCGTCTTCTGGATAATTGCCAAGTCAGCAGTCTTCCCCATTATTGTGGTTTCAAAGAACAAGAGATACCCAGAATTTATACTGTAGGGATGGTCATTTATTCAAACTCAAATGTAAATATTCTAATATTTTGAGATACTGATTTTTGACTTTCATGAGCTGTAAGCTCTAATCATCAAAATTAAAAGAAATAAACATTTGAAATATATCAGTCTGTGTGTAATGAATTAATATAATATACAAATTTCACTTTTTGAATGGAATTAGTGAAATAAATCTACTTTTTGATGATATTCTAATTATATGACCAGCACCTGTATGTGACCCTGGACCACACAAAGTCTTAAGTGTAAATTTTTTGAAATTGAGATCTATACATCATCTGAAAGCTGAATAAATAAGCTATTGTTAGGATTGGACAATATTTGGCCGAGATACAACTATTTGAAAATCTGGAATCTGAGGTTGCAAAAAAATCTAAATATTGAGAAAAATCGCCTTTAAAGTTGTCCAAATGAAGTTCTTAGCAATGCATATTACTAATCAAAAATGAAGTCTTGATGTATTTACAAAATATCTTCATGGAACATGATCTTTACTTAATATCCTAATGATTTTTGATATAAAAGAAAAATTGATCATTTTGACCCATAGAATATATTTTTGGCTATTGCTACAAATATACCCCAGCGACTTAAGACTGGTTTTGTGGTCCAGGGTCACATATGATATAAAACATGTCATTCTGTATTTATTTCTTTAATTCCTGAAACTGAGAAATGTATGTACAAATCTCTTTACCTGTAGAGTCATGGGACTGTGGTGATTTTGAAGGTGATACTGTATCCATAGACCATGAACAGGAGCTGTGTAACACAGTGCTCATGATTGGTCCATCAGGAGTGGGCAAAACGGCTGCTGTGTATGCCTGTGCACAAGAGCTGGGATTCAAGGTTTCAGTGCAATATGTTCTCTTTATATCAATGCCATTACAAATATTACAATAAACAAAATCCTGACTATCTGTTAAACCAGCCTTAATTGTATCTTCCTCTGTTTTATGGTCTCTCAGGTGTTTGAGGTGAATAGCTCAGTCCTGCGCTGTGGTCGTCTCATTCTCTCCCAGCTGACAGAGGCAACTCAATCTCATCAGGTGGACATTCAGAAAATTAAAACCCTCAAATCTGAAATCATTAAGCAAAGCAAAATCAAACCTGATCCACCTTGTGAGTGAACTTCTTAGATTATACAATATGAATTCTTGTTTAGTTGACGTTGTTTTGGACAAAATGCCTACAGAGATGAAAACTAAATGGAGTCTCATGGATTCTCACATGCATTAAACATCAGTAAAAATGGATAAAACTATAATTTATTTTGTTTATTGAATCTGAATAATTTTGAAAACATTGACTGTATCTTCTTTTGTCCACAGGCAAGGAAGGCCATATGAGTCATCAACTAAGGAAAACTTCACGTTCAACTAGCATTTCCCGTCTAAGCACTAAACCACAGCCAGTAAAACTCACTCGGTTTTTCAAGTTGAGTTGCAAAAAGTCTGTAGGTAAAACCTCTGATGGTCCTGAACATTATATACACGGTAAGTGTACTAGAACTAGTTTTAAAAGAACTTCAAAAATGTACTTGAATTAAAAACAAAGGGCCTGGTTCACTACAACATTTAATAGATGTCTGCTTTGTCTGGGTAAAATAAGTAAACATTTGTATAATGTCTGAAAAAATGATAATTGAGCATGTACTGGATAGTATAAAAGTATAAACATGAACAATTGTGATTATTATTTTGATTTTTCATCACAAATGTAATGACAACAGCTGGAAAACTGAAACCAGATGGGCTTCAGAGATCAGTGTCTGGTTTTAAGGACAATAGACAAGATGATCAAAAATCAACATGTCCTTCTGAAGGTCCTACTCTACTTGGACAGAGCCAAACAGTCCCCATGTCGCTTATACTATTTGAGGAGGTAAGAGTGATAATAGGGATGCTGAAACAGATTACATAACACGTCATGATTTGTATCTTTGCTGAGTTAAATGATTATAAAAGTATCAGAATTAATGAATAAATTAATTTTCTATTAGTATAAATAACTGGTTTTGCTGATTTAAACTCCTTTTTACTTGTTGACACAAATTTTTAATGTGCTGCCAATGTTAAATGTGTCCCCCAGGTTGATGTCATTTTCCCTGAAGATGTTGGATTTCTTGCAGCTATTAAGACTTTCATGAGCACAACCAAAAGACCAATAATTCTGACAACCAATGGTGAGCAATGCTTTACTGCATAAAATGCACTTAAGCATTTATTTGTTTGTTAAAATGTTTCTTCTTCACAGACCCATCATTTAGTGGAAGACTTAAGGGACATTTTGATGAAATCCATTTCCAAACTCCTTCACTGGTGAGAAAAAACAATATTCTAAAGCATTAATCTGCATTGTTAATCCTTTTGATCTTTTATTTTAAAAAATTAAAAAAACTCTAACCTTTCATTGGATAATATGAATTTAAAATGGGGGGAAATATCATTATGAAATAAATGTTTTTCTCAAATACACGTTGGACACAATTATTGGCACCCCTAGAAATTATGAGTAAAATATCTCTGAAGTATATTCACAATTTTGAGCACTCCAGGGTGATTATGAAAATGAAATTATCCAGCCATGGCTTCCTGTTTCACAGAAATATAAATAGGAGGGAAAACAAAGCCCAAATTCCCTTCCCAAATCCATCACAATGAGAAAAACCAAAGAATATATTTCTGATGTGCAGCAAAAGATAATTGAGCTTCACAAATTAGTGAAGTGGCTTTAAGAAAAGAGCTGGAGCAGTGAAAATTCCCATTTCCACCATCAGGGCAATAATTAAGAATTTCCAATCAACATAAAATGTTACGAAACTGCCTGAAAGAGGACGTGTGTCTGTATCGTCCTAACACATGGTGAGAAGGAGAGTTTGAGTGGCTAAAGACTCCTTCAAGGACCACAGCTGGAGAATTGCAGAAAATAGTTGAGTCTTGGGTCAGAAAACTTAAAAAAAAAAAAAAAAAAAAGTCAACCAGCACCTACATCACCACATGTTGTTTGGGAGGGTTTCAAGAAAAATTCTCTGAGCTCATCCAAAAACAAACTCCACCATATTCAGTTATCAGACATGACTGGAACTTCAAATGGGACTGGCTTCTATGGTCAGATGGAACTAAAAAATGAGCTTTTTAGCAGCAAACACTCAAGATGGGTTTGGTGAACACAGGGATAAAAAGTACCCCATGTGTACAAGTCAAGTCACCTTTATTTATATAGTGCTTTTAACAATACAGATTGTGTCAAAGCAACTTTCCAATATCAAAATAGGAAAATATTGTCAATAATGTAAAATAACAAGATTAAACACTCAATTTTCAGTTGAAGGCATTTCATTATTGAATTCAATGATGTCATCGTCCAACTCAGTTCAGTTTAAATAGTATCTGTGCAATCAAGTCGACGATATCGCTGGAAATTAAGTGTCCCCAACTAAGCAAGCCAGAGACGACAGCGGCAAGGAACCAAAACTCCATCAGTGAGAGAATGGAGAAAAAAAACCTTGGGAGAAACCAGGCTCAGTCGGGGGGCCAGTTCTCCTCTGACCAGACGAACCAGCAGTTCAATTCCAACTGCAGCAAAGTCAGAGGTGGCGAGGTCCTCACTGGGGATCTGTCTCTGGGGCTCATCTAGGTGTCCTGAGCTCCGCTAACATTCAGGGCTGTAGAGGTCATCTCTAGGTGCTTGATCCACCATCTGATCTGGATACGGACTGGATCGGGTGGCTACAGTGATCTCGGAATAAGAAAGAAACCGACTAATATTAGCGTAGATGCATTCTTCTTACGATGAAACAAGTACATCGGGTGTTATGGGAAGTGTTCCCGGGTCTGGTTGACCTAATTAATGCAGCCTAACAATCCTTTAATGGATTTGAATATTAGAAGCGTATTATGTGTAAGTCAGGATAAAGAGATGGGTCTTTAATCTTTAAACTGACAGAGTGTGTCTGCCTCCCAAACAGTTAAGTAGATTGTTTTGTTTTGGCGCTAAATAGGAAAAGGATCTGCCGCCCGCAGTCGATTTTGATATTCTAGGTATTATCAAATGGCCAGAGTTTTGAGAACATAGTGGACGTGGAGGACTGTAATGCGATAAGAGCTCGCTCAGGTACTGAGGAGCTAAACCATTCAGGGCTTTATAAGTAATTAACAAGATTTTAAAATCTATACGATGTTTAATAGGGAGCCAGCGCAGTGTTGACAGAACCAGGCTAATGTGGTTATACTTCCTGGTTCTAGACCAACTGTAGTTTGTTTATGAAGTGTGCAGAACAACCACCCAATAAAGCATTACAATAATCTAACTTTGAGGTCATAAATGCATGAATTAACATTCCTGCATTTGACTTTGAGAGCATAGGTCTCAATTTAGATATATTTTTAAGATGGAAAAAATGCAGTTTTACAAATGCTAGAAACGTGGCTGTCAAAGGAAAGATTGCTATCAAATAGCACACCTAGGTTCCTAACTGATGACGAAGAATCGACAGAGCAGCCATCAAGTGTTAGACAGTGTTCCAAGTTATTACATGTGGGGGTTTTGGGTCCGATAATTTTTTTATAATTACAATGAAATATACTGCAGTGTTGTGGTGTTTTTGATGTTGTGGGCCTATATTTCTGCTGGAGGTCCTGGACATCTTGTTTAGACACATAGCATCATGGATTCTATCAAATACCAACAGATAAAAAATCAATAAGTGACCGTTAGAAATCTTATAATGGGCCATGTTTGAATCTTCCAACTGTACAGTAATCCAAAAACAAACCTCAAAAACAACACAAAAATGGGTCACTGAGCACAAAACCAAGCTTCTGCTTTGGCCATTCCAGTCCTCTGACCTGAACCCTGCAGAAAATGAGTGGAGTGAACTGAAGAGAAGAAGCACCAACATGGAGCTGGAATCTAAAGGGTCTGGAGAGATTCTGGATGAAGGAATGGTCTCTGATCTCGTGTCAGGTGTTCTCTAACCTCATCAGACATTATAGGAGAAAATTTAGAGCTGTTAAACTGGCAAATGGAGGTTTCAAAAAGTATTGAATAAGAGGGTGCCGTTAATCGTGGCCAAAGTGTATTAGAGAAAAACATTTATTTCATAATGATATTTCCCCCCATTTTAAATTCGTATCCAGTGAAAGGTTAGATTTTTGTGAATTTTTTTAAATAAATGATCAAAAGGATTAACAATGCAGATTAATTTTCACAGCCTTCTTTGATCATATTTACCAAGGGTGCCAATATTTTTGGCCATGACTGTATATGGAAAACTACTATTCACCTTTTTATGCCACAATTGTTGTGCATTTGTTTAAAGTAGCTGTTATCTGATGGCATTGTTGTTATTTTGGATAACTGCATAATTATTTGAAGTAATGATATTATGTATCATTTTAAACTTAGGAAACCATCAGGAGCTATCTGCAATGTTTGTGTGTGGTGGAGAACATGAGGACTGATCCAGAGGACATGGCCTTTTTGCTGTGTCAGAATAAGGGGGATATCAGACAGAGTATGCTCCAGCTTCAGCTCTGGGTCTGTAGTGGTGGAGGGAGCACAGAACTACAAATTCTCAAGAACATACTTAAAGTAAGCCAGACTTATATTAATTTACTAAAGCATTTACTACTACTTTACTAAATTTTCACAGAAGTGTAAAAGACTTGGTGTATTATTATGGCATTATCAGTTTAAAATATTAGTTGAAGTTGGTCACTTCAGCTCTCTTCTATCCCAGATGTGTGACTTTCTTTCACAAAGATTTTTGGAAATATAATCCTAGTCCATGTGATGTTTCTGTGTCACATTTTGCATGACCTTCACAATGTGCTAAGGTTTACATCAAGCAGACTTGACCCTCTAATGAACGCATTTAGACCAATTGGCTTGAAGCGATGGTTTATAGTTGTAAGAAGAAAAAAAAAAACATAAAATATTAGTATTTTCTTTACACACATCTACTGCTTTGCCTCAGAAGTTTTTGAAGCATCAAAATTTCAGAACCTATTTACTTCCGTCCATCTGAAGAAAGTAAGTCACATATATGGGATTAAATGAGTAAATTGAGAATTTTTTCATTTTTAGGAGAACTGTACCCCTTTAATAGCCTGGTAATACCAAACTCTGCTACTTCGCTTTGCTTTGTAGACAGAGGCTGGAAGGGCATAATTGGCAAGCGTTTACTTTCTTGTGGGCGGGCGCTTATCTGAAGTTTAAAATCATTGGTGTACCGTAAGCCAATCACATAACGTTTGGTTATGATGTATGTTATGTGCCGGCTCAGCCGCCTCGAACTTCCGCTGTAAACACAGGTATGCGGCGAAAACAGAACCATCGAACGAAATACCGGAGTGAAGATGGCTGTGAACGACTTTTGCAGATTATGTGAAGTAAATCTACGCATCCACAATTATCGCCTTGCTGGACTTTGGCCTCCCCAGTTTCTCGCTGACGATTGGTAACAGTTGATAAATTAAACTTTTCCCAAAACCTGTCGGAAGTAGGGCCACAACATCACCTCCATTCAAAATGTGAACCAAACACTCTTCTTGTTCAGTTGGCAAATGCCGGGAATATTCTCCACAACAGAGCGAATAGCATCCCGTGTCTCCATGTCCGCTGTCGTTTTAGATTTCCCTCTCCTAAACTACAATCTTAAATTCGGCGCTTAGCATCTACGTCACTGCTCTCAGCCCGCCCTCTGTTCGTTGATTGGCCCGGCTGCTGAGGAGCCGGAGATAAACTGGGAGATGGTTTGCTATATCAGACTGAGTAAAGAAGCGGAATGAAATTGAGCGGAAGTACGAAGTCTGACGTAGTCAGGCAACCCCTTTAAGTGGGTGGATCTTAACATGAATAAGCATCAAAGTTGACAACACTTTATGCTGATAGTCTCAAAGAACTACTAAACCACTTGCAGTGATTCATAAGCAGAAATTGATGCATGTAATCTGTCTTAAATTCCACAGTGTGGATGCTGGACTGAGCTGGAAAACAGCAGGTATCTGGAGATCCTGTCAGAGAAAATGGGAGCAGGTCTACTGTACTCTAACATCGAAAGTCTCTTTTCTCCACATTTCTCATCTCAATCCTCTTCTCAGCAACCGTCAATAAATCTCAAGACGAAAGGAGAAAAGCCAATCAAAGGCTTGATGTTACAGACCTCCACAAATGTACACGAGGTTAGACCAGACAGGCTCTCTACATGCAGAAGAAAAGAACATTTGTCATCATATGAGCCAAAAACTTTTTCTTACCCACATTCAACCCCACATCTCAAACTCTTCTCTTTGGATGGATCTTATAAGTCCTCAGTCCCTTCAAAGCAAACAAAATATTTGGCTTCTGAAACCGATGTCCATGGACAAGATGAATCACTCATTCTGGTTTTTCAGCACATGGTGTGCATTGCAAAGTTTTTTGAAAACATGTCTTTTCTGGATGCTTATTTGCAAAGACCATCTCTCAGAGGAACTGGACTTTGTAAGTCAGAACCTCTTGGTTGGATGGGTGCCACATTGAAGGACGGTTTATTGGACTTACCAAGAGAGGAGCAGATCGGACAATGTTTTCAGAATTCATCACAGATATTGGCCACTGTAGAAGGTTTGGGTTTCCATCAGTGTCGGACTGAACTCTCTAGGATCTGGACAGAAGCTGCAAAACTGAGGAAGGTGCTGTCTTCAGAGAGATGGGAACAAATTATTTGTGCACTGTCTCTGCCATCTGACAAAAAAAAACTCAGAATGTGTCGATGTAAATTCTGTGAACTTAGGTGTGTATTTTAAATTAATATTATTAGGTTTACATGAAGCTTAAACTTCATCTGTGCATATATTATGCACACACTCACTTTTTGTTTTATCTGATTTTGACTTCTTTTATAGTGGTGCCCAGAAGCGCAATGAGATTGTATCCAATCTGATCTCCAGTAAAAACTTCTGTCATAGTAATAAACATGTTCTTTCCATGGACTACCTGCCCACTATGCGTTCAATCTGCAGAGCTGAGAAAGTTAAAGAACAGCGCTCCTTAAGGTATTTTGAAAGGAAACATCTAATGCTTCATGAAAATATATATAGTAATTCTTTGATATTTGCTCAATTTATGTTATTTAAATACATTTTTTTTTTGTCTCTCACTTTCAGACATTCACACTACCTCTCAAGCCTTCACCTGCCCAGAAGCTCGCTGGAATTCATGGCCTTGGATTTCCCTTGATGTGTGATTGACATACTGCTTTCAAAAATCCTCCATGACTTCTGAACTGTTTACTGTATTGTGACATGAGTGTGACTTGTGTTTGTAGATTGTAGAGTCACAGATATATATTTGTCTGATCAATCATTTATTGTTGGCAAAATAAAGAAAATATATATTTTTCTAATTAGCAGTGGGAATTTTCACCATTACCTCAAACAAGCATAATGACATTCTTAAGCATTTCAGTAGCACTCATACTATGTGTATACAGTGCCACCATTCATTCATTTAATTTAACTTTCATTCAACTAACACTAGCTTTTCTAATCTTTTTGTTTTCTATCTGTTTTCTTTTTATTATACAATTAACAAAAGCAAAAAGGGCCTCTAACACTAGCTTCCTCTATTCTTTTTTTTTTTATTCCGTTTTCTTTTTATTATATAATTAAAAAAAAAAAAAAACCTTGCTACGTGTACTGTGTTAAGCTAACTGAGACTTTTCACAGCACTTGCATATTATTGCTCTTTTGTTAATTTTGATTACTTCCATTGTCCACTTTGGATAAAAGCGTCTGCTAAATGACAATGTAATGTAATTTAAAAATGTCTGAACTTCACTGTATTAGACACAAAATGTCAATCCAAGTGTCATCTGTGAACAAATAAGGCTAGAACTTTTCTCTGATTTTACTTTAGTTTTCTTAGACCACTTCTTCAGTTATTTTTATCCAACTGTCACTTCTCCTTAAAGGGAGAGTTCACCCAAGTGATACTTGTAATGATACTTGCAAAATGTATACTACACTTGTATACAACTTAGAGAATATAAACAACGGAAAAATAATCATAGCACTTTCTTTTTTTCACTGTAACCAACACAACTAATCTTTACCCCTATAATAATGGGTGTTCGCATTATTTTGTCCTGGATTATCCCTAACAGTACACATTTTGGATGTCTCTCTCATCCGACAACCATTTCAGGTCTTGAAGTCCCTACTAACATGTTGATGCATTGAATATGGAGTATTTTATTAGGGAGACATACAAAATGTGCAGAGTTGGGGGTATCCAGGTCCAGGACTGGGAATCACTATAGTTAAACGATAGAGAAGTGCAGCAAGGACCAACAGTTAAATAACATTTAGTGTGGCAGGGATAGTTCCCTCAAAAAGAAAGTTGTCATCATATACTCACCCTTGAGTCATTCCAAACCCATATTAATTTCTTTCTTCTGTTGCACACAAATATTTTGAAGAACACTGGAAACCAAACAGTTGCCAGAAGCCACTGATTTCCAGTTTTTTTTTCATACCAAGTCTATGGCTACCAGCAACTATTTGCTTACCCCACATTCTTCAAGACATTCTTTTGTGTTCAACAGAACAAAGAACAAAGCTCATACAGGAACAATTTGAGGGTGAGTAAGCGATGACAATTTTCATTTTGGGGTTAACTGTCCCTCTTTAACACTATTATACACATTGTGTTACTGTAGATTTTATTCAACATAACATTTACATTTGTAAAGTTTCTCCTCAACACTGACTAGGTTCTAGTTTAACACTTAGAGAAATAAAAAAATTAAATAAAATCCTGTGTCAGTTTCAAGCAACACAAATTAATTTTAACATATAGTCTTTGTTTCAGAGAAAGCATTGCATGAAGTTTTACTCAGTGGAAGGGAGAAGGAGATCCAATGTCCAACACATGAGAATTAGCCATTCAGTAGCGATTCACTCCCGCAGGAGTTCGAAAAATGCAACAGCTTGCAGGAGAGCGTCACATAGCTCTTCCCCTCTGTTCCTACTGCTCATCTGAAAGGAATTTCTGTGCTTCAACACTAAGTCATGAGGAAAAAGAACACGTGGATCTTGCTTCATCACAGACTCCGTCATCATCTTCCTCACCATCTCAGCTCCACTTGTCCGACAATCTCCCACTATTAGGTTGAAATGACGGCCGACAGCTGTGCGCATCATGTTAAGGACTTTTGGGGGGCTTCCTGGGTCCCTTGCTGGAGTGAGTAAAGCAAATAGCATGGCCTCTACTGTTCGGAGATGGACCAAGACTGGATAAAGTGAAGTATTCTGGGGAGAGATGCTTGGCTTCTCCACCAAAAAAAAGTCGGCAGGAGGGAAGCTTGAAATAACAGTGGAGATCTAGGGTTGACAAAGAATATACATTATAAGTATCATTAATGGTTATTCCAGTGCATATTCACTATCAAATAAGATGCCCTATACAGAAGGTAAACCAGCAACACTTGACAGGAGAGCTTAAATAGCTAACACATTCAAAATATCTTCAATTGTTCTGCATATTAAAGAAATACATACAGATCTGAAACAGCATGGGCGGGGAGTAAATAATTTCTTTTAAAGAATTTAAAAAAATTTAGAGGAACAACGCTTTAAGTCAACATGAATGAAAAATTCACAAATCTATTTACTAAAAGCATGTTATTGATCTTACTGTGAAAAATGCATCTATATTTCATTTTTAAACAGTTTTGGCCTAATAATTTTTAATCAAAATGTCATAACTGGATATTTGATCAGACTTCTTCTCAATCACTTTATGATTTGATTTGATTTCCTTTCTTACTATCGACTACAAGCTTGCATTCAGATCTGCCTCCATCCAATCAACAACCATTGCACAGAACTGCCCTACATCTATTTCTTTACCATAATCCTTTTAACTCCGATCTATGTCACAGTAATAAAGGAAAGGATCTGTCGCTACTTCCGTTACATTGCTCTAAGTTCTTCAATCCGGAAGGGTTGCTGGTTTGCTTTCTTGAAAGAATATGCAAACATTGTAATATGAATATAAACCTCAATACTGCTGAGTCTCAAAAAATGAATGTCAAAAAGCACAATTTATTAACTCACATCTTCCAAATAATCGGATGCCATGAACATTCCTTTCATAAAACTCTTGCACTCTCCTTGCTGCCAGTCTAAGACAGTTCTTGCACGATCCATGTGTGTCCATGCAATTTTATCGGTACCACAAACAATGGACACTATAGAGCTTGCACCCTGCAAAAAAATTCAGAAATAAAACATAGCACAGAACAGGAACTCATTCACGAAAGCTATTAAATGTAGTGGTTTAAACAGATTTGCCTCACCTCCAACAGAGATCGGTCAACCTCAGGTCTTATAAATTTAGCCAGATGGACTTTTCCCTTTTTCCTCTCTTTCTTGTCAGCTGGATTAAGGATAGAGTTAAAGACTATGACAGCACTCTTGTGTTTCAGTAAGGGCACATTCATGACACTCTCCAGACTGTTGAATGGTCCATGTGCGGTTCTGTATTTGACAATGTTAACAGCTTTCCGTCCTCGTAGCAATTTGACCTGTTCCAGTTCTGACTCTGTGGCTGTATTGAGGAGCTGGAGGATGACAGCACGCTGCGCTGCAGTATAACATGAGTCCATGGGTTTGTCCTTTTCTTGGCATAATTCAGAGGAAACAGATGTATCCAGGGTGTCCAGCCCAGAGATCGTGATTCTGCTCCTTCTGCAACAGGTGCAGTGTAAAAATCTAAGCTCATATTCAGGCAAGGAGCTCGGGGAGCGACAGAACAGACTGTAATGCCCTGTAATCAATCAATGAATTAGTCAGAAAATAATCAAACAAATGTGATCCTGGACCACAAAACCAGTCTTAAGTCGCTAGGGTATATTTGTAGCAATAGCCAAAAATATACTGTATGGGTCAAAATTATTGATTTTTCTTTTGTCAAAAATGATTAAAGATCATATTCCATGAAGATATTTTGTAAATTTACTACTGTAAATAGATCAAAACGTCATTTTTGACTAGTAATATGCATTGCTAAGAATTCATTTGGACAGCTTTAAAGGCGATTTTCTCAATATTTAGATTTTGTTGCACCCTCAGAATCCAGATTTTCAAATAGTTGTATCTCGGCCAAATATTGTCATATCATAACAAACCATACATCAATGGAAAGCTTATTTATTCAGCTTTCAGATGGTGTATAAATCTCAATTTCGAAAAATTGACGCTTAAGACTGGTTTTGTGGTCCAGGGTCACAAATATGCATGCATTATAAGACTAAAATATCCATCACATTTTTATTATAGTCATTGTTGCAAATTTAATCAATCATCAATCCACAATCTCATTTCAGCTACAAAGCAGCTCTACAAAAGACAAAAGTGTCATTATTCAGCTCAGTTTTTGTGTTATTAGATAAGTGTCAGTAGAGTTAGATCTTAGTATTTTAAGTTCCAACTAAGAAACTTCATTCAACAAACAAACTCTAATAAGCATAACAAATAAATAAATTCACAGATTCAATTAAATTAGCGCAACTGATAATCCAACATCGAACAAGATCTGTGATGTTTCAAGATACTTCATAGTCTTTGAGATTGTCACCGCAAGGGTTAGTTCTAATTGAATTCCATACCTAATATCTTTACAAGTGTTTTTTATTACCTTTGAGGAAGACGGATGACAGGAGGCGTTTTGCGATCCACATGTTTGATCGCCACAGCTCTGCTTTTCTTATATATGACATTGCCCCATGCATACCCTCAGAAGTCCGACGTAAAGGGCTCGTGTGGAAACACGGCGTGTGTGACTTTGGTTCCGAAAACGAATGGACGCTTTGCTTAAGAAAATAAAGCAATTAGTGGGCTTTCAGTTTCGATTCCGAAAAACATCTTGACATGATGTTGCAACTATATGAGGATATTGTTAAGTTCGTCGCGAATAACCTTAAATGCTCGATATGTATGGAGATTTTCACAAAGCCGGTTACACTCGTTTGTGGGCATAACTATTGTCAGAAGTGCATTAATGCATGTTGGGCGAAGAGCAGCGGAAAGAGAGATTGTCCACACTGCCGGGCAGATGTAAGCAGTAGTAAACTAGAGATGAATTTCACTCTTTGTGACATTCTGGATTTACAAGACCTTGGTGGTCGCGAGAAATGGGAGCAAATTCTGGCAGAAACAGACCAAGCTGAAACGCAACACCCTCGGGGAACTGTTACAAAAGTGGCAAGTTCATGGTCTTTTGCTAAACAGCTTAATAATACAATGTAATAAAGAATAAGTGGGTAGTTGACTTGAAAAGCCAAGCGTTGTCCTGCAGTGTGATATGCCACTTAATCTAAAACTATTACAAGACTATAACAAAACTATAACATTTTACGTATTAATTCAGAGACTGCATGGAATGGGATGGGGTGGGGGTGGGGGGTCAGGGATTAGTAGACCAACTTTAGCTGATTGTCATGGCAGGTCTGTTGGTTGGTTTAGGGCACTTTTCAGCTGGCCAGGCTGGGAGACCGTTTTTACCCAGCTAAGATCAGGGTCCGGTTGCATAAACTGTTTAGTCTGAAAAAGTTTTTCATCTCATTTTTTTCTTCAAGACTGGTCATAACTTTTTTAATTCAGTCATGAAAAGGTAGATTGGTTTTATTTGTATTGGAAAAGTAAGACTGATTACCCTTGACAACTGCTGGTCAAACTAGTTCTTAAGACACAGTCTTAACGAGGTTAGCTACGTTTATGCAACTGGCCCCAGACAACCATCTTAGACTGGTTTAAATAGTCCTTTTCAGTAGGGAACTATTTAATTTTAATCTAAATTCCTGATGTAAAATTTAAAAAAGTTATTTGTGTTATTGTTTAGCTAACAAAGAACTGATGTTAATCACACACTCATGTGTACGTACAGGGCAGATACATATCTGGGTCCTGTTTCATAAAACAAGTTTACCAAATAAGCCTGGCTTATTTGGTAAATTTGTTTTATGAAACAGGCCCCTGGAGTGCTAACTTTGAGTTTTTACTAGCTTTCTAACTCTTACTGCGACTTCTTGCTCTTTAGGATAGTTTAATGAAACGTCTGGATTGGTTAAAAGCTGAAATCGAAAAGACAGAAGATACACTTTCAGCTGAGCTAAATTCAAATCAGGCCTCTGGGGTAATAAGTTTAATTCTTAATACTTTTAAATTTGCATGCACTATATGACAAAAAAAATAAAAATAATAATAATAATAATGAGTGAATTTTGTATCACACTCAGGATGGTTTAGGCATTTACAATTCCTGCATTGTTTCGATGGATGTTTCCAGTTCATCTTTAGACAGTGATGCTTCAAGTTGTTATGCAAGCGGAAGTTTTAGTCTGCAATCAGTGGATCACCAGGAACTACCTTCTCAGTCTGAAGAGGTACAACACCTTTGGTATCTGATGATATACTGTAACTGATTTGTAACAATAACATTATGACTCTGAGCAAGACCCATGAAAAGTTGTGTTTGTACAGTATGTATGTGTGCAGTTCTCTGTGTGGGAAAACACTACATAACATAATAAGCCACGCTCTACCTACAAACCACAAAGTATGATCTACATCTGTTCAAATGCACTTTGCCCCTCTCAGCTTCCTTTATTGAAAGCTTTATTAATGTTTACATACGTCTTGCTTCTTTTGTAGTCTCTTTAAGCTGTTTTTAAACTATTGTTGTTGGACCTCCCAAATAGTTTTAAAAACTTAAAAGTTTGTCTAAAGCACTCTCTGATTCTGGCTTATGCACTGTGACACTGTAAATGACTGACATGTAGAAAGCACCTCAAATGTCCTTTGATCTGCTAAACAAAGAATGTGACATTTATATGGACAAAAAACTAGAAATGGTGGGGTTTTATGCTTATTGTAAGGCCACTGATTTATCCAATTGATTAAAATATGAATCTGCATTTTCATTTGCAATTTATTTCTATTCAGCAATGACACATTAAATATGGCTGTTCAAAAATATTAAACAGCACTACCGTTTTCATCACTGATAAACATTTGAAATATAACTCAGCACCAAATCCGCATGTTAGAATGATTTTTGAAAGACCTTGACACTGAAGACTGGAGTAATGATTAAAAAAAAAAAAACTGTTTTACATGAATAAATTATGTTTTAAAATGTAATGAAATAATAATAATTAAAAAAAAAAACCTTTACTGTGAATTGTAATAATATTTCACAATATTACTGTTTTACTGTTTTTTGGATCAAATAAATGTGGCCTTGCTGAGCACGGGAGATTTTCAAAAAGTATTAAAAAATCTTATACACCCCAAACTGTTAAACGTCAGTGCAAACATTCATTATTCGTTATAAATTATATGTCAAGTCACATTTATTTATATAGCACTTTATACAATACACATTATTTCAAAAATAAGTGTGTACACATGAAGTGAGTGAGACCCAATAATGTTCTGGCGAGAGGTTTGGGAACCAAAGTGTTTTCATCAAATCAACCTAGCAAGTATTTACTAGTGATTCAAGGATCTTGATCAAATTTAAGTAATGAAGAATTCTGAGAAATATATTTACAAATATATAGTCAATGCTATTTACTCATGGGAAGGAGCTGATTGGTAAAACATAATGTTTCTCAGGAGAGTTCACAGGAGTTTGTAGAGGAGGCTCCAGAGAATTCAGAATCTCTGTTTGAGGATGCTCATCTCACTCCCAGTGCAGTAGCGCAGCAGCACAACAGTGACAGTGCTGAGGGTAATGTTTTTATGCTAACATTGATTTTTATGCACACTGGGATTAAAACTGTGTCTTTCGTGATATTCATGTTGTAACTTAAATGTCTCTCCCTCCCTCGCAGCTGCTCTTCATGCAGAGTTCGTTGAGCTTTCCTTTTCTCCCCAGCTGGGAAACAGACGGCTGATTTTTCACACAGAGAGCCGTACAGTGGAAATACAACTGGGGCGCCAAGCAAGAACATCACACGGGCGTTTTGATGCCTGTCAGTGGATGGCGGACCAGGAATTTAGAGAAGGGTGGGTTTACTGGGACGTGGACACCACATTCAGCACTGCATGGGCTGTTGGTGTGGCTTATCCCAGTCTGATGCGTAACGAGAGGTTGGGAAGAACTTCCTCATCTTGGTGTTTGGAGTGGAGCAGTGGGCAACTGAATGCTTGGCACAATAAAATAAAGACCTCTGTTAAGCATAGCATCCCTAATGGGATCAGAGTCATTCTGGACATGCCAAAAGGACAGTTGTCCTTTCAGAGTCTGTGTGATAGTCTGCTTGAATTACACAGTTTCCAAGTGGATTCCTCTGGCCCTCTCACACCTGTCTTCTGGATTTGTGGACTGTCACACAATGCCTTAACCTTTCCTAGACATTGAGTTAAGGATAACATAGAGCATTTACAATATACTTTATACACTCCAGTTTGTTTACAGAATATGTATTCTATATAAAAGAATCTTGTATTTCATTTTTATGAACCATAATTTACAACCATAATTATTCTATAGGACTAAAGAATGTCCCTTTTTGCTATCCTAATTATTTCTACAATTTTGGATTGTGATACTGCTAATTGTTGGCTCCTTCATGATGTTTTTCTTCATTGTATTTTGGGTACTTTAGATAAAAGTTAAAGAATAGCCTACACACATGTAAATGTACTGCTGATTGCTGTAATAAACTATCATTTTAATGGTTAATAAAAATAGATTTAATGTTATTGATGCATCTTGATAACGTATGTAAATGGTGGTTTTCAGCTTACAACTTTATACTAATTTAAAACCAATGAATTGTGCGTTTTCTTTTGAATTTTGCATAGTTTGTCCCTCAGTGAGACCCGTAGGCATGGTGGAGGTCAGAGGGAGGCGTGTGTGCAACACATCTACATCAGTTAACAGCCGCTGAGTGTCTCCATCCCTTTACACTCCATCAGTACCAATAGATTCCGATGCTTATATCATCTAGAAAACGTCGTATCCCGTGATTTTAAAGAAAATCTTCTAATCAGTTTGATTGTTCATAATGTCAAGCTTACTTGGTGTCAGGGTTGATGTGCGTTGTTGTGGACGTATGTAAAATCCTGAAGATTATAATAGGGTCATTCTGACTTCTCAAGTGGGAAATATGCGAAAAGACGTGAGGATTCTGTTGGTTGGAGAACGTAAGTGTCTTATTGATTACATAGTCTCCTTGATTCACTGTTACGAAACGACCATAACCTTAAAATGAATTAAACATTTACGCTCTTCCACTGAAATATTGAGCATATATACGATATAAATGTTGCATTATAATATTAGATAAAATCGCTATCATGTCTGATGACAAGATTTCCGTGTTACTGCAATTTGAGATTGTCATAAAATGACTGCGCATTGAGGGATAGTGGAGTTCCTACAGTATCTACAGTAGTCAATGTTTTTGGCCATCTTTCTGTTCGTGTTTCAAGTCATCCGACTGTAAGGGTTCAGTTTGAGCTTAAATGAGTGTGCAGTGCCCAATAACACTGTCTAGGACTAGATAGAGCGCTCACTTCAGAGAATGTTGTTTAAGCAGGCAGCTCAGTATCTTTTGGGAATGCTGCCTTGGAAACCAGTTCATTAGCTTTACAGAATGTTGTCTAGGCAGGCAGCATTTGCAAGATTCAGTGAGAAGTTCTGCTGTGTTCCATAAAGACTTGTGCAATTGTTTTTAATGCAAAGGGGTTGGTAAATATTACAGTTAAGGCCAAACTCAAATGTATTTGCATATCTAAGCTCTGCATAGACTTAACATCTAAGTTTTATGACCATGAGAGAGATATGACATATGGCTTCACTCTAGACCTGGTAGCCTATAACATATTATAAAAGCTCCTCACCACTGAAATATGAAATTAAAATTGCTTGTGAAATATTAACAATTTCAAGGTTGATCAGATTGATGTGTGGAGGTAAGGAATCTGTTATTACTCTTATATTTCCTGTGTGTAAACAGCTAAAGTGGGGAAGACGTCTCTCATCATGACACTTGTCAGTGAGGAGTTCCCAGCTGTGGTATGTATTATTATTAATAATATCACAGTCTCTTTAATAACAATTATTCTCCCTGACTTTATTATTTGCAAAAGTGTCTCCGTCTGTTGTCAAAATGGATATTTTTGTCATATTAGGTTCCTTACAGAGCTGAGGAGATCACTATACCAGCAGATGTCACACCAGAGAGAGTCCCCACTCATATAGTGGACTACTCGGGTATTAAACAAGAAATTAAATTATAGTGGTTGTCTATTATACTTCTATGTATGATGCTTAATGAAAATGTTTGCCCTTTTTAAAATAAGCAATATTTACTCAAAATGCTAATTATCATGATTTATTGGTGTGGACACAAGTCTTTTTTTAAAATATACACAGAAGCTGAACAGACAGATGAACAGCTTTATCAAGAGATATCAAAGGTTGGATTGATACACAAAACTTAATACACACACGCACATATATATGTATGACATTTTGATTTCCTCAGATAAATTGTATTTGCATTCCTTTTTAGGCCAATGTTATATGTATAGTCTACTCAGTGAACAACAAGAAGTCTATTGAGAAGGTGAGAGAACTTGATCATACAACCTAGTCTTCATTCAGTAAGTCATAATAATTTAATCATTCATTAGAATAATCAGTGATTTGATCCATGATTTTCAAGTCTGACTGATCATACAATATACATATATTTTGCTTGCTCTTGCATAACACGTGTAAAGGCCCATTCACACCAAGAACAATTACTATGAAGATAACTAGAACAATAACTACATTTGAAGTGCATTAAAAAAAGTTAATCAAAGTTGTCCTAAGACAAGAATGCATTTTGGTTTTAGGTTTTAGGACAACTTTGATGAAAGGTTTTGATTCACTTCAATTGTTAACTAGTATATATTAGCATCAACACTCTCACAATAATGTATTAGCAACTCACAATAATGTTCTGTTTACTATAAATGAGCACTGCAGTTGTTGTCTACTGCTTTAAATGCCAAATCAATTAGTTTTATTTATATAGTGATTTATGGGGTAGATTGTTTCAAAGCAGCTTCACAGTTATAAACAGGGAAATAACAGAAACAATGATGTAAACTTCAAATATTAGACAAATTCAAATTCTTCTGTAAAGCAGCTATAAAGACTATATTGTTCAGCTCAAGTTAGTTCAGTGTTGGTTCAGTTAAAAAAGACTGGTGATGCTGCAAAATGAATTAATTATGAAACAAATTTGATTCAGCTATAAAGCAGCTGTACAGAAAATAATAATGTCATCATCCAGCTCAAATCAGTTTAAGTTTTGTTCTCATTTGATAGTGTCAGTGCAGTCAAAATTATAATAGTAGTGAATATTCAATGTCTTTTAAACCCCAGCTAAGCAAGCCAAAGGTCGACAATGGCATGGAACTCCATTAGGCGACAGAAATAGAGAAGAAGAAAAAAACCTTGGGAGAAACCAGACTCAGTCATGTTACAATATACGTGAACTAAATTCTGAAGCACCTTAAAATTGTGTGGATTCTAAATGACTCTCAATGTTTTTTATCATTCATGACTTATTCATGACAGTTTTTATCATTCGGTTTTATCATTAATCATCACAATTACAACTATATTGCTCCTCTGTGTTAATTAGATTCATTTTATAGTTTGTAGTTTAAACTTTATAGTTCTAATTATGGTTATAGTTACTGTCCTTTGTGTGAATGGGTCTTAAAACATATTTCTATAGCTTTCCGATTTAATAATTCATGTCATTGTCTCAGGTGACAAGTCATTGGATTCCTTTGATAAATGAGAGAACAGACAAAGACAGCAGGTAGGTAAACACAGATGCATAATGCATTAGTTATCTGTGTGTCTTTCTCACAAATACACAATTAATACATAATTATATGTTCTTTTTTAAAGGTAGATTGAATTTTAAGTGGGGCATATCATATATCATACAGTGTATCATATCATGCTTACCAAATTTTTATTTTTTTATTTTTTTTTGCTATAGGCAAAATTGATTAACTATGAAAACATACTGTAACTTTCAGAAGCTGAATCATTATTTGTCCAGCTAGAGCAATTATTGAAATCGAGCACATTTACATGTCAGTAAAACCTCTTGGGTGATGATCAGAAACTTGGCCCACCCAGTCTCATTCATTAATTTTTTTTTTTTAATATATAAGTAAATTCTGAGTAATTTCCATATATGATGAACCTTTCCAAACCCTCATCTCTGGAATTACAAATAATTTTATATCTCTCAGATATGATAGTTAAATGTGTGTTTGTTAATGAATTCCAATCATTCATGAATAGAATGCCTGCTCATTCACAGTTGGCATAATCTTTATTCAGGAATTGCAACTATGTGAATTATATGCACAGGAATGCTGTGGGATCTTCTGGACTCCCTTTTCAAATTTGGATCCAGTATATTGCATAAATGCAAAATAAACTAAGTGGCCATAAGCAGATAGCAGTTATTATTCAATGAAACAGTTATTATTCAATGAAAGCCTGAAGATAAGTACTACTGGTTCTCAGAATATGCTAATCTATAATAAAAAGGAAAACAGGCTATGCGGCTGTTTTCAGTCATTTTTGTTTATCAAGAAATTGATATTCATATTGAACTAATTGATTGATTAATAAATTAACAGATTTATATATTATTATGTTGAATAGTGCCATCAAGATAAAGTTACCAGGTTGCATATAGTTTACAAGTTTAACGCTTCATTTACATGTGGTCAATTTTTTGTAGTACCAGCTAACATTATAAAAATATGAACAAGAATCTGAAAATTTACATCAAAACTGTTTTGTGAATTCTTTATACAACAGTTCTTTTTGCTCGTATTTCATAAATGAGGCCCAAAGTTTGTCAAACTTTTTGTGACTGACTGTTGCTTATTTCACATCCAAAAAACAAAAAATATTATTCTTTTGCACAGCCTCTTGTACTTTATTGCCTAAAGTCACAATGAAATGGAAGTAGGGACATTTTGTGCCATATATCCAAGTGTAACAGATTATCAAAAAATAAAAATGTGGCGCGGGGAATTGGTTCTATGCATTGGTTGTTGAATGGATTGTGAAATGCACTCATAAATAGATCCAGATGAATTTTTTTTTAATTGAAGCATATCCATGGAATAATCTTTCAAAATAAGATCGCACATATCTATCAAGATTTAAAATATAGGTTATTTTCATTTCATGCCAAACTTAAACACAATTGCCTTACAATTCCAAGATTAAGAGTTAACAGCAGTCAGTATGTTAATTCCCTGGTATACTAAAAATAGCCAGAAGCTATTTGTGTTCACCTTTTACTGTGTATGTTTGTTTAAGAGTTCCTCTGATCCTTGTGGGGAATAAATCTGATCTGGTTGAGCACAGCAGTATGGAGACTGTCCTTCCCATCATGAACAAATACACAGAGATAGAGACCTGTGTGGAGGTATGCCAAACCATGCGTATTTATATATTTGCGTACTGAGCAGCTGAATGTCTCTTAACCACTAAACTTTAACTGTCATATATAGGTCATGTGATGTCAGTCTGTGTGTTGTGTGGATTCTAATACAATTAATTCAAAATCTTGGCAATCAAAGAAAGAGGCAGCCACTCCTAACAATTTCCATCAGTTTATACGCCTCTTTGAAATGTGAGGTGCATGTCAATGATGTATAAGAACATTATTTATGATAGTTAAAAAGTCTGTATTTAAAGTAACATGATGAGGTTTTTATTAAAAAGTTTATTGCTGTGTAGTAGTGACAAGTACATCTAGCACTTTTGGTTCAACAGAGTCAGAATCAACCTAGAACATCCTAAGCTCAAACCTTGGTACAGTCACAAGCTGTTTCCATCGCCCTGTTTTTATGCACAGTTTGAAGTATCACATCAGAAACGAGTGATGGAAACGCCCAATTTCGAATAAAAATCCTTAAATTCGCAAAAGCTTTTTTACTTGTTTTTGACTCATGCAAAAAAGGGTTAATGTGAATAATGGGAGACGGAAACACATTTGCCGAGTAAATTCCTCCATGCGCATCAAAAAAGTAATGTGACTTTGCGCTTTGGGACGGCAAAACCTGACTAACCACCAGCGGACTGATCACTATCATTTTGAAATGCCCAAGCAAACTCTGTCATCAAAGTATTTCTGTATAATTGTCTCCAAGGACTGTTACACGACTGCGTTCCCAAACAGCAGGCATCCACCTTAGAAAGCAATGACCACATTTATTTTAGGTGGAAGCAATTTATTATATATGAAAATGATTATATTCAGTGTCTTCTCCTACTTTTTTGTGATATAGGCCTATAGGCTATTGCCAGTTCTACCAGGAAGTGAAAATTTTGTTCTCTTTGTCTCGTTGGATGGAAACGGTGCTTATTCGCAAATGTTTTCTGTGATATTTCAATTTTGCGCAGAAGTTAAACTCGGCTACAGTTTACTACCCCTAAGAGAGAAGTGTTTTACCTCTTTCTATAGTGTTCAGCAAAGAATCTGAAGAATATTTCGGAGTTATTTTACTATGCACAGAAGGCTGTCCTTCACCCTACAGGGCCACTCTACTGTCCAGAGAAGAAAGAGGTTTGCACATATATGACTACATTTTAATGATTTATGTAAACAAAAAAAAAAAGTATGTAAAATACAGTACTTGTATTGTACTGATATATTGTGTTCTGAATTTTAAGTGCATTTTATTTGCTTTACAGATGAGGTCTGCCTGTGTTCGGGCGTTGACACGTATCTTTAAGGTTTCAGATTTGGACAATGATGGCATTCTCAATGATCATGAGCTCACCTTTTTTCAGGTGAGATTTCTGCTGAGTAGAGTATATTTTTGTCTTTCTAAGGTGCACAACACAATTTGTGGACATCCACTTCTAATTAATAGGGTTATATCATAATTAGGGGTGTGCAATATTGACAAAAAATATCTTAAATATTTAAATAACTTCCATCAAACAGTGAGACTGTGCACTCTTACACATCATTAAAACATTAATTACAATATTACCATAGATGATAAATATTACACAACCCTAATCATGAAATTCTAGAGAGTTGTTTCTGTTTCCAACTGCTGCAACAGTTCAGGGAGTGTCCTTTTTGCTCCAGTATAACTTTTGTGTTGTGTGCAAAGTGAGGTCCATAATAAAATGGTTTACAGCGATGGGGAAGAACATCACTGGCCTGCACTAGGCAAGAACTGAACCACTTTGACAACTTAAAAAATAAAAAATAAAACCAAGCCAACATCAGTGCCTGACTTCATTGATGTTCTTGTGTCTGAATGGGAGGGAAAAAAATCCCTGCAGCCATATTGTAACATATAATAAAAGTCTTCCAAGGTGAGTGGAAACTGTTAGGTGATCAACCCCCAATAAATGCCAGTGATTTTGAAATAATTGCTCAATGATTATTCTTGGACCATGGAATTGTATTTGTGGTCTTCTTTGTCCCATAAGGACATATTTTCTATTTATTCTATGACAAAAAACATTTGTCAGTCCTAACCAAGGGTTAGTTTACCCCAAAATTAAAATTGTTATCATTTACTCCCCCTCATGTTGTTCTCATTAAAATTCTCATAAAAATGTTGATCTTCCAAACACAAATTAAGGTATTTTAATAAAACTTAAGAGATATCTGTCCCTCTATAAAGTCCATTGCACCAAAAAAAGTTAAGCGATCATAAAATAAATCCATATGATTCTTCTGAAGAGACATGGCTTTAATATGATGTAAATAGACTTGGTCGCTTCATCAATATGAACAGATTCAGTTTAGATTTTTATTCACATAAACAATGATCAGCACACATACATAGAGCATGTAAAATGTGGTAAACGGAAGGTCAAATGTGCTCTCTTTACACACAAGAACAAAGCTTCATACGTTGTTTTGGTTTTGAAGATAAATGAAAGTCTTATGGGCTTTGAATGACATGAAGGTGGCAACTGTGGGTAACAGAATTTTCCTTTTTAGGTCAACTATCCCTGTAAATTCATTCATAAGGTTATGGTTTGACTTCGTTTAAGCGAGATTTCAAGTTCAAATTGTTTCCTTTAAGGTTTGGATAAGGTTAGTATTTGTGTATTCAATATCACTGTCTGATTCTTATTTGTAGAGAACTTGTTTCAACACCCCACTAGCCCCACAGGCCCTGGAGGATGTGAAGAATGTAGTGAGAAAAAACCTGACAGATGGAGTGCGTGATAATGGGCTCACTCTCAAAGGTGAGGCTGCATTTGAAGTTTAACATTTGCAGGTCTTGCACTGGTTCTCATTCCAGGTGGTGTCGTTCCCAAAAACTGCAAATTTTGAATGTCTTCCCTAATTAAGACACCTTATTTGTATAATCAGTTCATTAATAAAGGCTCCACGACCTGAACTGGGTGAAAAAAAAAAAAAAGAGCAGTGCTTAGGTACTGCAGGACCATGTTCTACAGACTTAACCTTTGAGGCAGTGGTTCCACTGACTGTCAGTTATCCTTGTTGCCTAGGGCAGGTAAATGACCCAGACTGTGAAAAAGTTTTGAATTTTAGTGGCAGGCAGCCTTGTGTTTGCTTAGCAATTCTGTTCAGAAAGGAATATGCTGAACTTCTTGATTTAATCAATCAACATGGTAATTTTTTGAACAGGTTTCCTCTTCCTACATACTCTCTTCATCCAAAGAGGAAGGCATGAGACAACGTGGGCTGTACTGCGGAGGTTTGGATATGATGACGATCTTGAGCTGCATCAGGACTACCTGTTTCCCCTGTGAGAACAACTGCTTCCAATCAGTCAATCTATTAACACTTATAATTTATTATGAAGATAAGTTCTATTAATTTGGCTTTTCTGAAGAGACCTCAGTAAATCTACTTTTGGTTAAAACATGATGTAGTTTTACATTTCTCAGGAAATGTAATTGAATTTCTCTTGAAATACAGATTTTTTCTTTTTCTTTTTTACTTACCCTGCGTCCCAGTGTGCATACTATCCACCCTATCAGCCCTAAATAGTATTGAAAATTACTACTATCACATAGAATATAGGATGGATAGTATGCACATTGGGACGCAGGCTTAGTCTTAGTTGTAATCTTTTTTTTGTCCACTGTCCAGTACAGCAAACTTGATATATATGGGTATGTAATGTATATACAGTGCCTTGCGAAAGTATTCATACCCCTTCATTTTTTTTACGTTTTGTTGCCGCCTTATCCCTGATAGCACACGTACATCTAGGAGACGTCTATTTGACATCTGCATTTACATCTGCAAGACGTATTTTTTAGAGTGTTTGCTCATCTGCAAGACGTCTATTGGACGTCTCCTTTTAGATGTCAAATAGACGTCTATTAGATGTCTTTAAGATGTTTATGATTTAGAATGTATGTAAAACTGACATCTAACAGACGTCTGTCAGACGTTTGTAGACAGCAGATGCTTTCCAGATCAACAGATCTTTAACAGACATCTTGCAGACGTACGTGTGCTATCTGGGTATGTTAAACTGCTTTAAATTATTTTTTCCCCCACATCAATCTACACTCCATACACCATGATTGTAAAGCAAAAAACAGGTTTTTAACATCTTTGCAAATTTATTAAAAATAAAAAACTAAAATGATTCCATTGCATAAGTATTCATACCCTTATCTGGGACAATTGAAATTTAGCTCAGGAGCATTAATATTGCTTGTAGATGTTACTACACTTCAATTGAATGGGTATGATTTGGAAAGGCACACACGTCTTAATAAAACTGCTAACAGCTGGTAATGCATATCAGAGCAAAAACCAAGCCCTGAAGTCCAAAGAACTGCCTTGTAGAGCTCAGAAACAGGTTTGCGTCAAAAAAAAAAAAAGTCTGCTTCTTTGAAGTTTCACAGAAGCATACAGTCTCTGTTACCCTTAATGGAAGAAGTTTGAAACAACCAGGACTCTTCCTAGGTATGAATACTGCAATGTACTTATTTCAGTTTAAAAAAAAAAAAAAAAAAACGAAGTTGTGACAATTCTGTTTTTGCTTTGTCAGTATGGTGCATGAAGTGTAGATTGATGTAGGGGGGAAAAAGTAATTTTAAAACAGTTTAATATCAGGCAGCACCATAAAATGCGAAAAAAAAAAAAAAAAAAAAATTAAGGGGGTATGAATACTTTTGTAAGGCACTGTGTGTGTTGTAGTTTCCTAAGAGTAATTAAGAACAGTGTTTAACTCTTTAAGCCCCTTTCGTAATCTGCTTTGATTGCTCCCTATTCGAGACTTTGTAGAAATCCAAATTTAATCCAACTATGCTAATCTGCTAAGTTTGCAGTTAGCGACATCTGATTTAATGTTTATGTTCCTACAGGTTAAAAATACCACCAGACTGCACCACAGAGCTCAATCACAATGCTTACCTGTTCTTACAGAGTGTCTTTGACAAACATGATAAGGTAAAAGTGTTTGACTGCCTCAGACGACTGACTTGACTGACAAATGTTGATCAGGATCCAATTAGACAGACAAGAAAGAAACCCATTTTAGTAAAAGGTTTATATGAAAATGTCAGTGACAAAAGTAGTAATAGATTAAATTCTAAGAGGCTTTAATTGTTGTTTTCAGGATGTTCATTTTTATCTTGTTCTTATTGAAGCATGTTTGTATGCTTTAGGACAGAGACAGCGCATTGTCCCCTGAAGAGCTTATGGATCTATTTGAAGTTTTCCCCTATGTCCCCTGGGGACTGGATGTGAACAGTACGGTTTGCACTAATGACCAGGGCTGGATCACATACCAAGGCTATCTTTCTCAGTGGACGTGTGTATCAAACATGCCATGTGTCTCAGTTCAAGAATTATAGTCATCCTTAATGAATAATGACACATTACTGTCTGGATGGTTTTTGAATGATTCATGAGTTTATCAGTTAACAATGTCTTTTTGCAGGTTAACGACTTACCTGGATGTCCAGCGATGTCTGGAATATCTTGGTTACCTTGGTTACTCTATCATTGCTGAGCAGGAATCTCAGGCATCTGCCGTAACAGGTAAGTTGAAAGACATGTATTTGCTGTATAACATTTGTATTTATATACATGGAAGTTTTGCATTTTTAAGACTCAACTTTTAGATTGGTTAAATTGACACTTCACCCTACAAAACTGTTTGATTTTCTTTTCTTTTTGTCATTAGAAACAAAATGAGTGTTTGAAGTGACATGAAATTGATTAAATAATGACAGAATTTTAATCTGTATATTATGGGTCATTGAGCCCTCTTGTGGTTGTTAGAGTAACTACAGATGCAGAATGCAAAAGTCACATGACTGGCAACCTCAAAATATTATGTATTTTGTTCATGTGTAATTTATTTATAATTCTTAAAGTGCAGTATGACACCTGTGGTCCTCACTGAATGTATTTGCACATGATAGTGACCCGTGATAAGAAGCTCGACCTTCAGAAGAAACAGACGCAACGGAATGTATTTCGCTGTCATGTGTTTGGAATAACTGGAAGTGGCAAAACTAGTTTCCTGCAGGGCTTCCTTGGCAGAAACCTTGTGGTCAGTTGCAACAAGAAAAACACTTAATTTAAGTGAAAAACCATAACCCACACAGACCTGTTAACTTAAATTTTGTTTAGTTTAGTTTTCACTTTTCAATAAAGTTCAGTTTGTTCAAATTTGCTAATGCAGTAGGGTTTATGATAAACAGTTTCTACAGGATTTATTTTTGTAAATATACTATTGTTTATTATTAATTCATGTTTTTTATAGGTTTTAATGTTAAATTATACAACTTGAAATGTTGAAAATGCATTAGTATGAAAAATGTGAAGTAAACATTATATTAATAAATACTCTAAAGGTATAGTTCATTGTTAGTTTATGATCCTTAAGGTATTAACAAATATATAGTACTGCATTTTTATAAGCCCTTGCGCAGTGTTAGATTTCATCAGAGGTGCTGTGTGTTGAGAGAAACACCCAACAACATCATTTCGAAACAATCTCATCTGTGATATTTCTGATATCATTTGATTTCCATTCCTCAAAAGATTTGTTAAAAAAAGAAAAGAGAAACCTTTATTTCAGAGGTGACATTGTCATGATTAATTTTTTTATTTACTGTCTGTTCCTCACAGCGTCAGAAGGCCATAAAAGAAGAACACAAATCGTATTATGCAATCAGCACCGCACATGTGTACGGACAGGAGAAGTACTTGTTGGTAAATAGTTGTTTACTTTAGGGTTTTATTTCAGTCTTTGTAACTATAGTAATACTACACACTTGAAAAAGCATTCCTCAAACCATTTGCTCTTACATTATGCATTTAAGCCATATGAAGATTTCAGAGATTTGACCACTATTTATCATGAGAATTTCCCCCCAAAAAAGATACTGAATCGTTCTACATGTGTTTGTTTTTCCTTCAGCTCCATGAAATCTTTCCAGATTTTGATTTCCTGTCTGAGACTGAACTTTCATGTGACATTGTGTGTCTGATCTATGATGTCAGCAACCCTTGCTCTTTTGAGTACTGCGCACGAATCTTCAAGGTTTGCTTTTGCACTTTCACCTCACCTTTTTTTACAGAAAGAGCAAAGCCAATACTATGTCTAATTATTAAATACAAAGGAGTTAAACTGCAATACATGACTTCACATCTTTCGTCTTATTCCTTTATGACTGTAATTTACTTTTATACATGCCATATTCTGCATGATATCTTATGATATTTATTGATGTTCTAAATCCATGTTTTACTTTATTTACCAGCAATACTTCATGGATAGTAAGACTCCATGTATGTTGATTGCTGCAAAGTCAGACCTGCCAGAAATAAAGCAGCAATACTGTATGACTCCACTGGAGTTCTGTCGCAAGCACAAGATGCCGCCGCCTCAGTCCTATACCTGTAACACAGCTGCGGCTCCCAGCAAAGACATCTTCATCAAACTCACCATCATGGCTGTGTATCCGTAAGTGATCTCTCATGATCCACAATTTTTGAGGATACTTTAACATAAGACTGGAATTCTTTATAAATTCTTAGTTACCTTTGTTCATCAATTACTTTTAGGATGTCACAATTTTTTTTGTCTTTTGTATTCTTATTTATCTCTCGGGGGTTATTTCCACGTACAGATAACAATAAAAATACATGCTTAGGTGGTTTACTCAGACTAAATGATTTCCCTAAAAACAGAAAACTTCTCCAAACTGTCTGGCTGCAGAGCATCTTATGAGTCAGATGATGGTTTTCTGTTCTTCAATTACAGTCTCATCATGAAATCACATTGTTTACAGTACCTATGCATTTATATTTAGTACAGTTTACAAAATCTCCAAGCATGTGATATAAATCATGTTTTTCCCCTCATGTAAGACATCAAGAGAGACAACGTAGACAGGAAACACTAGCGAATGTTATGCTTGTTTGAACGAACTTGAGGAAACATTCAAATTAACAATGTACATTTAAGTCTTTCACTTCTTTATTTCAAGCTTTACTCTGCCTGTTAACTCAGAAGTACACTATTTTATATCCTGTTTCTAAGTGACTCATTTTTGCTGTTTGCCTGTATCTTTCTGTGTGTTGGCAGCCATGCGCGTCTGCGCTGCATGTGTACCTGTAACAGGTGTACCTTCTGTCTGTGTCAGAACTTCCTGAACTCTGAGCTCGTGCAGACGGTTCGGACCAAACTCTACACTGTCATCTTTAGCAGGTTCTCAGGATGGCTTTATCTTGGTTCATCACCTTTCCTCTGCAATTATCTCTCTTGCTTTTATCGTAATTCATCCTCTTTTTTTTCTCCGTTTAATTATTCTCATTCTGATTCACATTAATTTGGCAGTTTGGCAAAGTGCACCTGGCTTAACATACTAATAAACACTTGACCATATAGACTACATGAAAATACATTAGAGACAGACCTAGGCAGTAGAGTTGCTGCAGTTAAGATGTTCTGTGGACTTTTTTTTAGCTTATTTCAGTGTTGGTCTGTAGATTTTTGGATGCTTTTGGATACTTTTTCAATTCAGTCCAGATTAGTTGTATAACACTTTTCACAAACATGTAGATCCAAAGGAGCTTAACAGAGTAGTGCCACACAAATCCCTGCAGTGAACAAGTCAAATGACAAGCAAGAAACTCCCTAAGATATTTAGGTAGATAAGAAAAATCCTTTGATGGAACCAAGAATGTAGGGACTTTAAGGCTGGGGAAGCCCACTTTCTTGTGCTTTTCACAAACATGTATTTTTAGTTTTAATTGTAATATTGACTATTGTTTAATTATACATAATGACTACGCTGACTTCTAATAAACACAATATGCAAATAGAATGTGATACACCCTCTTATATACCCTCGCATTTACCACATATGACAAAAACAGGTTATGGCTGGTCCTGAGACTGTCATGGCAAATGGGTGGCAGGTATGGATTTCGGGTTTAGATTTAAGCACGATCCTGCACATTCTTCAAGCTTTCATGTCATTCTCATCTGACTTGCTGCAGTTCAGTCTTTCATTCTCCTACAAGTTGCAACACAGTTGATCAAGTTATTACCATTTTCCTCTTTATTTCCTCTTCTTAAAGTTTTTTTATTCTTCATCCTTCATCTTGGATTGAGTTTTGTAATGTTTTAATGTTGCACATTAATATACTTTTCTTCATTTCCTTTAAATAACACTTTGTTTGTATATCCAGCTTTTATCCTCCTGTTCATTGGTCTGTCTCTTTTCGGGCATTATTGTCTACTAAACTTGTGTTTTAGTTTTATTGAATGTTCATTTTATTTATCTTAAATACTCACCCTCACGTCGTTCCAAACCTGTACAAGTCTCTTTCTTATGTGGAACACAAAAGAAGATATTTTGAAGAATGCTGGTAATCGAACAGTTGTTGGCCCCCATTGACTTCCATAGTTGGTAAAAATAACTTCTTTTGTGTTCGACATATGAAAGAAACTTACACAGGTTTGGAACGACATTTTTGAGGTGATCTATTTCTTTAAGCTACAAAAGCTGTACAGTAAAAGTAAGGTACTAAAACAAATGTAAGTTTTGTGTGTAACTAATCATTTCTATTTCCTTTTTTAGGCATATTACCCATGCTGACCTGAAGAGCTCTACGTTTTGGCTGAGAGCGAGTGTTGGAGCCACAGTTTGTGCTATGCTTGGCTTTGCCATGTACAGAGCCCTCCTCAGATCTCGATGAGCAGACCCAAAAACGTACTTTCTTCATTTCCTGTCTACCCTAGTTATTTCCCATGTACAGGGATTTAGTTTCTAAAAAGAAAGCATAAAGTAACATAGCTGTTCTATTTCTATTACTGTAGTATGCACATTCCCAGGTCTGGGGACGCTATGCGAGACAGAAAACCAGAATGTTTTTCTTTAAATAAGATGCAAGCAAACTGTAAATATGTAAAGGAGAGAAAATATTTATTTGTTACAAAGTGAATAAAAACACATTGCATTCATATTTAAAGCCAGCAAATGCAACTCTTTGCTCTCACTTTTGTCTCAAAATGTCTGATGGACTATTTGCAGTCCAAAATTAACCAAGTGTGAGACAAGACAGGAAGTCACCTCTACTGCTTGTGTAAATGCGAACCTGTGCAAACACTCAATCTTGTATAAGTTATTTGCATGCTTTAATATTTGACAAATGTCTGAACAGAACAATGATGTGAAAGTCTGTCAACTGGATTTTTTCCTTTTCAGTTTTCCGCCTTTTCCAACATTTCAATAAACAGGTCCTTCAACAATGTATTTTTCTGAAACCACAACACTTTTTTTAATGCAGAGAATGTGCAGACAGTAGGAAAAACACTGTTGCCAGTGTATCACAAAACACTTTCTTTTATCAGAACTATTTTGTGCTACAGACAAAAAAGCAGATAATTTCTCTTATCAAAAATGCTGCAAGCTGACATTCTGTTTGTGTAGCATTAAAATGATATGTCTTGAAGTACCATTAACACGAATGTATAGATGAAAGATGAAAAGACAAATTTTATGCTAACAAACAACTTTTCCGAAAGGTTTTGTGGGTGAGCTGGAGCATCACCATGAACATCAGCACTTCAGTGGAGTCACTTCCCAGTCAACACATTTTGTTAAATCAATTGACATAAAGGTTTTCGTTGCTGAACAAATGGGCCACAGAGCTGTTTGCTTCCTCCAGTTTTGCAATATCAGTGTGACGGCTTGTGGCTTTTCCTTTGGTGGGCCGCACCCCGGCCATCTCCTCATAAACAGGAACTACAGGCTGTGGCTTTCTACGGTTAAGCCATTTACACTGTGTGTGAGAGGAAATTGATAGAAGGGAGGGTTTAACCGAAACACTGCATATGCAGTGGGGAGTAAACCATATATATAGCCTAAAAGACAGCTGCTTTAAACCACATATTAGATAGAAAATCTGTGTCACACGAGATTTAAATGCAAATATGGGCCAACATTTTTTATTTTTATTTATTTATTTTTTTTATTTACTGAAATGAGGTAAAATGGTTTTCTCATATCTTCTTTTTTATGTAATCTTTTACACGCTCTAAAAAAATGCTGGGTGAAATATGAACAAACCCAGTAACTGGTTATTGGGTTGTTTTGACCCAGCAGTTGGGTTGAATGTTTAACCCAACCTTCTGGGTAGTAACCCAACCACTGCGACAATACAACCCAATAACTAGGTTTGTACATATTTTACCCAGCATTTTTTCAGAGTGCAGATTCCCCAATAATGTTTTGAGAAAACTACTGGTCCTATTTTTATGCATTTTCTTCTAATTTCAGTTAAAAGCAGTCTTCATTGACTATAATTTAGAAGTATGTTGTATTTCTATCTTATTTCTTTTTGCCTAAAGAACAAGTAAAACATGGCACAGGTTACCTCACACTTCCCTAAAAATCAAATCTGAAACTATAATTAAAATACTTACATAGTAAGCTGTAGCAAGAGTGAAAACCAGAACACCCAGCAGACATGCAGCTCCAGAGATCACATACAGCAACGGCAGGTAACTTGAACAATTAGGGTCATGCGCTGCAACATAGTCACAACAAAAACACACACATACAGAAAAAAATGCTCAATGATATAATCTGTTGTATTTCCACACATTATATGGTTATTTACATTTTATGTAAGATACAGTATTTATGATGACTACTATTATTGTAATCATTTGGATTATATTTATATAAAACTGAAGTATAATCTAAAATAATTATGCACAAAAACTGACCTTCTCTCTTTCTGTATAGGCTAATTGTACTAGTTAGGTTTCTGCCTGACTTTATTTTATTTTAATTTTCAATTTTCTTAGGTTCTGTAACCATCAGCTGAAAATGAAAAGGCTGAAAAAGACATATTACGCAGCAGGTACTTTTGGTCCTCTAATTTGATTGGTGAATTCTTTTGTGGCTGCTGCTTTTGAGTAATTTAAGACTTTCATTGCTCGAGTTAATCAGATATTCTTTCACTGGAAGGCTACATTGTTACATAAACTGGGGTACTAATAAATCGCAGGTATCTACTGTCTTGATTTAATGGATTGCAACATTTCCATACAGTTGACATAAAAATTCAGATACAAGCTAATGTAGTGAAAAATAACAGAAATCGGTATAATAAATGCACATTGCAGGGCTAGCCAATCACTATTTTCAATTGAAAATTCAACAATATTTTCATTTGAAAGTAAAATGCATTTGGATGATTTAACTTTTTTTAAGATAATGGTAGATTGAATGCAAGATTAACCTATTTCGGGCTAGTCACTGTGTTTGGAAGGGATATTACTATAGACCTCGTATTAGAAGTGATATCAGTAAAGGTCACCTACCCAAGTCTTCAACATAGATGAAGAACTCCATCTTGCCAGGAACATTCTTATCAAATGGAAGATCACCATAGTGGAATTCACAGTGGTATATGTCTGTGTCCTGTCCTTGCAGGTTTGAGATTGTCAGATGAACTGTGTGGTTGTCCAGCTCATCACGTACAGTGACGCGATCCTTGTCCTCAGATTTATTGATAAACGGTGGGAATCCTTTAGAAAGATACATCACTCGTCTGGACTGCAGAAGCCTGCGTTTCAGCGAAAAGGCAAATGGTTTTTCTTCTTTTTCTGCCGATTCACAGGAAATGTCAATGGATGAATTTCTTACTCTGTGGATATAAACAATACCCCCGTGTGCTGAGGTGAAATGACCAAAAGTTAGTCACGTTTGTTAGATGAATCACATGCATCGCAAAACACATGCAAGTTACACACAGTCTCATAACACAACTGATCTAGACCGCTAAAATAAAATCCAGCATTAAGTCTTGGGAGAATACTTTTGCTGCAGAAATGTAATATGTCTGACTGCAAAGTGTTGTGTACAAACATGTCTGCATGTAAACTTTAGTTTCACTGCTGGCCATTTTATGAAATTATGTCTTTTATAATCTTCTAAAACTACAGCAAAAAGGATAAAACTGAAATGAAGTATTAACTTACCAGTTACAGAAGGGGTGATAAGAAACAAGAGGACAACATGAGCATACTTAAAACCTAACATTATTAAAAAGTAAATAAAAAAAAAAAGAAAATAGTGACTGCTTAGAAAGCCAGATAGTCTCTGAGCGTAATAAAATCATGTCACATGAAAATGTTAAGCAGTGTTTTGACTCCACCTTGAAGCTTGAAGAGGAAAAGGAAATCAGTCTTAAGTGTCATAAGACACATAAGTGGTTTGCCATTTTCAGTTTCATCACTGTGAAAACGTACAGATTTTTGCGTACAGTCATCTTTATATTGCTTAGTAAGTCAAAAGTGTAGTATGTATTTAATAATAAGGTCACAATTTAGTTTGGGGACCAATTCTTATGAACTAACTATAACTACTGCTTTTGCCTCAATTAACTTCTAATTACTGCTTATTAACAGTTCCTAAGGCAGTTGTTAAGTTTACATATGGGGTAGGATTAAGGGATGTAGAATATTGTCACGCAGAATAAGGCAATATGTGCTTTATAAGAACATAACATATTGGTTGTTTATTAGTACTTATAAATTTATTAGTAGGCTACTTAAAAATGACGTGTTTACATCAGACATGCACATGCTGTTACACAGTTGAGAGGGTAAAGGAAACCAAGTAGTTCAAAAAAGGACTGTTATCTTATGTAGAGCATGTAATTAGAGTATCCTTTTCAAGATCAGCAAAATATCGTAATTTAGCAAAGCAAATAGCGATTATTTTTGTTAGATCACAAAAGACCACAAAACAAGACTATGGGAAGAAGAAAAATGCACTAAATTTGTCGAAGTTATTAAAATGGGAAAATGATTTGGGCAAGAAAGGCAAACTCTAGCATATCATGGAATAATGATAATATTAATAACAAAAAGTTCAGAAAATAAAGCATACATTGACTACAGTGTAATCAGTTATCGTTATCTTGTTTCTCCCTTTGTTTTTGATTGAAGTTCCAACCGGTCTGCTGTTGATCTTTTTAAATTCATGACTATGGGAGAAGATTGAAAAAAAAAAAAAAAAAAACCTTGTCAAAAAATATTCCCAAGTAATTAAGTGTTGAATGCAGACTACACAAAAGCATTTTTTCTTAATGCTTACCAATAAAATGTATTTTGTTTTCAACTTCACCTTTATAAGAGGTAGTGTTTTGAGGTAAAGTTTTTGTAAAGTGCGTTCTGATGAATGTTTTGAACAGGTCAATCAGATTTTTATTTTTATATATTTAAGATTTAACTTTTAGGGCTGCAGACATTCTGGCTGCATTTCTGTAGACAAATTTCTCATGGTCTGGCAATCATCTGTGATAAGTTGTTTTTTTTTTTAATCCTGTCACCAAACAGTGCCTACTGTATAGATGCTTACTCAAGACTGTTGGAAATGCATCTCAGTCGCCATCAAGCTGCATTATAAAATAAAAGTGTGCAAAGCGTTAATCAAGTTGGCTATTCTAAATGATCCAACAGAACTAATAGCTTTGGTTAAATAAATTATCTGTGTTAATCTGTCGTCTAAATCTAATATTTTGCAATCTCCTTTTTAATCCAAAACTAGCAATGGCATTACCAAATTAAAAAGATGTTAATGAAGCCTTTGGATTAGAAGCGTAATTGTGGTCTCAAGACAAAACTTGACAGATACTGTATCTTGCTCTTTTTTTGTGTGTGTGTTTTAATTACTCATTTTTTCTGTAATTTTTTAGAAAACAACGAACTTAAACTGGTACTGTATATTGCATATTAAAATCCAAGCAATGAAACAGTCAAATTAGAATACAGATGTTTATTTCACATTTGTAACATCTCAGTACAAACAAACTTTTCTGCTATAAATCCTTACAGTACTTTTCGGCACTGAATTTTCATGTTCTGACTTAGCAATAAATAAACTTTTTCCTTCCAAATTGGGAAGGAACGATGAAAACTTACGGTGTGAAATTAAATAGCACATCTGTGTTGGAATAGGGTTAAAAATAAACTTTGTAGACAGTAGCTCTTCAAGTGCAGGGTTGGCAAACCTCTGCTTTAAGGGCATTAAAAGTCTGATAGATGTAAACACAGACGTTACTCTAATTGCCGTGACTGTCAGGCAAAAACTTGACTGGTTTGATATCTTTAGGGTTCATTTTTCCTGCTTTTCCCCCAAACGCTAAAACAGTTTCTGGTCAATTCATTACATGAGAATGAGTAAAACCATGGGTCAAATACAAAAACATGCAATAAAAACAGATCCTTTACAATGTAATTCACACAGTGGCTCTTACCTGCAGACCAGGAAATGCTTCCAAGCCATTGTACCAATTTAATACTGGTAACTGAGAAATATCAATCAAGCCTGTCACAGACAAATGTGTGGTGCATTTTAAATCCAACTTCTGGAAAGATCATTCATGCAACTAGGTTATCAAGCAAAAATGTGTAATTTAAATATATTAAGGAGTGATTACAGACTTCAAATGGTGTTAACACTGAATATCTTTATGAACATATCAGAACAAACTTGTTATTGACAGAGCAAGTGTATCTTTACTGTCATTACGGCTTTATCAAGAAAACCAACCTGCCTGAAGACTCCACTGTTCAGGAAACACACTCACACAAAAACAAAATCAAGAAGAAAAAAAAAAAAATCAAATTAAGTATGTTTTATTACAAATACATATAGCAAAAAAAAAAAAAAAAATACAGAGACACATTTACCTTTGTGCTATTTAAACCCTGAATAAATGGATGCAAACAGTTAAAAAAAAAAACAAAAAAAAAAAACACCATGACAACAGTGATCTGAAGCCCTCACCAAGCTGATGTTGGGGACGTAAAGTCCAACAGCACAGTATGGTGCTGTGAGGGCTTCACTACTAAGATAGAAGCAGAAATCTTACTGGGAACTTGCCTTGAGTATGGAGATACTGTTAGGCCAGCGGCTTCAATATATTATGAACCTTTGTCTAATATACTGTACTTGTACAACCTGAATGAAACACAATAGGAAGAAAAGCAATACATGTATCAACTGTAACATTGATACTGCTGTTATCTTCTTTGTCTTTATTTAAGGGCTGAATCCAAAACTCTTGTGTGATATTACATATCTCAAATGTCCAGTATGCAGTTTTTCTTCAGCAGTGGGTTTAGAGCTCATTGGTTTGGCTACATTAAAAGCACAAGATGAGAAAAGGTTTAACCTCCAAACCTAGTGGGACGACAGAGCCATTTCAGTAACGGCTGCCTGGAGACATTACAGGTGGCCTTATGCCCATGGGAGGCCCAGGTGGGCCAGCTTGGTATGGGGGCACCATTGGGGCACTCTGTCCATAAGGAGGCATGCCACCACCCATATAACCAGGCATGCCCTGTGGAGGACCACCATACTGACCTGAAAGCAAAAATACAGTGACTAAACACCTAAGCTTGAAGCATACTTAACGATTTAAAACTCCCTTATTTTAATGTGCTTATGGTATTAACGGTTCACAAAATTCATGATTCGGGTCAATACAACACAACACAGTAGTGTCACGGTTCTGTACGTTTTTGATATGGGGGGGGGGGGGGGGGGGGGGCTTTATGGGCTGGGGAAATTTCTTATGTCACAATGTTGGAAATATTTCTGTTTTAAACCATGAAGGTGAGCCAATGGATATCACATAAGCAATGTGCAAACTTTGTGCAAGAGTTATGCTGGTGAACGTCTTAATCTCAGTCAATTTACTATGTAGAAAGTGAGAGTAAAAACGGAATGGCAGAATAATGACGGAGATTTCTGCATCTGATGCAGCATATTCTCTCAGGAATGATGAGAGACGAATCGACTTCAACATATGCTGATAACGGTATACAGCTAACTCAAGAGAAATATTGAGGGATTAAATTAAAACATTTAGCCTAACTGTTTTAATCTATTCCCTTAATATTTCTCTTGTGGCCCATACACAGTGGAAAAAAATGAAAAGAAACATTGTGTTAAACAGGCTGGTTTTAAAAGTCGGTGCTTGAAATAGGCCAAAGCTTTTTATTTAATTGTTTTTTATTGATGACTGCACTGTTAATATTTTAATTATAGGCCTAGAATTAATTGTATAATATACCCGTTTAAAAAAAAAAAAAAACATTTAAGGCGTAAATAGCCTAATATTTTGTCATCCTCACAGTTAGACTGTAGTATTCCTGGGCAAATTAATTTGTAATTTACTTTAATAATAGTAACTTCATAATAGTAAAAATAAGAATTTAACAGGCCTACATTAATTGGAAAGGTTAAATCCTTTTAATATTGCTAATAATTGATGTTTTTGACAATATCTCTGGCTATTGTCGACATCTCAGCAAGGAGAGGTTATTGCGATGCCTCCCCTTGCGTGCCCGTTCGCTACACCACTGGGCAGTCAGCACGTTGCCTGTTACATAGAGAAAGTAAACAACGTTGTGCAAAGTGGAATCGTTATACAGGATACGTTTACGCCAGTAATGCCCCTAGTTCAGCCGGCAAGAAAAATCTTACTGTCAAATGTTCCCCCTTTTATTAAGGATGAGCTGCTCACTACAGAATTGTCAAGACATGGTAAAATAGTGTCACAAATGAAAAAGATTTCACTGAACTGTAAATCCCCCTTACTCAAGCATGTTGTCTGTTTTAGACGGCAAGTTTATATGATTTTGAGAAATGATGCTGAGGACTTGAACGTGGCTTTCAGGTTTAGAATTGATGGCTTTGAGTATATGGTTTTTGCAACCTCTGAACCTTTGAAGTGTTTTGAGTGTGGGCAGGAAGGCCACATTAGACGCTCATGTCCTGAGCGGGCTGATGTTTCTAACTCTGAACCTGATAATGTAAGATTTGAAGCAACTGATGAAAGAACTGATGTGACTGGCAATGTGGCGATTAATGATGCCGAGGTTAAGGCAGACGCACAGGAGCAGGCTGTAGAAGATGCTGAAAGTATAACTATGGATGAAGTTGTTGATGGTGTTGGGCTTTCCAATATTGAAAGCGAGGGGGATAGGAAGGATGTTAAGCCTGGTGAAGTTGCCGTGGCAGAGTCAATACTGGAAGGGATGGACACTGAACAAGTGAGTGATGAAGCACTCTTTAAAACACCTTCAACTAAGAGAAAAAGGGCTAAACAATGTCCCGTAAAAGATACAACTGAGCAGGCAGCAGATATACAGCTTGATGACACTGAATGTAGCACAGTTGAGGATTCAGATAGTGATGCTGCTGACATTAAAAATAGGCGAAATCAACGTAGTGCTTACAACTTGGTTACAAATTACAAATGTTCGAATTGTGGATTATTTTCCTGAACGCAGGATGTTTCTTGAGTCAGCAGTGGCACTTATGAGAGGTGAAGGCAAAGAACAGTTTACAACACAAGAAATCTATAGACTTAAGAAATTTGTTTCAAAATTGAGACTTGAGTTACAAGCTGAGGATGGCTTTGAAACAGCATGATTTTTTCTCTCTCTCTTGTCTAATGCTTTTTCTTTTTTTCAATATTATTTTTCCAATGAGTGCAGTTAATGTGGGCACTCTTAATCTAAACGGAGCCCGGGGTATTGAAAAAAGAGCTTCAGAAGAGATCACGATACAAATGGATGTAGCATGAGCAGTTTTTGATTTTTGAACATCTGCACGAAACAAAAACAGCAGAGAACGCAAATTCACTCTGACAGCAGGTGATGCTTATGGAACAACAGCAATATAGTGTTTCCCCGGTTACCTCTGTAAACAAAGCAAAATAACATCGAAACGTTTGTGAAAACCAGAGTTCCTTTCAAAGACACATTTATATAAACGCCCACCCCAATATTTATATATTTCTTCTATTATTTTCGAGAATCGTGAACAGTGAATTTGCTGTTCCCGCACAGTATTTTCAGCCATCGCTTCTATTCTGTCCTCTCTGCGAATGTTCTGGCCACATACAACCGAATTTAGCTGCAGTGTGTCAGTTCACCTTTTACTCCTTAATCGCGTTCTGTACACACATAATTCACTAAAATACAGGAGTGACAACCGCATTCGACAACTGCATTAACTCCATGTACACACTGTAAGTTTCATGAGTACCAACTGCATTTAAATGCGGGATTGAATCCCCTGAATTATCATTACATGTATGTACGGAACAAGACACACTCTCGAAACTGCTATGATTGACAGCTTGGAAACCCTAGCACCGTTTTGGCATCTTGCGTGTTTAATATCCGCTACTGTGACCATAGTAATATTAGAGTGACAAAACGCTCGTTATTTTCAGCAGTTCAACCGAAGTACAGTGGACGGAGGCATTGTGTTTTGTTTATGCTTGCACAGTCTGCGTTCTGTCTGTGTTGCCATGATCACTCATTACAAGCGTTTTTTTGGGCTTGTTGTTTAAGCTTGGATCACAAAGTGATCGGGTTTATGGAGTTCTCAAACTGAGGAGACACGAGTCACTATATATTGGTCTTATTTCCAGCATAAAGCATTTGGATTTACTTAAGTTTATTATTAGGGGTGGGAATCACCAGACAGAACGCACTCTGTGAAGCAGAAGAATGAAGTTTAAAGCTTGCAGGACGCAATATCGTATAAGAACACATATTGAGAAACGGCCTGAGTCTTGTTCCATACATACACATAACGATAATATAGGGGATTGACTCCCGCATTTAAATGCGGTTGTCACTCCTGAACTTACAGTGTGTATATGAATGCGCTGCCTTCTTGTGGCATGACTTTATTCTCTAAATATTGACTTCATTCTCGTAATTTCGACTTTACTCTCAAAATATTACGACTTCAATCTCGTAATCATAGTTTTTTTTTTTTAATGAAATGTGGCATAAAACGCTGTCGTAAATAATAAATAGGAGTACAAAAAACTAAATAAATAAAATTAATCGAATTTTAAGTTATACAGAAATTATATGATCTACAGACACAATCTTACCATGTATGGGATGCCTCATTCCAGGCTGCTGAGGAGGTAAAACCTGCTGGGCAGGTATCATTCCTCCCACTGCTCCACTAGGGGGAGCCGAGGCAGCAGCTGCTGCAGTCTGCCCAGGCCGAGGGATTAGCCTCTGGTACCTAGGCAGCTGAGCCCGTCTCTCTTCCTGTATTGGGACCAAGACAATAAAAATGAAATCAGACACTTGCAGTAACAAGAACACACTTTGGACTGCATGTATTCTCACAACATCAGCTAACTCTTTCATTTGTGCTTCAGCAATATTTCATAATACCAGTTAATGCATTCACAATTACTTACTGTCAAAAAAAGTAGTTAGAGCAAAACTCAAGCACTCACCAGCGAGATATCCTCATCAGGGTGCATCAACTTACTGGTAGCACTCAAGGTGGTGAGGGTGGCTGGCTTACTTGTGACTGTGGCAGGGGGCTTGGCCACAGTGCTGGAGGAGGCAGCAACAGAGGGAGTGGAAGAAGGCTGGGTGTACGCTGGGAATGTCACCTTAGGAGAAACAGAGGTGGTTGATGACGGTCCTGATACCGTCTGCTGCGCCTGAAATGAAAGCAACAATTTCAAAACATGTTCGCAATTAAGGCAAAGGTCCTCCACCATCACACTGCACACTGCCAAATCATCATCATCATCAAAAAAACAAAACAAAAAAAAAAACTCAAGTAAAACCATTTTGGATAATTATAGGAGTAACAACATTTTGGCAAATAAATAAAAAATCCTACAAAAGCAAACTACATAACCTCTGAAGTCTAAACGGGGTAGTATAGGTAGCACAAAAACTCTTTGCCACAAAAAAAAAACTTTTAAAATAAGATAAGGAATATTTAACATGCCCAATGCAAAACGCATATGCATGCATAAAGAAACTAAAAACACCAACCAACTAAATATCTGCCTAAATATCAACACATGCTTTATATGCATGTGCATATCTACTAATGACAGAGACAAGCGTGTCTGATCTGCATGTTGTACTGATGTAAAGAGAAGCACACAAAGTAGTGCGTACTTGAGCATAGCTAGGGAACAGAGGCTTAGAGGAGGCAGACTGTGTCTCTGCACTCGCAGGGGCTGCACTGGGGCTCGCAACACCAGTCCCCATCTGAAGCACAGAGAGAAAGGACAACAGTAACAGTTTCCTTTGACTTCCTGAGAAAACCGAACCTTCAATTTATTCAGTTAGTCTCTTTAGTGGCAAGATCTGTTTTTACAGAAAGAGAAGATGCAGATCCTTTACCATACATTCTCACAAAAACTGCACCTTTAGGCATACAACAGCTTGTCACTAGGGCAGCACCCTCAAACTGACCACCTTTCAGTGGAAGATAAGGTACAACATTATCTCTAAAAGGGTACTCCTCCAATTGCAAGTTGTTGTAACATTAAACATACAAATTCTTATTTTACAGTGACACTGTCACTGTATTTATCGAAGAAAAAAAACTTGTCTAATACAACGACTACTAATTTTTGATTGTTTCTTTAGCCTAAATCCAATACCTTTTTTGATGATCCCTGAAGTTTATTCACAAACAGTGGCTACACATACTCAACCAGCAAACAGGACTGGTTCTATATTCAGTACCTGCACAGCGCTGGGGAAGAGAGGTTTGGATGCAGCGGACTGTGTGGCGGGTACAGCTGGTCTGCTGGCCATTACAGGAGCAGAGACAGGGGCTGCAGGTGCCATAGGAGGCATGCCAGGCCTGGCAACATGAGGTGGCATTCCTAAAAACAAGAAAATTATCAACTACCAAAACAGTTTGACTGGGACTTTTTTGTAGTGCTGATCAAATGAAGCAGTTTAAGTTACCTGAGAATAACCTGAACAGCACAAAGAGTTTAAATACCGTATTACCCAAATTTAATCACTTTTAGGGTGTTCACACTCTCGTGTTCAGTTCTCTTGGTTTGGACCAAAAAAGAAAACGATACAAAACAAAATGAGCATTTACATTCAGCAGACGCTAGCACAGTGCACATAGAATTTTTTTAAATTTTTTTATAAATTACAACAAAATGAATAGAATAGAATAAAATAGGTATGCTTGTTTGGTGCACACCAGGGTTCGGATGGCAGCATTCACACTTACTCAAATGAACCGCACTAACAGAGCAATCACACCAGAGTTTGTTTTAATTGAACCAAACATGACAAGTGTGAACACACCCTACAATGAACATTTTAAGTAACACTAAAAATAATGACTGTTTATTAATAATATGAACTGGGCTTTAAGTAATTTATCACCAATAATTGTTGTCAACACTGACCTGGTGGCATGCCAGGCATCATCGGAGGCATTCCTGGACCTGGGGGCATCATCCCTCCCATTGGCATCATGCTATGCAAAACAGGACCAAAGATAAATCACTGGACCATAATATATCAGCTTATAACCTCTATAACTGAAAATTAAGACCTACCCAGGTGGCATGCCTGGCATTACTGGTGGCATGCCAGGAATCATTGGTGGGACACCAGTCAACATCGGTGGCATGCCTTTAGGAAGAGATGTGAAGTATTAATGGGGCACACTTTAGCTTGAGAGGTATTTAAACTACTTAGGCTATTTAAACTATTGGCATACACACCTGCATAACCAGCGGGTGGCATGCCTTGGGCCTGATGACCAGGATGCATGCCCGCCTGGGTCATTGGGGGTATGTAGGCTGCCTGAGGCTGAGCAGCAGGCTGCTGAAATGATGAAGGTCCAGCTTCATCATCATCATCGTCCTCATCAGAATCATCCTGGTTCTGCTTCTTCTTCTGACTCTCTGCTCGGATAACAGAACAAGTTTAGGGTAAACGTACCTATTAAGCACACTTCCATATTGAGCTCAGATTTAAAAAAAAAAAAAAAAATGTATTATCATACTTGATGCCTTAACCAACTGATGTGTTTGTTACTACAGAACTCCTGTAATTTCAAGTCAATCAGATTATTGCACACTGAGATATGAGTATCCATGTGTTCACACTGTCTGGCAGCCATTTTGAAAGCTGTCTGAAAACTTTCACCAAAAGAGGAGCCCTTAAAATGTGCATTTTTTAAAATGTTTAAGTTTAATCCTTTGTTTTGGGTAAATTTCACTACTTACTGTAAAATTAAGAGATTAATGTTCAGACTTTTGCATATTATAACCTGGAAATAATTACATTAGATCCAAAAGATTTAGCAGCATAGCACAGATGCTACAGAACACAGTTAGCTGACTAGCTGTATAAGATTGTGTGCTACGCTAATATATTACTTCACAGGCATTACTGGCTTGTACTTTTACATCCATAATATTATAAATTTACAGTTTATTGCTGGTCTGTGGTTTTATACTGCTGTAATTTTTAAAGATTTAATATTATTGTAAGGTGAGCTTAAAGGGTACACTACTATGAAAATCACACAGCTTCAGTCTGACATCAATAAGAAAAAGTATAATTTCATAAAGTGTTAATAATAGTTGTTTATAATAAAATATATATGAACTTAATTTATGACCTAGATTATTTATTTTGTAAAATCTTGTCCTTTTAATAAATACTTTATGAAATTTATTAAAAATAGTTGCTGCTCCAAGTAAGCTCAGTGTGCTCTCTTTAAACTCTTCCACACTTAACGTCTATGTAAATACGTCATAAACAGACTTTAAATATTAACTGATGGTTGTCACTTTAATTTAAGTTAATAAGTTTTCTATGGATTCTGTCAACTCTAACCTGCAGACTGGCTCTGATCTTTGGCAACTAGCACCACCTTCTCCAGACAGTAAATCGGTAGAAAATCAGAGCAAAAATCATGTAGTGTATTCCAGTCTTAAGAGACTATAGATAAGTTGACATCTATTTAATAAGAGGCTTCATAATGAGGCTAGTTTCTGGGTTCATCCCCATGAATTAAATATTTTATTGGTTTGTTTTGGACTAATCTAGATGTTGCAATGTGCTTAGATGACACTTCATTATGAATATTTAACTGATCGACTTGAATGCCTTCTTGCTTAATTTTAGTTTTCTGTTTTTTTGTGATTGACTTTGTACCTTCAAAAATATATTTTCAATTATTCTTTAAAAAGGTTGTTTAAAATAAACAAGAATTTTCAATAAAACATGATGTGAGCTTAATGGGAACAGGGGTGTGCTGAAAGGGTAGAAAAATCTTAACAGAAATGTGTTTATGTCATTTAAAATCAAGTTAAATATTTTTGTGTGAGAGATTATTTTATTTTAATGTAACTTTTTGTACTGAAATCAATATCTTGTACACTAAAAATTTCTCAATGTAGATTTTGGTGAGCTTAATAGGTACTTTTACCGTATATTTCTGTCACAAATTATTCTATAGATATTTTAAACACAAATTAGTTTGCACTATAGTTTGCACTATAAAACCATACCTTGTGACTTTTGTTCTAGTACTCTTCTCCGATCTTGCATGTCTTTTTCTGGAATACCCTCCATGCCATAGATTTCCAGTTCTATGTCTGTTCTTCCCGGTATAGCATTAGGAACTGCGTCTATTGTTTCTTTGTGCACCTTTAAAATACAGATTTAATAACTCAACAACCTTTACCAAACATCAAAGCAAATGTATCAGTAAACACATCACTACTGTCCATACCTGCATGCAGTGTATGGCTAATCCAGGTCCTGTGTACAGCTTCTTGTGACATATATGACATTTGAAATGTTTGGCTTTTTGGTGCTGAATAAGAATTTTTTCATCGTCGAAATCTCTGTTGCAGTACCTGGAAGTCTGATTAAGGATCACACTGAGGGAGAAGAGAGAACGTTACGAATGGAAAGAAATATGTAAAGAGCTAGTGATCAAACTGCAATGTGTAAAGAACAAGCACATGTGCTGATGTTGGTGAAATAAGCATCTGACTGCGGTTATAGAAAATTATTACATTTACAACCCAGAAAGCGCGACAGCGAGACACAGCTATTGTGTCAAAATTAGGCTCTTAATCCTAATAAACAAGATACACCACATGGCATTAAATGGAGAAAATACACCAATGTGAAACATACAAGCTTCTGCTTTTCTGACTGCAGTGTGAAACTGACAGCATGAGCTTAAATTCATGATCACGCTGCTGTAAAAGCACTGAACAGGCCGCATCGGGACATGAAAAGGATACCAACACCAAGGCTTCAATTGCTTCTTCTTCTTTCGTCCCATTTTAATAATAACTCGTTATTGTCTCCTAAACCAAGAGTGGGAAAAGGATTTGAAACAGCCACCAAATGCAGCTTTTCGATTTCAGTTCGGCACACACACACACAAAAAAATGGCGCGGCTCCGCTAATGTCTCTCACCCACAATGCAGCGGGCTATGACGCAAACACGCAACATCGTCCGTTCGCGCGCTCCTGATGACGTTGAGACATAACCCCTCCCATATCCTGTAGGATCGTTTTAATCATAGACATAATATATTATGTCTATGGTTTTAATGGGATTTTAATCCTATAGGATTTTTTTTATTCTAAAGTTGCAATTTTCCACTGTATTTGTTTAACTAACAAATAGTACTTGCAGTTTGCTTAAATTCACCCTGATGTAGACATTGTTCATTGTATTTTTGCACAATTGTAAACAACATGGGAGGTGATTTGTGCAGCACACAGCATTAGGTTTTTTTTTTATTTTTATTTTTTATACAGTCTATGGCACAACCCATCACTCCATAAAATAGGGGATTCTGTCCATTTCATTGTATCACAAATTCACAATTATTAATTTCTAGAGATAAGAGAACTATCAAAATGAGAGCTGTGAATCCACAAAATAATGCTCTTAAACATTTCATAATTTAATGAAAGAATTCAACTATTAAACACTTTAGTAAAAACAACCAGCAACTGCACTTGAAAACATTTGTCCCAAAACAAAATGCTACCTATCAGATTTTGCTTCCAGCATGATATTAATAAGGTGCGAGGCTTCATTAACGTGTACACCCCAACCCTAAACCTACCCTTACAGTATAAAAAATACAGTGTTGGTAGCATAATCTGATAGGTAGCATTATTTGTTAGAACACATGGCACAAATTTGTTCTTATATAGCCAAGGCATTCAGAAGGTTTGTAAAGCTCTATGATTTCAACAAGTGTATTTATTTAGTCTGTGTCATGATCAAGCTATAGTGTGGTGTTTGTCATCATTGAGACGTGTAAAGCCTCAGCAAAACATAACTATTAAGAAAGAACATGCATACAGACCTTTCATTGCAGATTTGCTAAGGAACTGTATGTTCTTATGTGCCTTTCTTTTAAATGAACAGTACAGAAAAATTATGCTTCAGATTGAGGTTTTTGTCAGTGTCAAAACATCAAATGAGATATCTATAACTGAGTATTTGCATGAAATCCTTGAAAGCAAAATGACACCTTCGTTTACCACATTTGTTATTCAGTAGTTCTGCATAACAGAGGTCTTTCGCTCTTTGACACTTGATTGTTTTGCCAACTTCTATCTTGTAATGTAGAAGTTGACAAGAGCACCTTAGGGTTTATAGAAGTTTCAGAGTGCTTTTATCATTTATAATTGTGTTTGTTTCTTGAAATTTTTCAGTCTATTTTCATAAATTTGGCACAAACCTAATCTTTTGCCTTCACATCTGATGCAATTCACATCTCCACCACATGAGGGCAAGAAACATGGCAGCACTAAGTAAATTGTGAAGGCTGAGATTTGAGTGCAGATGTGGATGTTTAACTGTGAGGATGACCAGCTGTTCAGTGTGATAAAGTGTGGGGTAAGACTCCTCATCCAGCTGATGCTTTTGTACTTCAGTGGTATGTTAGTTTTATAATCTCCAGAAATATTAATTTTCTTCTAAATAATTCTATAATTTCTTGCAAAGTTGATCTTTTTGGGGTTTAGAGGCTTATGGCTAGCAGTAGTATCAGAATCAGGAGAGGCTACTGCTGCAATATGGCCTTGGATCATCCTAATGAATGAGGCTATTGAAAATCATTGCTCTATTACACCACCTGTTTTAATATCCTCAACTGCTCAGCAAGAACTAATCAGATTCATCTGTTTGCAGATCCAACCTTCCCCCAGGCTCGATGCAAAAGGAAAAGATCCAGTGACCTCTTGGACTTCCTGAAGTTGAGGAAAAAGATGCAAGAGAGAGAGAGCAGAAGTGGAGAGGAGCATTTCTTGTCACTGTTTGTTTGATTGATTGATTCTTAAACATTTTAATTCAATAGTTTTTTTACTCTAAATTACTCTAAAAAAATAGTGGTCGTTGGCCAACGTTGGACGTTGAGTGTCTGTCAGCAGGTTGTGTGGTGGGTTTTGTACTGTCTGCGCTAGGTGGATCCCATCAGGGGCTTTTTGGCCCCTTTTTGAATGACAAATATAGGCTACTGTCACCTTTCAAAATAGATAGTTATTTCCTTTCTGGCAGTCACAAAACTACAAGCTAGATGTTGACTGTAGTTGACTTTGCTGCTAATGTTTTGATGGGGATTTGGTATGTCATGGCATTTACTGTAATGTGGCAGCCATTAATATTTAATCAATATTGCAGCAGCTATTCAAATTCTCCCTTTTTATGGAAGATGTTTTATTAGTACTTTACAGATAGCCTTGCATGTATCCCTGTTGCCGTTGGGACAATGAAAGTTCTAATTGGTTTCCTCTCATACTATATGTTGCCAGAATAGGCACAATCCTTTTTTATTCTTTTGTATATTCCAGGGTGTTTGGATCATTTCCCTGCATTTAATAAGGTTGCGCTCAGACCCATCTATACCTGCTTGTTACTGGGGTAAAGACCCCTATTATGATGACAGACTGTAAATATCAATGGGGGACCAGTTAGCTGCAGAGTCAAGCATTCATTTATTCCAGTGGGATTTAAGGAAGGTTAGAGCATAGAATTATTTGCATCAGGTGCTGGAGGCCCAATGAAGTCAGGAAGCTAGGTGGTGTCTCTCCTATAGACCTCTACTTGTGGATGCTGAGATGATAGGCAACATAGACTGAGATGAAAAAAGTAAATTACTTTGCCTTGTACTTGCTGTGCTTAATATTGTTGCAGACATTAACTCAACTTATCCATGAGAGAAGTTCTGTTATTCACATCCTCTTGCCAAATGAACTGGATTGGATTAGAAACAGGGAATTCCAGGGGAAGCTATGTTGGAACTACATTCTGAGCTAGGAGAAAATGAGAAACTTCTATTTTTGGATGTCCTTCATCATCCGGCCCACATCCAGCAACATTCTCTTTATTTGATTGATCTCCTCAGACAAACACTTTACTTTCTCTTGGGTTGCAGTAAGAGAAATTCTTTGTGGCACCTCCAGGTAGCTTGAATCCTTTGGCTCATGTGAAGATTGTCCTTTAATGAGTTGAAGGATTGAACTGAATCACAATGTAACCTTGGTTCCATCTAGAAGACCTTACAATCCTTGATGACTGTTTAGGTTCTACAAATAATTCTCTTTAGACTCCATTCCAGCAGCCTCTCTATCTTGAAAGACCATGTGAAAAATTGGGGTGGTTAAGAGGTTAGGATAGGATAGATAGTGTTATCCATTAAAAGATTTTCAGTCTGGATTCATCCTTCTTTGCATAGATTGACAGTTTTTTTTTTCATTTGCTCAGATCCACAAACATCCATAGCCTGTTTGTTAACATTGAAAATATTGAAAATACTGGAAAGAAGTGTGTGTAGTAATAGCTAACCAGCAAGATAACCTACTTTGTCTTATCCTACACCCAAAAGCTACTACAAGCCAGACAGACGGACATGGTAAAAATGGAATCAGTGGTCTTCCATCTCCACCCAAATAGCTGCTGTTTCGTTTCAGAATTCTCTGCCAGATGATGTTTAAATAAGCAACACAGCCAGTGTGCCTACTGAGTTCTGTGTTTTTGTCAATTTACCAAGTTTTGTAGGAAATTAGGAGACAGGTACCAGGTGCCAAAACCAGTCCTTTGAAATGAAATTTCTGTGATGACCTAATCTGCACTCCTCTCATGGCACAGTGCAAGGCTAAGGTCATATGAGGCTATCCTTGTTGAAAAAACAGCATATACTGGTTAGGTATGTTTTGAAGCATGTCAGCTGGTTTGAGCTGGTTTAAGCTGATCCTTAGTTGACCACGAGCTGGTTTAAGCTGGTCCTAAACTGGTTATGAGCTGGTCCACAGCTAATAACCAGCTCAGGACCAGCTCAAACCAGCCACCATGCTTCAAAACATACCTAATTCTGTTTTTTTTTTTTTTTTTCAATAGGGATATCAGGGGATATCCAAGATAAACCAAGTGTTTGGTTTTACAGTATTTGTGTTAAACAAGTTTCTAGAAATATTTGTTCAGGATGCTGACACGAGTGCTTCATCGATCAGTTTGTCAGAATAATTGATTTGGTTTACTTTCACATAAATATTTACTTCTTTCACAGATAATTATTTAGGTTTGCATACCGGTGGCCTAAAGTATTAAAGAATCCTATTCAATCTGTCATTAGTCCCACGTGTTAGATCGAGTCTCCAGGCCTGATAGCTCAAGATGGCATATCCATTTTGTCTGGTATCCAAACAACTAGTCAGCAGTATTGTCGATACCCAAAACCAATTAATATCAAGTCTTGTCTAGTATCCAAAACCACAGTTTTGTCTGGTACCCAAAACTTTATTAACAGTTTTCTATCAGCCAAGGGGAAGCAGGAGACGAAGTAATGATGATAAAAAAGAGCAGAGTTTATTGAATAATCTTAGTTGTGTATATTTCAATGCTCAGACTTCGTCTATCAGCACAAATCCAACTAGTAGTGTTATACAAACTGCTTCACAACATCCCATAAACCTAGAAATTCCCATAAACATTTCCTCTTATCTCTTATTCATATAGACAAAACATTTCATGAATCTCCACAATCGTGAGATTAAACAACAATGAAAATGCATAATCAAGGAAAATGATGAGAAATGTCAAATATAATGATTAAATCAATGATTAAATAATAATAAAATATATAAATGATAAAAATGATAAATGATAAAAATAACCAAGTGATAAATTACATAAATGGCTAATGATTATAAATGATTATGTGAATATATGAATAAATAATTCATAAATAATTATATTTATTTATATCATATTATATTATATTTATTATATAAATACATATAATTATTTATTAATTATTTATTATATTAAATATAATATGATATAAATAAATATAATTATTTATATAATATGATATAAATAATTATATTTATTTATATCATATTATATTTATTTATATCTTTTCATATCACTACTATGCTGATGACACTCAACTTTATCTCTCATTCCATCCTGATGATCCAACGATAGCTGCTCACATCTCAGCTTGTCTAACAGTGATTTCTTGCTGGAGGAAGAACCATCACCTTCAATTCAACCTTGCCAAGACAGAGCTGCTTGTGGTTCCAGCAAACCCATCGTTTCATCATAATTTCACCATCCAGTTAGACACATCAACCATCACTCCTTCAAAAACAGCCAGAAACCTTGGAGTTATGATTGATGATCAGCTGATTTTCTCAGACCACATTGCTAAAACTGTCCGGTCCTGCAGATTTGCTTTATTCAACATCAAAAAGATCATGCTTCACAACTCCTTGTTCAAGCTCTTGTTCTGTCAAGGCTGGATTATTGCAATGCTCTCTTGGCAGGTTTTCCAGTCTGTTCTATCAAACCTTTACAATTAAATGAGGCAGCAAGATTAATTTTTAATGAGCCGAAAAGAATTCACGTCACACCTCTGTTTATCAATTTGCACTGGCTACCAATAGCTGCTCGCATAAAATTCAAGGCATTCATTTTTGCCTAAAAAACCACCATTGGCTCTGCACCCCTTTACCTAAATTTATTACTTCAGACTTATGTGCCGTCTAGAAGCTTGCATTCTGAAAGTGAACGACACATTATTGTGCCATCCCAAAGAGGCACAAAATCACTTTCACAGACTTTTACATTAAATGTTCCCTCCTGGTGGAATGACCTGCCCAACTCAATCTGAGCAGCTGAGTCCTTAGCCATCTTCAAGAATCAGCTAAATCTCTTTCATCTTTATTGGACCCTCTAACTAGCACTCTCTATTCTAATTCTATTCTTAAAAACAAACAAACAAACAAACAAACAAACAAACAAAAAACACTTGCCCCTTTTAGACTTGCACTCTATTCATTTACTAACTGCTTGTTTTCTTTAAAAATAAAAACTAACACTAGCTTCTCTATTCTTTTTGTATTCTATTTGTTTTCTTTTATTTATTATACAATTAACAAAAAGCAAAAAAGGCCTCTAACACTAGCTTGCTTTATTCTTTTTATTCTATATCTTTTCTTTTTATTTATTATATTAGAAAAATAAATCTTGATACGTGTACTGCGTTAGGCTAAATGAGACATGTTATAGCTCTTGCATATCATTGCTCTTTTGTTGATTTTGATTGCTTCCATTGTCCTCATTTGTAAGTCGCTTCGGATAAAAGCGTCTGTTAAATGACTAAATGTAAATGTAAGGAAATGTAAATGTAAATCATACAAATGTATGATTGCTCTTTTGATGCAACACACAGTTTGCATTTGAGGAGCCTTAAAAAGTGGCTTTTCCCTGTTGTGAAACAGGCATAAGGACATTGCCCTACAATACATAATAATATACTACTCTTCAAGAGAACAAGTGAACAAAGGTTCCTACTTGATGTTAAATTTTCTCAGGAATTTAGAATATACAGTTGTTATGAAAAAGAGCTCCCATAGCTCCCATAGCACACAGAATATTTCAACAGACCCCCTCGCTTACCGCGTCACAGAATTGCATCTTTTACAGAGTGTCTTAATTGCTTTCAGTTATGGAAAGTTCTCTCATACAAACTTTGACTCCATCTGCTAGGACTAAAAGTTACAAGAATTTATGTGGTGTACAAGCGTCTGAGTACTTTATTCCTCTGTGCATTGTACGAATCATGCCTTTGGCTTTTGTCCAGATTACAAAGATACCAGTTGTTCATAATATGCCTCTTTGAAAAGAGTTGATTAAATGAAACAGACCCGCACTCCACAATTTCTCATATAGTCAGAGATGGATTGGACATGCAGTTACACGAAAGTGTCACAAGAGAAATGGAGTCATTCGATTATATAGTCAGTGTGACGGTGCATCATGGTTTACTGCAGTTCTTAACCCTTCTACGAAATGGGTTTTAAAGTACATCTTGTGAAAGCTAGTGAGGAGAAAATAAAATAGTTTTGCTCACACAATGATTTAACTTTTTATGCCTTTGAAATATGGAGTGAGATTGACCTCGCTCTATTTTTTTTGAACAACCTCTAACTTGGCTAGGAAATTTGACAACAATGTAAGATGGTATTGACATCTGTACACCTCCTATGGGACACTGTGAATATTAGAAATATAAGCAAAAAATGGAGTACATTTAAACTTTTAACCTTCATATGACCTTTGCAAATGCCCTATACACTCATCACTACCTTATAATTATTCTTATACTTACAAGAACTTACTATTTTATCTGGGACTTGAAATTCTGCAAGGTCGGCATCTTGAACACCAAATCTCTCCATCTTGTAAAAGCACCACTGATGTTTACCCTTGTTTGACTGTAACTGAATATGGATTTCTTTAGACATTTAACACGGTAACCATGGTCCCACACCAGCTAAGCACCCTCTGGCTCTGCCTGCTACAGTAGCCCAAAACTCTCACAGTTGAGCTGGAAGGAGCGGACCGCTCTAAATGTTTTTAATGTAGCTGGGAGGCTCAATGTATACACATTTAAGGGTGAGATAAACTCATTAATGGCATAGGACTCAATGAACAATAAACTGGGTTAAGAGAATGCATTTGAAATCTTACAAATTTCACCTTTAAGGAGCAGCATGACAGAGAAGTGACTCACAGTGTTGGCCTTAATGAGCACTGACACAGAATGAATTCTGCAGAATTTGACACAGGAATCTGAGCATACAGAGATAGGCTTGGTTTCAATATTATATATCTTGCATATTCTCCATTGCGTGTTGATGTGGGTTTCCTCCATATGCTTTGGTTTCCCCCAAAATATAAAGACATACAGTATCTCACATAAGTGAGTACACCCCTCACATTTTTGTAAATATTTTATTATATCTTTTCATGTGACAACACTGAAGAAATGACACTTTGCTACAATGTAATGTAGTGAGTGTACAGCTTGTATAACAGTGTGAATTTGCTGTCCCCTCAAAATAATTCAACACACAGCCATTAATGTCTAAAAAAAAGTGAGTACACCCCTAAGTGAAAATGACCCAAAGTGTCAATATATTGTGTGGCCACCATTATTTTCCAGCACTGCCTTAACCCTCTTGGGCAAGGAGGTCACCAGAACTTCACAGGTTGCCACTGGAGTACTCTTCCACTCCTCCATGACGACATCATGAAGCTGGTGGATGTTAGGGACCTTGCGCTCCTCCACCTTCCGTTTGAGGATGCCCCACAGATGCTCAACAGGGTTTAGGTCTGGAGATATGCTTGGCCAGTCCATCACCTTTACCCTCAGCTTCTTTAGCAAGGCAGTGATCATCTTGGAGGTGTGTTTGGGGTCATTATCATGTTGGAATAGAAGGGAGGGGATCATGCTCTGCTTTATTATGTCACAGTACATGTTGGCATTCATGTTTCCCTCAATGAACTGTAGCTCCCCAGTGCCGGCAGCACTCATGTAGCCCCAGACCATGACACTCCCACCACCATACTTGACTGTAGGCAAGACATACTTGTCTTTGTACACCTCACCTGGTTGCCTCCACACACGCTTGACACCATCTGAACCAAATAAGTTTATCTTGGTCTCATCAGACCACAAGACATGGTTCCAGTAATCCATGTCCTTAGTCTGCTTGTCTACAGCAAACTGTTTGTGGGCTTTCTTGTGCATCACCTTTAGAAGAAGCTTTCTTCTGGGATGACAGCCATGCGGACCAATTTGATGCAGTGTGTGGCGTATGGTCTGAACACTGACAGGCTGAACCCCACCCCTTCAACCTCTGCAGCAATGCTGGCAGCACTCATACATCTATTTCTCAAACTCAACCTCTGGATATGACACTGAGCATGTGCACTCAACGTCTTTGGTCGACCATGACGAGGCCTGTTCTGAGTGGAACCTATCTTGTTAAACCGCTGTATGGTCTTGGCCACCGTGCTGCAGCTCAGTTTCAGGGTCTTGGCAATCTTCTTATAGCCTACGCCATCTTTATGTAGAACAAAAATTCTTTTTTTCAGATCCTCAGAGAGTTCTTTGCCATGAGGTGCCATGTTGAACTTCCAGTGACCAGTATGAGAGAGTGAGAGCGATAACACCAAATTTAACACACCTGCTCCCCATTCACACCTGAGACCTTTTAACACTAATGAGTCACATGACACCCGGGAGAGAAAATGGCTAATTGGGCCAAATTTGGACATTTTCATTTAGGGGTGTACTCACTTTTGTGGCCAGCAGTTTAGACATTAATGGCTGTGTGTTGAGTTATTTTGAGGGGACAACAAATTTACACTGTTATACAAGCTGTACACTCACTTCCAGTGACATAGGAATTTGTAATATCTATGTTGTAGCAAAGTCTGATTTCTTCAGTGTTGTCACATGAAAAGATATAATAAAATATTTACAAAAATGTGAGGGGTGTACTCACTTCTGTGAGATACTGTACATGATAGGTGTGAATAGAACACAAAACTGACCATAGATGTGAGTATGAACAATTCTTCATTCATTCAATTCACAGTGTGTTGGCCCTGAGATTGAATTAATTATTAATTGTTATGGTGAATAACTGTAAATGGATTAACATTGTATAATATGTAATTGTACTGTAAAACACTGTAAAGTTTATGGGCTTTGGAGGTAAAAACTATGAATTGCAACATAATTTATGGTGAAAAAAAGGGTGAGTCCCATTTTATTTGTAAAATTAGAAAAATGTTGAAATATTTCCATGACAACATAATTTTGTTCTGAATATTAGTTCAATTTTGATGCATAAATGTAATAATTAGTGCATTTATGTTCTAGATTCACTACTGCTTTGAGGGCAAGTTAATCAAGTCGGTGAATTCACTAAATAAAATGGAACCAAATTAGACCCTGATAATGTCACATCCTGTTAAACATCTAGTTTAGAATTACAACTTTAATTGTTACAACTTTAATTACAAAAGCATAGATTCATGTGTACATAGATTCATATGTGACGCGTGGGATTCAAACCAGATTATTAATATCAGGTAAAAAATCTGACATAGTCATTGGATTTGTATATTGGTGTATGTAAAGCGATTTTTTTCCTTTGAAATAATTGGTATTGGTTGAACAAGATTGTGTTAGATTTTATGACATTTGTTGATGCATAACTACACTGAAGCAAAATTGATTTGTTTGATTTTATACATTTTATTTTTTTTATAGACCACTTGGTTCGTTTCCTAAATATCAAAATACGACCTCACTTAGTGTCCTCGGTGCTCAGTGTTATCAGTATAAATGGTTCTTTATCAAGAGTCATTTATTAACTTTTGAGCAATGGTTTTAAGATTATCTGACCCAAATTTGGCTAAAATAATAAATAAATGTATCACAAGCTTCAGGGTTTATATAACAGAACCATTGTCTTCATTCACAATGAAAGTACAGAAAATGCCATTTCCAATCACAGATTTTTAATGCACTCTATATTTACATATCAAATCTACAAAATAGGTGCATGTTAAAATATACTTGGTGAACTCATTATTTCCAGTGCCATAGCCCTTTACACACAATCCCAGGTTACTTTCATCCCAGCATTACATTTTGATACAGTAAAGTCAGCACAATGCAAAACAAAAAGTATACTGGCACTTCAAAAGTAGCTTGAACACACTGTTAAAGCAGATCCAGCTGTTCTCAGAGTACTAGAATAGACTGGGACTGAAGTACTGAATTCAATAATTTTCAGAAGTTGAAGACTTTATTTAGAGTTTCCTTTTTTCCTCTTAGTTCGAGAATCAGTGGCAACACACACACACACACACACACACACACACACACACACACACGTTTGTTTTTGTGAATTGTGGGGACGTTCCATAGGTGTAATGGTTTTTATACTGTACAAACCATATTTTCTATCGCTCTACACCAACCATACCCCTTATAGGAACCTTTCTGCATTTTTACTTTCTCAGAAAAACTCATTCTGTATGATTTATAAGCCTTTTGAAAAATGGCGACATGGGGAAATGTCCTCATAAATCACCTTCTCCTTGTAATACCTATGTCATACCCATGTCATTACACAAATCTATGTCCTCATTTGTCACAAAAACGCGTAAACACACACATACACACACACACTACAGGCAGAAGATACTCAAAAGTACACACAAAGCTGTACCAGGATCAGTTTTGCTGTAAAGAATGACTGTGCACAGAATTGAGAGGAGCTGTCCAGTTACTAGAGGCACGGACATTCAGCAACCTGTCCAAAACTACAGCACCAATAGAAATAAACTTCATAACATATACCACTTACAGTATTTGAGGTACAGTAGATGTCACACAATCACAATTCATTCAAAAACTACTGCAATACATATTATATATTAAACAGCAGAACAGATCAGTTTAGTTATTTGTAGCACGTATAGAAGTAAATTACTTGTTTTTTTGTTATTATTCAGTTGATCAATGATTTGAAATTGAGTTCTGATGACTCCTCGGTATGCTGTCCATTCCACTAACACATGATTCAAATATACAAACAAATATGATTCAATAAATCTAATCAAGTGTGCAATATGTGGTACTTCCAATCACATTTCTTGATAGCAACAACAACAACAACAACAACAACAAAAATGAACAGTGTTGGTCTGTCAGAAAAGCTTCAGTGACTAAATGAATACCAGTGTCTCAGTGTGAATGCTCTGATTAGTAAATTGATAGAACGAATATTCAAATAATGCAATGTAGCTGAGAAAAAGATAATTAAATTAATTTGACTTCCTTTGGCATAAATGAGGTAACTATTAAAGTTAATTAGCTTACAGTATTATTTTAGTACATCATGAAAGCTGTGCTTAAAGCCATAGGTTACAGACTTTCAAACACATAACTTAAAAATGAAAGTCCAAACTCCAATCAAAAAGATTATAAACTGTCATTAATTATCGAGTTAGCCCAATTACTAATATTTTTATATATGTGACCTTGGACCACAAAACCAGTCATAAGGGTCCATTTTGTTTCGAAAATGAGATTTATATATCATCTGAAAGCTGAATAAATAAGCTTTCTATTGATAAGGTTTGTTAGGATAGGATAATATTTGGCCCGAGATACAACTATTTGATAATCTGGAATCTGAGGGTGCAAAAAAATCTAAATATTGAGGAAATCACCTTTAAAGTTGTCCAAATGAAATCTTTAGCAATGCATATTACTAATCCAAAATTAAGTTCTGGTATATTTATGGAAGGAAATTTACAAAATATCTTTACTTAATATCCTAATGATTTTTGGCATAAAAGAAAAATGGATAATTTTGACCCATACAATGTATTGTTGGCTATTGCTACAAATATACCCCAGTGACTTAAGACTGGTTTTGTGGTCCACATGATTATCAGTAAAATAATATAATACAATCCTTTATTAATTAGATTAATATTAATTTACATTTTAAAAAACGGGGAATTCTGTTGCAGACCGCCACTGAGAATGGTAAGGGATTGCAGCTATTTTAAACCGACCTTTTAACATTGAAACATTTATCAGAAAATAACACATTGTTTGAAAGATAGAGAGAAGTTAATCTAGCTGTTTCCTTGCTACTTCGGTTACTCTTAAATATCTTTTAAAGGTCCTTCACACACAATGAGCTGTAACAGTGCTCTCATACTACCTCATGTACTTATCTTTAGTTGTTTATAAAAATACAGAACACTTACTAAAATGTCCTCATAAAATACTGATATTTGTCTTTCCTCATGCAACCTCAGATTCTGTGCTTTAAAGGAATATATTCATTCCTTCAACAACTGAAAACGATTTTACCTGGCACCTTGAAAAGCTAACAAGCCAGCAGCAGCTACTAAACCCCAGTTTTATTTTGAAATGAACACTTGTGCTATCGCTGATAGCCCTCGATGGCTGGCACAAAGTATGTAGCTGTAAAAAGCATCAACCTTTGGGCTTCTCCTGCAAATTTACATTCAACATTGCTTAAAAATCAGAATCTGCTGTTTTAGCTGCTTTGATGACTTGGCATGGTTTAGGCACTAACACAAACTGCAAAATTGCAGGAGGACTGCAGTAAGGTACTTAGCATTTGTTTCTCATTTATGACCTTTACAACTGTTAAATTATATTGCCTGTCATTTCGCACACATACAAACACACATTCTGGGATTCATGGAGGTGGGGGTAACTTGACATCCAAGAGACTGTAAGCAAAAATGTTCCAGAAGATTCCACAGAGGATAAAGAGTGTGTACACACTGAAGAAGATCCAGAACAAGGACTGTTCCTGCAAACGCTGTTCATAGTTCTGAAGAACCACAACGCCAAGGGTGAGGCCCACTGCCACACCCCCCAGATGAGCCACAAAGCTGGGATTAGGGCATGGTGGGAAGGCTGGGGGATAGAATCGAAGCCAGACGGCACGACCAAACTCCACACTCACTGTAGACACAGAAAGCAATGTGAGGGTTTACATATATTACATATTTCATTGCAGAAAAGTACATTTTTATGTTTTTTATGTTACTTATACTGACTTGAATGAATGAATGAAGCATTTATATAGCGCTTTATTGTGTATTGCTATACACCCAAAGCGCTTTACAATCATATAGGGGTCTCTTCTCAACCACCACCAGTGTGCAGCATCCACTTGGATGATGCGACGGCATCGACTTACACTGACAATGGATGCAAAATTCATCTGTGTCATTGTAGAGATGTTCTATTCACATGTATTTGGTAACTATAATTATTTATACTGTATGCCAAAAAAAAGTGAATAGCATTCAGCTCGTCATCTTATCTTGTGAACCACCTTATGATATGTACAATAAAATTGTGGGGAGAAAAATTACTTAATGCAGTTTCATTGATTAGAACAATTCTGTACATATCCTCCTAGTTCTGGAAGAACTGGACTATTATCGTGAGTATGTTCCGTTTTTTTTTTTCTAGTGTTCATGTCGTTCCCATATTCCAATGGCTTCTGTTTGAACCTCACACCTGTTCCCTGTTCCACTGATTGTTCCCTCTGTGTATTTAAGCCCTCAGTTCTTTCTGTTCATTGATCAGTGTTGTCTGTGATTTTGTGCAGTTTGTGGTGTTGATTCTCCTGGTTAAGTAAAGTGTCTATAATTTATTCCCTGTTGTGCATGTAAACTAAAACCCTATATTAAAATTCAATGTTTCTTGTTGAATTTAAAGTTAAGCACTACAAAATATAATTATATACAGTATAATATAATTATAACTGCAATATAAAATACATTTTGACATTTACAACATCATATCTATTTATTTATTTTTTTTAAACGGTAAAGAAATGAGAATGCACAAATAAATATCCAATAAATTAAAAACAAATCTCTAAAATCAGCTGACAACCAATATGGTATAGATATATTGTCAATCCCCTCCTAGAATATCATGGTCATTCAATATTTCGAGCACAGACTTACAGTCTCATGACTATATTTTAGCATGAATAACATAAAAAAAAAAAACAGTTTACATACTGCACACCAGAGCCATTGCCATGCGAAAGAGCTTGAACTGACACTTCATCCCTGACCAGTTCTGTAAAGTGAGGGAGAGAAACATCAAATTAGAACAAATGACAAGAAAATTGGTTGTTAAGAGAGAAAACACTTCAGTAATCGTCCTTATACTCTTCTGGTGTTGTTCCAGGGAATTGGTTTTGGTACCCCATTTTATCAAGGTTGCTTCAGACTGAGATGTATATTTGTTCTGGCGTTTTCAGTGATGCTGTGACTATCACAGCTGGCAACGGGAGCAGCATTAGCACCTGTGATTCATCAGCTAATTCAAGGTTAGTCTTGCAGTTTTGCATGTATTATAAATAATAAATAAATCAGATTTGATTTGACCTAATGAGAGTTCAGTTTTTGTTGTAGACAGTCTATGTGTAATCTGAGTCCATACCATGTACCAGTGCTGACACTAAAAGTTCTATCTGAAATGCTGAGCAAGTACAGGAGGGTTCATGATCTGACTCAAGAGAATGTGGACAGTCCCGGTGTTAATATTTAATGACTCTGACCAGGTCATTATGCAGTACAAAACACCTCCATTCACTTGAAGGTGAAAGTTTTGGGCAATAGCACATAGGTCTTTGATTGGTCAATGACAGAGGAGGAGGAGCTACAAAGTAGATAGTTATTGTATTGTATTATTATATATCATTGGTTCTGACCGTGTTATTTAGATACTACTGATGAAAACAGCAACAAGAAGTGAACAACTACAAAAAGTATAAAGTCTTTATGCAGAGATCAAAACAAACACAATCTGTGCGTTTACATGCACGTTCTTAAGCTGATTATGCTTAATAAGCCAAAAACACACATGGTCATGTAAACGAAACCCGTTTTCTTTTATCGGAGTAAGGTCATAAATGGCATAAGCATAAAAAGGTAGTTTTTTGCTTCTTACCCCGATTTCGCATGGCATGTAAACACAATAAAACGTTTTCTGTCGGCTTATTAAAGTGCGCATATGTGATGTGTGACAGGAGTGCAGATTTAAATGCATCTAGACAAAGCAAATGTTTTGGAGTAAAGAAAGAAGGAAATATAGGCCTATAACAAAAGCAGATTCTTTCATGAAAAAATCTCTCAGAAAAAGCTAAAAATGTATTCTCATATTGTGCAGCAGAAGTATAAGTGTTTCAGTCAAAACTGCATGAGAGGACAATATGTGACCCTGGACCACAAAACCAGTCATAAGGGTCAATTTTATGATTATCTATACAAGCTGAATAAATAAGCTTTCCATTGATGTATGGTTTGTTAGGATAGGACAATATTTGGCCGAGATACAACTATTTGGAAATCTGGAATCTGAGGGTGCAAAAAAAATAAAATATTGAGAAAATCGCCTTTAAAGTTGTCCAAATGAAGTTCTTAGCAATGCATATTACTAATCAAAAATTAAGTTTTGATATATTTAAAGTAGGACATTTACAAAATATCTTCATGGAACATGATCTTTTAATGATTTTTGGCATAAAAGGAAAATGGATCATTTTGACCCATACATTGTATTGTTTGTTATTGCTACAAATATGCCTGTGCGACTTAAGACTGGTTTTGTGGTCCAGGGTCACATATATGAGCTGTAAGTTTCCCTAAGACATGTTGAAAGCTTTATTTAACATCACAACTGAAAATGTATGGAATACTCTGAGTCAGATACACAAATGATTGTATTTTGAAGTCACTACAGGGAAGTAAACTGATTCCATGTAAATGCAGCTTACTTGCAATGTCAGGTGTGCATGTAAACGGGGAAAACTGGTTATTTTAATAAGCGGATATTTGTGAGTTATCAGTTTACTGGTGTGCATGTAAACGTACTCAATATCATATGCATGACTAAAAGGCGAACCTTACAATCTTTCAGCTATTTGATAATCTGTATCTGAAAATTAAAGTGGAAAAAGAGGCAGATGAATCATACATGACAGAGAGGGTTAAATGTTCGAGTTTGAGTAATTTTTTGTGACAAGAGACATCAGGCTGAACTTCACACTCATCATTTATCCTGACAGTCAAGGGCATCCTGATATTTTTCAAAAGAGATTTTAAACGGGCTGAATTAAGATTGAAATCTATATGCTACACATACAGTACACTTAAGTGTCACCACTGTGATTAATAGATTATTTGATGTTTCTAAGCATTATCAAAAATTGATGCTGAGCAATATTCATTTATTCAATATTCAAACATTTTCACAACTGCCCAAACTGCCATAATAAGAATTATCAACTCATTTCTTTATTACCATGACAACGTTGGCGAGGTGGGCGGAGACCAGAGCGTAGACTCCACCTGATGAACCGACCACAGGTGCTGTCATATCCGTCACTGACACTGCCAACGAACCTGCAGGAAGGAAATGCAGACAAAATTGGAATCAATATCATATGAAACAAATCCACTGTTAACCACTGACCAAATAACATTTGAACTAATGACGGCAAATGAGATTTAAAAGTTGGCAAATGGAAAGAGTAGCAATGAAAAATGACTTAAAAGCTATCGTAAGTTCATGAGACATTCTGCCTAAGATCTCTTTTTGTGTTTCCCAGAAGAAAGAAAATAATGGGGTTGGAATGGGTATGCAAATGGCAAAATTATTATAAAATTGTAACTATTCCTTAATGTGGGTGTTTTAATGAAATCAGAACAAAGTGAAACTTGATTTACTGTATCAAGGCATCCCTGTAAAGATTTTATTCATAACACATGACTCTTGAGACTTCATGAGAGCTTCGTACTGATTTTCATGACATATCTGCAAGATTATCAAAATCCAGTTGAAGAATTCATTTAAAAATATTTACAGTATTTTCAAATATAACTTACTTAAAATTTATATAGAATATATTTTTAAAAATATGTATTTATTATAATTTTTTATTTATTATGTACAATTATTCATTAAAAAAATGCAGGTTGCACAATGTTTATTCTGTGGGATAATGCAAGGTAAAGCACACACACACACACACACACACACACACACACACACACACACACACACACACACACACACAAATGCAAAAACAAGGAAGTTCTGTATCTGGTGAAAATTAGGCACCCATTCTGATCATGTTATTTCGATATTACTAAAGAAAACAGCAATATGAAGTGAAAAACGTAAAAAAGTGTAATGTCTGTATATGGAGATGAAAACAAACACGCTACCTCCAATTACTATATCAAGTTTCTCTAGGCAGAGCCTTGTAAAAATGTAATTATGTACATCCACATTCACACAGTGAATACACACATTGTGATCAGACCTACACACCACTGTTGATGAAGGTGAAATACTAGTAGAGGGATGTGACTTAGTGACACTTCATGGGGTTATTTCATCTTTAACTGGCCTTTTCATGTTTCTGTAGCTGCGATGCAAATGTCTCTGCAACTTTTTAATGTTCTGATAGGATGTCCATGTGCTAATAAAGGAATTTAAATGTGCAGAAGAACCATCAGATATTAAAAGTTTAGTTCAACGAAAATGGTCATCATTTACACACCATCCTGCAAGTAACTCAGTTATGAACCAAATATTTATGATTGGGGAGAAACAAATGTAATGAATGTAGTGTAATAATGTAGGAATTTAAATAATGACCATAAATCTGAATATGGGACATGCTTCCCAAATGGTTTATGAAGGCTTTTACTTAATAAAATCACTTTTGTTGTGGAATTATATTTTATTTTAGGCTTCAAATCTGTTTATATCTTGTATTTTTATTTTTTTGATGAAATGTAAGAATAAATACATCAATATGAGATATTGTGTTCTTTACACTCAGTTAGCTTGTTTCAGTCTTTTCTCTTTGTAAAAGCGGAAGGTTTTAATACAACAATATCCATCCTTTCATTTATCAAGCCTTTTCTCTCAAATTCCACTCAGTTTAGGGCAAAAGATTCCGTTGATACCAATGGAGTTCAATGGAACTAACGGTTCAATGGAACTAACGGTGGTTTTGGGAAACGCACCCCAGGTAAGTCCTCTGGCTATGTAATTCACAAAGGTATTTGAAAAAGTATTGCAGTGTATAAAATTGATAAACCTGCATAACCATTTATATATGCTGTAAGCTCTACAAACAGTCTTTAGCATTTCACTTTCTAACTTGTGCCTTTTCCAAAATATTCCAAAAATGTATGACTAATTTCCCAGTTCTGGGTCTGGGCTGCAGTAAAGTGAGGGCTGGGGTTAAACTCCCCCCTCATGACATCTGCTGCAGATTCTCCAGGAGTATACACACACACACACACACACACACACACACACACACACACACACACACACACACACACTGATATTAGCTGCTAATGTCATCAGGGAGAATGAAATGACATTTCCACTTCAAAACAAACCCCACAGCTGATGGAAAATGCAGGTGAACTTCCCCCCTCCTTTCTTCTCTCCTCTGCTCTGCATCATTCTCACTTTCACTCCTCATGCCTCTTCATCTCTGTTTTTCTTGCATTCTCCAGTTTGTTTGTTTTTTGTTGTTTTTCCCTCTCTCTTCCTCTCAGCAGGGGTTGCAGACTGTTGTGTGAGGTTTTCTAATGTTGGAAAAGCTCAGAGTGTTTGTAGCATTTAATCAGCTTTCCGTTTGTTAATCTTCACAAGTCTGAAAGCACATGGCTGGACATGGAAATAATTATATAATCATTGTGTTATACCAACATGTTTGCTTCCATGTGACTCATTTGAATAATTTCCAGGATTTTGACTTGATTTTGAGTAAAATTACAGTGGTTGGAATACCACATCAAATCAAAATTGACATTTTACCAATGACATGTATATAATTAATGACTATTGGATACATTTTGAACATTTTATACATTTTTAATGATTTGTATGGTTAAATATGTGTGGAAAAAGTTTGCACATGTGTCACTTAAACTAATGCCCAATGATTAGATGAATTAACAGCAATTTGGAGAAAGAAGGGCTATTTAATAGAACAACAATAAAGATAAATGTGACCTCAATAAACTAGTCTGGTTAAGTCATAAGTGTCATCATGATCAAAAGAGCTGCTTGAACCCTTGAATGAAGGCTGTTGAGTATTCAGAGTCTGGAAAGGGATGATGGGTATTTCTCAAAGTGAAGGCTGCATCCTAGTTGTCACGAATCCAGTCTGCACTTCCATTCACCCACCACCAGAGGTCACTAGCTCACCACATGGACTTTCTCACCACACACCACATGGACTCCATTTCCCATCATCCAACACTGATCACAGCTGTCACCAATCACTCATTGCACTAATCACACGCACACCTGATCCCACGCACATACTGATCACACACGCTTTATAAGCCTTGGACTTTCTCTGCCTCTCTGCAGAGTATTGTATGCGTGTACCGCTCTCCTAGTAGTAGCTACTCTATGAAGCCCTGGATTAACCCCTTCCGTGTTTCTGTTCAGTTTCTGTATTGTCCTGCGTTTTTCACTCCCCTAGTGTTAGCTGCTTTACAGAACGTTTGTTATTTTCTAGTCTTGTTCCCTGTATTTACCCCTGTCTCACTGTTTGGACTGTTTATTCCCTTGCCTTGGATTCTAGCCCGTGTTCCCTGGATTATCTCTCTGCCTTGCCCTCTGGATACTGTTCGCCGATCGTTGACCTTCGCTTGCCCTAGTTTACTCTGTCTTGTCCCTGCCATACCCGTTTGCCATTGCTCGACCCTGCCTGTATTTGACTATGCCTGTTAATAAAAGTCTGCACATGGATCCGCACGCCTCTTGTCTCGTCAGCCACGTTACAGAATACTCGGCCACACGAGGATCCAGCGGCTTTTCCACGGAACCCTGGCCAGGTACGGACCCTTGTGACCAGCTGCTCGACCTGAGACAGGGGAAGTCATCTATTGAGGATTACGTCACTCAGTTCTGTGAGTTATGTTATAGGGTCCCCTGGGATGAGGTCGTGTTAAAGGACATTTTTCGCTTCGGACTAACTGAGCCCATTAAGTCATATTTACCTGAAGGGAAGTTTGATTGTAAGCTAAAGGACTTTATGGACTATGCTTTGCTGTGTGCTGGCTCTTCGTTTACTGTGGTCTACGACGGTAATGGTGGATGCACCAGAGCATGCTCACAAAATGGCGGCCACAGCAACACCCGTTCAAGTCAAAGCTAATCATCACGAGTCAAGCCAAGTCACAGCTGATCTTCATGAGCTAAGTCAAGTCATCGTTGATCGTCACGAGTCAAGGCAAGTCGAAGTTGATCTTAAAGAACCAAGTCACATCACATTTGATGTCAGAGAGTCAAGCCAAGTCACAGTTGGTCGTCATCAATCGAGTCACGTCTCAGCTGATCACCCAGAGTCACAGCAGCACGTCACAGCTGCTCGTCCAGAGTCACAGCAGCACGTCTCCGCTGCTCGTCCAGAGTCACAGCAGCACGTCTCCGCTGCTCGTCCAGAGTCACAGCAGCACGTCTCCGCTGCTCGTCCAGAGTCACAGCAGCACGTCTCCGCTGCTCGTCCAGAGTCACAGCAGCACGTCTCCGCTGCTCGTCCAGAGTCACAGCAGCACGTCTCCGCTGCTCGTCCAGAGTCACAGCAGCACGTCTCCGCTGCTCGTCCAGAGTCACAGCAGCACGTCTCCGCTGCTCGTCCAGAGTCACAGCAGCACGTCTCCGCTGCTCGTCCAGAGTCACAGCAGCACGTCTCCGCTGCTCGTCCAGAGTCACAGCAGCACGTCTCCGCTGCTCGTCCAGAGTCACAGCAGCACGTCTCCGCTGCTCGTCCAGAGTCACAGCAGCACGTCTCCGCTGCTCGTCCAGAGTCACAGCAGCACGTCTCCGCTGCTCGTCCAGAGTCACAGCAGCACGTCTCCGCTGCTCGTCCAGAGTCACAGCAGCACGTCTCCGCTGCTCGTCCAGAGTCACAGCAGCACGTCTCCGCTGCTCGTCCAGAGTCACAGCAGCACGTCTCCGCTGCTCGTCCAGAGTCACAGCAGCACGTCTCCGCTGCTCGTCCAGAGTCACAGCAGCACGTCTCCGCTGCTCGTCCAGAGTCACAGCAGCACGTCTCCGCTGCTCGTCCAGAGTCACAGCAGCACGTCTCCGCTGCTCGTCCAGAGTCACAGCAGCACGTCTCCGCTGCTCGTCCAGAGTCACAGCAGCACGTCTCCGCTGCTCGTCCAGAGTCACAGCAGCACGTCTCCGCTGCTCGTCCAGAGTCACAGCAGCACGTCTCCGCTGATCTCCTAAAGTCAAGTCACCTCACGGCTGATCATCCAGAGTCACAGCCCGTCACGGCTGACACACCCAGATCATCAAGGTCAGTCTTCCATTTTACCAGTTTGATGTCTAGTTTGAGGGATGTACCGCTGGTGTCCCCAAACCAACTCACTCTAACCCTCCTGATCTTCTGCATATTCCCCTGTCTGAGGCACTTCCCCGGATGGGAATCGCTTTGTTGCGTTTGGGCTGCGTACACCACCGCAGAACTGCCCGAGGTGGTGGCGCCCAGCAATGAACTCTCCCTGTGTCCTGAGTTTACCACTGTAGAACCTCCAGAGGTGGCGGCAACCACCGCAGAACCTCCAGAGGTGTCAGCGGTATCCATCAATGAACTCTCGTCCTGTCCTGTCATGGCTATGGAGGCCATCTACGAATCCTCGTCCTGTCCTGTCGCAGCCAGAAGGGCTGTTCCTGAACTCTCGTTCTGTCCTGTCACGGCTATGGAGGCCGTCAATGAACTCTCGTCCTGTCCTGTCATGGCTATGGAGGCCATCTACGAATCCTCGTCCTGTCCTGTCGCAGCCAGAAGGGCTGTTCCTGAACTCTCGTCCTGTCCTGTCATGGCTATGGAGGCCATCTACGAATCCTTGTCCTGTCCTGTCGCAGCCAGAAGGGCTGTTCCTGAACTCTCGTCCTGTCCTGTCACGGCTATGGAGGCCGTCAATGAACTCTCGTCCTGTCCTGTCGCAGCCAGAAGGGCTGTCCTTGAACTCACGTCCTGTCCTGTCACGGCTATGGAGGCTGTCAATGAACTCTCGTCCTGTCCTGTCGCAGCCAGAAGGGCTGTCCTTGAACTCACGTCCTGTCCTGTCACGGCTATGGAGGCCGTCAATGAACTCTCGTCCTGTCCTGTCGCAGCCAGAAGGGCTGTCCTTGAACTCACGTCCTGTCCTGTCACGGCTATGGAGGCCGTCAATGAACTCTCGTCCTGTCCTGTCGCAGCCAGAAGGGCTGTCCCTGAACTCACGTTCTGTCCTGTCACGGCTATGGAGGCCTTCAATGAACTTCCTGTGTCCCCTACCTCAGTCCTTGTGTCTGTGCATGTTCTGTCTTCTCCTTGTGTCTCCGTCCTCCCTAGGTCCCAGGCTCTGCTGTGGGTTCCTGCTCCGCTCTGGTGGTCTTCTGCACCACCGTGGAGATCTCAAGTCCCGTCTGGTCCGCCCTGGTGGGCTCCAATCCCGCCGGCTCCGCCCAGGTTTCCTGCGGTGTTGGCTCTGCCTTGGCCCCCAGTCACTCCGCTTCCACAGGGACCTGGCCCTCCATCCCTCCCCCTGTTCCGCCTCCGCTCCACCTCCCTCCTGGATTTATAGACTGTGTGGAGCGTCTGGAAGCCGCTCTTTGGGGGGGGGCTCTGTCACGAATCCAGTCTGCACTTCCATTCACCCACCACCAGAGGTCACTAGCTCACCACATGGACTTTCTCACCACACACCACATGGACTCCATTTCCCATCATCCAACACTGATCACAGCTGTCACCAATCACTCATTGCACTAATCACACGCACACCTGATCCCACGCACATACTGATCACACACGCTTTATAAGCTTTGGACTTTCTCTGCCTCTCCGCCGAGTATTGTATGCGTGTACCGCTCTCCTAGTAGTAGCTACTCTACGAAGCCCTGGATTAACCCCTTCCGTGCCTTTCCGTGTTTCTGTTCAGTTTCTGTATTGTCCTGCGTTTTTCACTCCCCTAGTGTTAGCTGCTTTACAGAACGTTTGTTATTTTCTAGTCTTGTTCCCTGTATTTACCCCTGTCTCACTGTTTGGACTGTTTATTCCCTTGCCTTGGATTCTAGCCCGTGTTCCCTGGATTATCTCTCTGCCTTGCCCTCTGGATACTGTTCGCCGATCGTTGACCTTCGCTTGCCCTAGTTTACTCTTTGTCTTGTCCCTGCCATAACCGTTTGCCATTGCTCGACCCTGCCTGTATTTGACTATGCCTGTTAATAAAAGCCTGCACATGGATCCGCACGCCTCTTGTCTCGTCAGCCACGTTACACTAGTGAGAATGTGTCCTTCCTGGACTAGTCCTTCTGATGCTTCAAGACTAGAGTCCTTCTAAGCATCAAACGCCAGAATGAGATGGTCTAGTAATACATGTTTCTGCCTGCCTGGTTATAGAACGAAAATACTATTCAAATTATAATTAGAAGAACACTTTACTTATATTAACTTACTGTATTAATGCAGTACAGGTAATGACAACGGTCTGTGGTCTCCTAGTGCTTTACTAACGCAAAGTTTAACATTATGTGACTCATTTACAACACGAAAGAAAACATATTGCATTCATCCCAAAAAGCATTTTTGTCTTACATAACATAATGAAAGGCTTGATTTATTTTCAGCAAATTAATTTTTCATGAATTGGATGGAATCTATGCAAAGGATTGAAAGACTGAAGGATGCACCAGATGCATCCTTCAAAACAGGCCAAATAAAGGACATGAAATGCAGACTGTCTTCTACGGATCCTTCAAATTGAGATGTCCTTGACAAAGCTTGATGACGTAGCAGCCTAGATATGCAGCACAAAATGGATGTGCTCTTCCATTTGAGAAACACACTTACAGCCATTTCTAACTTCTTTAAATGGAGAAGGTTTTGGACCACTGGCAATCTGTCCAGGCTGGACCACTTCACCAAACTCAACTCAAGAGCAGAGCACAAGATGTTTCAGAAAGTCTCAAAGAACCCTAGGATGATATCAAGGGATCTACAGGCAGCAGTACATAATGTGAATGTTGCCAGAACTGCCAACCATAATAACCCTGCCAACCAATAAAACTGTTTATTTTGCCAACGTGTTTCGGCACACAGGCCTTCATCGTGGCTAAAAGTTTAGGGTAACACTTTAGTGTAGGGACCAATTCTCACTATTAACTAGTTGTTTATTAGCATGTATATTATTAACATCTTACAATTACATATTTACAAACAAATGACTTTCAAATAATTATCCCCAAGCAAAAAGATGAACTGTGGAAATCAAAATTACAAATTTATATTCACTGAACATATTTTGTAGGTTTAAATTCATTCAAGGTCCAAAAACACTTTAATTTTCTAATAATATACAATGCAGCATTAGCTCTTTCTCTGAAATGGTTTGTTTAAGGATCCCATCTCTCTAAACCAGTCATTTCCAAGCACCTATTCTGCTCTGACAAAAGGCCCAGTCTGTTGCGACTGGTCTACTGCTAACAGTGGATGTCGAAAACTAAACTTCCATTACCATATCTGAATGCCATCTCAGTAGGCTTCCTCAGCAATTGTATACACATTGATATAAACAGTCTCAAAATCTTGTTCCACACTGTATCACTACTCAAAGTAGTAAGAATAACAGAGAGTCTACATTAATCAACACAATTTTAGGTAATAGTGGGCCCACAGTATTTCAGGACAATAATTTGTGTTAGCAGAAGGTGACAGCTGTGCACTGGGTGTACACATATAAAACAAACTACATATTTTGAATTCTCGGTAGAAAATATGTACATAAATGATTAATGGTTGTGACCCAGAGGCGCAAGATGGTACAAATAAAGTGGGTACTGCTTTATTTTTAGTGAATAAGCATTTTGCAAATCCCATGTTGAACTCAGCAAGATTTGAGAAGCAGTCGTCAGTAAAATGACAGGGACACAACAAAAGGTTGGAGTTATACGGCTGTGGTGTCACTGTAAAAATTAATTATAACCACTGACTATTCACATCCTTATCCTTTGGGAGTACATGCAAAGTGATTTTTACTTTCGCAGTGCAGAGAACAGCATCTTCTAGGTATGACGACAACACGAACCAAACTCTTCCAGGCCACAGCTACAGTTTTTGAGGGCAGGTCAAAATATTGTTCACAGGCAACCAAAAAAGACTATAGGTAGGAATTATGCAAATTTGTAACCTATGTAACCTATCCTGTTTATGCAGGAAGTGAGGTGTGGAATTACTGATGACACTTTCAGACAGTTCAGTATTGGTGATTTCTTCTGGGAGACAATAACTCCAATTGTTGTGCACTTTGCTCTTTGAAATTTTGCAGACCTTTTACATTCACAAACGGCTATATTTCACACTACATGAAAGGTAATATCCGAAAAAGCATAATAGGGGCACTTGAAGGAGATTTCACTAAAAAAACACTTTCTCATCACAAACAGAAAACCTAAAATATATGCTGAGTTTGACTCACCTGCCAGTACGCCACACACATACACCAGGCCGATTCTCAAAGCTCCGTGGACCATCTCTAATGGCACACCCACCAAAAGTTGCATGGCCATATTTAGACCCAGATGTTCAATTCTGAAACATATAATTCAGCATTAGCACAATTACAGATGTGCCTGAGAAAGGGACTCATATTTTTTTCCAGATTAGTTTAGGTCAGAGTGTTTGTGTATTTAGATATTTTCAGAAGTAGCTAGAATTTACAATTTGGTGCACTCCCATAAAAACCTCCTTCTGTTTATCATATAAAGTAATCATATCTTTTCAGAAGACTTGGATTAAATCGCTCTATTCATTTGGATTACTTTTACAATATCTTCAAGTACTTTTTGAAGGTTGCGTGGACTTCATTTTTCATTGAAGATTTTCTAATTCATCACAGATCAAAAGAGCAAAAAAATAATATGATTACTGTACCACCACCTGCCCTTAAGTCATGTGTCAGAGATGAGGCATGTAGTGGGTGTGCTCTTACACACGAGTGACCTGATTCTGGCATGAGTCATTTCCCAATTCCACCCCTATTGCAACTTTGTTTAGTCCAGCTTTTTTTTTCTAAAGCCCTGTTCACTTCACCAACTGCTCTAATTCTTTGACTTTCAGTACTGCACATGGAAAACTTACACTTGAAGTCCTTCACATCTACAACAGCATAGTGACATATCTGGGTGACAGAGGAACACTTAATTACAGGTAATGTTGCTCATGTCACATACTTGGCTCTACTCAACATTGCCAAACAGATCCGATAGAAGCCCATTGGGGCAAAATCTGGACCCAGATCTAAAAAAATAAGAAGCAGGACAAGGTCAGAATAATTATCCTCGTAGAACAAGGACCTGAAATTCACTGAGCTTCTGATAACTGGGGCATATAACTTAAGTCATGGTGTAGGATGATCATACAGAGCAAAAAGAAGGAATCTCTGACAAACAACTTATTCAGGATGCTGATAAAGACATCAGGCTGACAGACAAAAGAAACTAAGAAATGAAACTGAAGAGCCTTTAATACAATATCTGAACTGAATGTGATCTCTGAATATATTAGCCAATCTTCAGTACAAGCACTGTCTATCTTTCAAAACAAAAGACAGTTCATGTCCCCAGAAACAGCATATACAAGTAACTGAATTACTTATCAGGACAAACTGAATGAATGATCTTGAATTATGAATGGCTAGGGGTCTGATCTGAAACTGATCTCTGCTTCAACAAAACCCACAGTTTCCAGAATAAAAGATAATTAAATCGCTGCCATGAAAAGATTGAAATAAGAGGGACATTTTGATCTGATAAAGCAAGAATACATTTCACACATTTTTCATGAAGTACATACAATCGCTTACAAAAGATACTGTACACTGCACTGTACTTTAATAAAGACGTGTGACAAATAATTCTGCTGTGGCTTTGTTTAAAACTTTTTTTTGTTAGCTGATCAAAAAAGAAAAAGTAAGTGGCAACATTGTGTCTTGGTATTAACTTCTTGTTTATTGAACTGATCGTAATCAGGCTGTTGGTTTGATTATCACCACATGAGATGAGAGCAACAACACACTTGCCATGCTCCTTCAGTAAACACAAATTCGCCTCTCATAAAAAAGATGTAGATATCATTTTTGTGAAGGAAAGAACATTTTAAAAAGTGTCAAGATGTGATCCAATGTATAGTTTAAATATTAAAATATATTTTTTTATTAGGAATAGCATTAGCATGTTAAAAATTGTCCCAGCAATCTTTTGTGTGGTGAGATATATTAAAAGAATCTCAAAACTTTCAAGGACAGGATAATACCAAAAACAACGCACGTACAGTAAGTACCAGTTTTCTTTTGGCATTGACCTTTAAAATGGCTTTTACCCATCAGATTACAAGCAGAATCATGTGATGGGGATTTAGAAGGGCAAAACAAAAAGGTTAGTGGACAATGCAAAACATTTCTGTTTCTGTTCCAAACAAAATGCTGTTTGATACAACTGCTGATCATCTGAGATCATGTGGTGTTTAATGCTGCAATGCTGTGACACCATCTCAGAATGAGTCATGTCCTACCCACTGCTGCTGATGAAACCAAGTTAGAGAGTGACTTTTGAAAAGCCTGAGTCTGTGTGAAAGAGTCTGTGTGTTCTCCTATTGGGATTCTGTTGGTGCAGCAGACAGAGCAGATCACTAGCTTGGGTTAATGGGGAGATTACGCTGTAGATGAGTGTAATATAAAACATTAAATCCCACAGATCACAGCATATCAGACACATCACAGGGGCTCAAGCCCTCTATCAACCTGGGACACATGCCTTCCATCCTTCATGTCAGAAAAAAGATTTTTGAAATGTGGTTTAATAGCATTTTGTGTGCCTGAAAATGTTGCATTGAGGGTGTAAGCATTTTAAAATGCCAGAAAAGAAACAGCTAATCAAAGCAGTATCTAAAAATTAGCAGCAGTGAGGCTGCTATACTCTTGGATGATTTGAGATACAAATACGTCTTTAAATTACAACAGAGAAAAAGGTAATGCGTTTGTGAAGCACCATGGAAGCCTGATATGCACCTGAGAAAGGTTTTATTCCTGCTTATTTACAGCTCTCTGTATTCAGATTTGTCAGTTGTAGCATTGAGCTGTCAACTATTTCGGTAACACTTTACAATACGGTGACACTAATATGCATTAATTCATGCTTAACTAATGCACAGATAATCATGAGTTAATGTGTAACTCATGAAGAACTAAACCTTTAATTAATCATTAGCTAATGATTTGCATGGGTATCATTATGTTATGACTTTACTTGTTGAGGCACTCGACTAACTAACTAACTTCAAAATCTATAACCACAATGACATATTACTTAAAATTAGTTAATAGTCATGTGCCTCAACAAGTAAAGTCATAACATAATGATACCCATGCAAATCATTAGCTAATGATTAATTAAAGCAGACAACTGGAAGTTTAAAGGCATGGCTTTGACCCAATGTGGTAATTAACATATGAATTTACTTACTTAGTTAATAAAATAAGTTATTAGGTAGTTAATATATTATGACGCATTTAACTGATAATAATTTATTGATTACTTAATCTACAGAATGTTCATTAGTTGCTGATGCAGTAATCTTTAATAAATGGGTTAGTTCATCATGAGTTATACATTAACTCATGATTATCTGTGCATTAGTTAAGCATTATTTAATGCATATTTGTGCACCCGTATTGAAAATTGTTACCACTATTTCTGTGTGTATAACACACCAGCGCTTTATCTCATATCACTTAGAGATCGCTTTCTTTTTTCATACCAATTTTACAGTATCTCAAAAGCATTAACTAGAAAATGAGTTTAGTTTGAGCAAATTCAAGTTTCAAGAAGGTGGATGATTTTAGGTGGTGTTGATGGTAACTTACAGTACACTACATGCAACAACTACCATGCTCTGGACAGGTTTAACTGTGGGTAAGAGATCATAAGAGATCTCATGATTACTGTATGTTAGCTAGCTAGTACAAAAATAACTTTCAATTCAATTCTCGTATAGAAATTAATATTTTAATATTGCTGCCAGGGTGATTGTAATGGACTATTTTTCGCCAAAGGAAGTTTAAGCTAATCTTCATCTAACATTTCAATAATTTGAAATCAAATAAATATTTTATGTTCATATATTCATATTAACATAATGAGTTATCTTGTAATGATATAACTAATGTGTAACTCACCCTGCGTGCATGAAGATGTAGCTAAGGTAGCGCCAGGCCTGAGCTCTGAGCTGCGGGTGGTATGGCAATGGGCCCTTCAGGAAGTATGGTGATGAGACTTGCAGAACCCAGCGGTTAAGTTGAAATCCGTAATACATAAAGACAACAACCTGAGAACAATGTGGAAAGTAAGAGCCTTTCACTAATGTGACCCTTGTGATGTCCTTCAAAACATAGTGGGCCGCCTACAGAGGAAGCATTTTAAGGGCACTCTTCACACAATGGCTGTTCTAAAAGTGTTTTCAATATTGTTGAAAATAGTCCCTTATGCTCACCAAGACTACATGTATTTGATCATAAATACAGCAACAACTGTAACACTGTGAAATATTACAATTTAAACCAATTTAAAAACAATTTAAAACATTTTCTACTTTAATATACTATTAAAATGTAATTCTGTCACATGATTCCAATGTGCTGTTTTGTATATTACGTATTAAAGCAATTAGCACAGTGTGGATGGTTAATGTTCAATATTAATAAACATTTAATTCACTACTAATTTAATAAAAATAATTATTGTAATTAAACATTTATTATTTTACCCAAAGTATTTTATGCTTATTAGAGCATTAGCTTTGTAGCTTATCAACATGTTCATGTCAAACCTTAGGAAAATGAATTGCTAGTCAAGAAACACATGCAGGGGGTACAGTGACGTGTACTCAGTGGGTTCTACTGTCACCTCACACCAAGAAGATCCCCGGTTCAGGTCTTTTGAGTTGGAAGGCCTTTTAATTTAGAGTTTGCATGTGTTTTTCCTCTCTGGGTACTCCCACAATCTGCAGCTTCAGCAGTTGTACACGTAGGCACTGAAGCAGCTTATGGAATCTGTTAAGTTTTAATTCATATTATATCCTACTGAAAACTGGGGCCTGCTATAAAGACTTGCATATCACTTGCATTTCTGCTGGAACTGGAGGAAGACTTTCAATTCAATGACTCTCAAATTCATTATTTGTTCATTCATTTTAAAGGAGAGTTCAAGCACGGGGATCTGACTAGTGTGCTCTCTAGTGACTTTAATCTATTTAGAACAGCAGTAATGGGCCCACTTTATACAGTAATACAAGTTTTAAACTACTGTGTACTAACATTTAAATCAATCATTTGATACAGTCTCTCAGTTGTGTTTTTACATACTTCTGCATTGGCATGATTAAAGTAACTACCCATACCCCATAAACCATGTTTAAACCAAACCTGTCTCTAACCTTACCCTTATCCCACCTCAATAGCAAAAATGCTTTACAATCCAACATGAAGACAATAAGTACACCGCACCATTTTTTTAACATAAATAACCTACATAGTAGTTAAAGTCACGAAATATAAAGTGGAAACATATCTGCTGTTATGTTTTGAGGTTAAAAAAACAAACATTTTTTTTTGTTTTACAGAAGCAGTGGACAATATTTTTTTTTTCTTTTAATAATATTCAATAGTACAGTTTATTCTTACCTCTGCTATAGTGATGGCCAGCATAAGCCATGGTGGTGGACAGTAGGTGTAACTGTCAAAGTACCACTTGCGGTCCACCTCTCTTGGCAAAGTCTCATAGGCAACGTGACGCACAAGTCTCCGAGACAGACCCAAGCCCACTTCCTCTCTCAGTGCGGAATTCCTGAGCTGCCGACTCCCCTGCAGGATCGCTCGACGGAAACTGTTTGAGCGCTTGTTGCTCATCTGGAGAAAAAAACAAAACAAAACAAAAAAAACATGACACAAATTGAACAGTCATGTTTATCAGCACTTTTCTTGTAAATATGCAAATGATCATGTAAGAGTAACAAAGTTTTTATATACAGACAGGCACAAACTTTTATATTTATCTGTGATCTCATTTCCTGTAATCCTTAATAATATTTATGGATGTTTTTTTCTCATTCAGAATCTCTGACTACACTAATTCACCACCTGGGTTTTTTGGGAAATATCCCTGATGTTATTGGTCTATGAGCTGTCTTTCCGTCTTTGACAGTGCACCCCATCACACATCCCATGACCCCCCCCCACCCTTCTCTGCCACAGACAGAATGCCACTGTTGTCTCTTAGCAACCGATTAAAGATTCCACACTCATCTCAAGTCTCAGAGCAGCTGTGTAACAAACAGTGTGTAAGTTATTGCATGAGTGTGTGTTTGTGCGTATGAGACAATGCTGTTCAAACAAGCTTTTCACTGCTGAGGCAAAAAGCCCTCCTCAAAAACCTGGAATGTTCTTTTATCCAATGCCAGGCTTCTGATCAGGAATACAGGTCATGCATTATGTAAGTTGTAGAAGAGGCCCTGAGAAGGATGAAGAAATTTAGTTGGAAAGCCCCTAAAGATGTTGCCTTTGCAATCACATTGGGATCAAATGAAATAGTTTAAAACATGACTAAGCAGACCTACAAAGCTTACAGTTTCACGATTCACACGGTAAAGCTATAAAAACTCTGTTAAATACAGGAAAGAAGCCAACTTTGTGAAGAACTAAAGACAGAAAATGATGACCGCAGCCCCGTCTGGATAACAGCTCACCTCAAATGAGATTCTGTAGAGGAATATGTGCACACAACCATCTGCAAGCTGTTTCTACTGATTTTACATCAGTGCCTGTTTGTTTGATATAGATATACACATTCACACACAAAACAAAATACGTAATCACACTGGCCAGCTTTGATATAGATTAGAATTGAAAAATGATGGATCTTTTTTAAATAATACTTTAACTCAGTATTAGGATTCGTTAAACTTATCAAAGGTGACAGTCAAGACTTTCAGCTTAAATTCTGTTCTTTTGAAATGTTTAGTTCATCAAAGAATCATCAGAGAAAAAAAATGCATCATGGTTTCCTCAAAAAATGTAAGCAGCACAATTGTTTTCAGGTGTGATAATAAGAAATGTTACTTGAGCACCAAATCAGCATATTAGAATGCAAAAGGACAATAGTAAACTGTTTTTTCCCAGTTAAAGTCAGTTCATCATTGATTCAGTGATGTTGGTATCTAGCTCAGTTCAGTTTCATATACACTATATAATAATGAACAATTAGCAGGTATTTACATGATACTCTGAGATATATTAAAAGAATACCACGGTTTGTCTAAAAAAAGCACAAAGGTACATTTGGTAATGCTTTACAATAATGAACATTAATAAACATTTATCAATTTAAGTTCATATTCAAGTATGCTGTTCATTAATAATTAATGTTGTAATACATTAACTATTGTTAATGCATACATCTGGAAATGTTAAAAATGCATAGTGCAAACATTAACCAATAACATTAATAAACATTGAATGCTGTCAAATTATTATTATTATTATTATTATTATTTTTATTATTCATGATGCCTAATCTATATTCTTAACAATAACCAATAATGTTGGTGTTACCAGACTTTTTTTGCTAGTGAATACTTGATTAACTCACTGAAGATGGAAACATAACTGTATATTTATCATGATGTGAAAGAAAATGTTTTTGACTTGTGCTGCTTACTTCAACCTCACAAACACTATTAATTTCCTCCTACTGTTATACATCAGCTTTAATAAAAGATCTCACATTAACAGTTACAGTCTGTGTGCCATAACTTTATACACACACCTGATACTCACTATACACATTCCCCACAAAAACAAACAGACATTAAGTGCTCCCTGGGATGCACTTTTCTGTGGCATAATGATTTGTAGAAGATTTTTGTGTTGGCTGTTTCCATGGAAACCACACAAGGAAAAGTCAAACAATATGGTATTTAGAGAGTACACAAACAAATCATGTTCTCTACTGTTGGGGCACCATGGTACAGCCAGCTGAAAGACTGTAAGGTTGAAGAAAAGAAAGAATTCTCAGAAAATGACAATGGAACACTTTAATTGCTTTCCATCACAGTGAACATAATGGTGAAACGCGGCTATTAATGCACGTATGTAGAATTTTCCATCCCTCCCAGCCTTCCTCTTGCATCTCCTTTCTACTGTTTTTTCTCATCCTTAAAATAAAAATTCCATCCACCACTAGTTATTACGATCTCTTTCCCCTGTATCTCTGTTCTCACATTGTTATAGTGGACAATGAATGAGAGCTGTACAGGAACAAAAGAAGTGTAGAGACCCCAATTGCATGCTCCTCATTCCTCTCTGTCCCACTTTCACATGACTTGCTGCAGCCAATCAAAACACAGAATCTGATTCAAAGTTTCACTGCATTGCTTTATAGCACTATAGCTCTATTCTCCAGCCACTGTGGTGAACAATGAGACTCTTTGAAGAGTTGCTGCATGTGTGAAAGAAAGACTGAGAGAGAATGAGAAAGAGACAGGGAAAAGGGCAGAAGAGGGTGTGAGATTGAGGATGGGTGGCATTCAGATTTTCCCACAGATTTGAGGCATTCCCATGCAAGTGGAATGGAACATTCCATGTTTTGGCTTTTAGTTCAGGGCCAGAAGTTCTACAAACCTCACCTCAAGTTCATCTGCAGAACTCACCAGGTTAACAAAATCCTGGTAGCAGATTTTTCCATCGGCATTTCCGTCAGCCAGTGCAAGAAGAACCTCCAGCTTATGGGGATCCAGTTCTGATCCATGAGCCGCAAGCAGGTCTCGGAAACGCTCAGTACTGATGAAGCCTGAATTCTCTGGGTCATACTGAACATATCACACAGGAGAAACAGGAAATTAGAATTCATTTTTAAATTCTCATTCTAAAACGTTTTCCACAACACTCACTGGTGAACATTATAAGAGCAGTTCTTTGAATTCATAACATGATGATATCCATTACAGAGGAATTTATCCATCATTCCTTCTGAGGACTATAAGCAGAGGGACATTACTGGATTTCATCTATTAAATTAAGTTAGAAGACATATTAGGGATTGCGAAAATTAATGTTAACACACTCAATATTGTCGTCTTCACAGTGCCAAGTCTGCACAGAAGAACCATAAAGAACCTTTAACATCTGAAAAAGTTTTCTGTTTCAGAAAAAGGTTCTCTGTGGCGAAAGAAGGTTCTTCAGATTATAAAAAAGGTAAGATAGAGATGGTTCTTTGTGGAACCAAAAATGGTTCTTCTATTGCACCGCTGTGAAGAACCTTTTAAACACCTTTATTTTTAAGAGTGAAGGTGGCCCTGATGCTTTCTTTTTCACAGAACAAAAGCAGCATCTGAACCTAGGCCTCTGATACTAGGGCATTATAACTGTTTCATTCAGTTCTCTGTGATCTCTAACAACTGAACAGAACTTTCAGAGCTGATAGGAACTGAGCCACAGCACAAATGTCACACACAAAGTTTCTGTTTATATAGAAATGCTAGAGAAAGTCAGATGGGGAGTTAACAAAAGTAGAGTCATTTGCATTCTTTCTGCGGCAAAATGTAATTATCAATTATTTATCATTGTAGCTCAACAAGTAAAATACCACCCAAAATCAGTTCACAAGGCCAGTGACAAAACATATTAATACACGTCAGATTGTGTCCATAAAGTGTGTGAAAAGTTGTTTTATTATGTATGTGAGTTCACTGAGGCAAAAGTCATAGTTAATAGTGACATTTGGTCCCCCAAACTAAAGTCTGACCATTGGGGCTTACAAACATAAAAAACTGTTTAGGTAATCAGAAAGATAAGGACGGTTTAATGGCATAATGGCAATAACATGATCTGTGTCTGACATTGTGTTTTGTGTCACTGAGTCAAAGTTCAAAGAGCTCATCCTGTTTTAGTAATTGGTGTCAATGCGTCAGCCCTTCAGGCTTTCAAACATTCATTCACTGTTTGCTTGGGCAGCTAAGGTCATAAGACACACACACACACACACACACACACACACACACACACACACACACACACACACACACACACACACACACACACACACACACACACACACACACACACACACACACACACACACACACACACACACACACACACACACACATGAACCTCTTTCTTCTAAACCAGAGAATTTGCATATAAATATGGCTCAGGATTAATACACAGTTTACTAAACATTATTAAAGCTAAGAATGATCAATCAACACATACATATACTGCATCAGATGGATCTGCATAAACCAAGAGAAAAATTTCTCTCACTCAATGGGAACATTGATGCTTTAAATGTAAGCTGACCTATCATGTTAATGCAAAACATTCTGCAATTCCATTTAAGTATTGGTAAAAACTATTTATTTTACACAAGATTTGAAGGCAAATGTACTTTAATGTACAACCCTAATCAACCACTCATACTTTACCAAGTATTACACTGATTTTCCCACAGGTGGGGCTTGTGGATCCCTTACCTTTTGTAGAATCATCTTTTCTTTTCTTACTTTTTTTATTATTTATTTATTAATTTAATTATTAATATAATTATTATTATATGGATATATTTTGGAATACACAAAATAAAAAAAAAAGATTAAATTAATAAATTAATTCCTAAATAATAATAATTTCAAATATGAATAATTTCAAAGTTAATTTCTAATTATTACATTAATCATTAATAATGAATAATTTTACAATCATTTTATAATCATTCAAGCAATTATTGTTAGTTATTACGTTAAATAACATAATATAGTTCATTAGGATGTTTACAGTTGCCAAGTAACACTGTAACCATGTGCATTTATATAGAACAGGGTATCTATTCCTGCTCCTGAAGGACCAATGTCCTGCAGATTTGACCTCCAACCAGCTCCAACACAGTTTTATGCAAGTTTCTAGTAATCCTGAAGAACTTGAGTAGCTGATGATTCAGGTGCGTTTAGTTAAGGCTTTAGGACATTCTCCAGGGCAGTGGCCCTCCAGGAACAGGTTTGGACACCCCTGATATACAATGTGGGGTCACAGGTGTGCATTTATTGTCAAATAAATGGCTATTGTCAAATAAATTCAAACATGGCTCATCCATTCAGAATTTATAGACTATCTGTTTGGTAGCACTTTATTTTATAGTATATGCACTTACATGTACTTACAGTGTACTTAGCTAAGAAAGTACTGGGTATATACAGTAACTACATGGTTAGGGTTAGGTTCAGTGTTCTAGCTACCACCTAGAGATAACTAGGGATGATATGAGAGAGAGAAAAAAATATTTCCATTGTTATTCAGACATTCAAACACACAACAGTCTCTCAAAAGTTTCACCCACCTTCTCTTGAATGATCTCTGCTAACTTCTGCGTGCTGTTAATTTTGTCCCCACAAGTTTTCATGGTATGATCTGTTCCTCTCCCACACTGTCCCCATAGAGGGAGAGAGTGAGAAGCTGGAGACAGAGACTAATCTCTACCCATTGGGGATTTACAGTTCAGTGCAGACCCCCACCCCCAGAACACACGCAAACAAACACCCACCACAAACTCCACCCTCAACCCCTTAGCCTACATTCTTAGAACCCGATCACAAACACACACACACACACACACACACACACACACACACACACACACACACACACACACACACACACACACACACACACACACACACACACACACACACACACACACACACACACACTCTCTGCTGTGAATGAGAAAACGCATACATTCTTGGTGCCATACCTACATGAACTATTTTTAGTAAACTGGCTAACAGACAGATTTGAGAGAATCCAGCTCCAACAATGGGGTTTTGATGGCCTAGTTTATTCTGCCACCTTACCTAATTATACAGCACACACAAACATACTCTCTCTGCTGAGCCTGCAAAAGCACAAAATATAACCGATGAATCTCACAAAATGACTCAGCTAAATGTAAGCATGCTAAGTCCTTTCCTAAAATGTAACTTAATATTATTTTGATGTGTTTGTGAAGTTGATAGTGCTTTTATGAAACCCTGTTGTGCATAAAATGTATCATATTGTAGACACCAACCACTGCAGCCCTGATAATTAAATACCACATTAATCCTGCTTAAAGACAGTCCTGGAGCTGATCTTTCATTACAGAGCTAAGAAAAGGGGTGGTGTGTGTTTGTGAGACCCCTGGTATTTCAGGCCTCATTTTCATACAGCCGCATATTAAACAGTCTTCTTTACACAGGAGAGAATAGAGTTCACCAACTGCCACAATCTGTGTGTTTGTGTGTGAGTGCGTGTTTGGAAGGGGAGGGATAAAAAGATTAATACATCTCCAAATAATAGTAACAATTGTTGAATTCTTTGATTCATATGGAAACTACTTCCACCCCCCGAGTAAAATGATAATAAAAGAATAATTGTGAGATAAACTAAGAAATAAATAAGAAAATAAGAAATACAAAAAAATAAAAATAAAATAAATAAAAATAAATATATACATATGGGGACAAAAATATATACACAGTGGGGAAAAAAATATTTAATCCCATGCTGGTTTTGTACGTTTGCCCAGCGACAAAGAAATGATCAGTCTATAATTTTAATGGTATGTTTATTTTAACAGTGAGAGACAGTATAACAACAAAACACCCCCAGAAAAACGCATAAGTATTTGACCCCTTTGCAAAACATGACTTAGTACTTGCTGGCAAAACCCTTGTTGGCAATCACAGGGTCAAACATTTCTTGTTGTTCACCAGGTTTGCACACATCTCAGGAGGGATTTTGTCCCACTCCTCTTTGCAGATACACTCCAAGTCATTAAGATTTCGAGGCTGACGTTTGGCAACTCGAACCTTCAGCTCCCTCCACAGAGTTTCCATGGGATTAAGGTCTGGAGACTGGCTAGGCCACTCCAGGATCTTAATGTGCTTCCTCTTGAGTCACTCCTTTGTTGCCTTGGCCGTGTGTTTTGGGTCACTGTCATGCTGGAATACCCATCCACGACCCATTTTCAATGCCCCGTCCCTTTGATATGGTGCAGTTGTCCTGTCCCCTTAGCAGAAAAACACCCCCAAAGCATAATGTTTCCACCTCCATGTTTGACAGTGGGGATGGTGTTCTTGGGGTCATAGGCAGCATTCCTCCTCCTCCAAACACGGCGAGTTGAGTTGATGCCAAAGAGCTTGATTTTGGTCTCATCTGACCAACACTTTCACCCAGTTTTCCTCTGAATCACTGGCAAACTTCAGACGGGCCTGTGTACATTGTGCTTTCTTGAGCAGGGGGACCTTGCGGGCGCTGGGGGATTTCAGTCCTTCACAGCGTAGTGTGTTACCAATTGTTTTCTTGGTGACTATGGTCCCAGCTGCCTTGAGATCATTGACAAGATCCTCCCGTGTAGTTCTGGGCTGATTCCTCACCGTTCTCCTGATCATTGAAACTCCACGAGGTGAGATCTTGCCTGGAGCCCCAGTCCGAGGGAGACTGACAGTTATTTTGTGTTTCATCCATTTGCGAATAATCACACCAACTGTTGTCACCTTCTCACCAAGTTGCTTGGCAACAGTCTTGTAGTCCATTCCAGCCTTGTGTAGGTCTACAATCTTGTCCCTGACATCCTTGGACAGCTCTTTGGTGTTGGCCATGGTGGAGAGTTTGGAATCTGACTGATTGACTGCTTCCGTGGACAGTTGTCTTTTATACAGGTTATACACTCCCTTTAAGAGAGTGCTCCTAATCTCAGGTCCTTACCTGTATAAAAGACACCTGGGTGCCAGAAATCTTGCTGATTGATTGGTGATCAAATACTTATCTGATTCATTAAAATACAAACCAATTTATAACTTTTTTGAAATGCGTTTTTTTTTAATTTTTTTGTTGTTATTCTGTCTCTCACTGTTCAAATAAACCAACAACTAAAATTATAGACTGATCATTTCTTTGTCAGTGGGCAAACGTACAAAATATATGTATTTTATGAAGTATATATATGAAGTTGGAAATTTCAAGAAATAAAGTCACAGTTATAAAGAAAAAAAATCTTGCAATGACGAGATACAGTCACAGTTGTGACATATAAAGCCATATTCTGAGATGTCAAGTTGCAGAAATGAAATCACTTCGCATGATATAAAAACACATTGTGAGATATAAAATCATAATTGGGAGGTATTAACTAATTTATTCTTTCTTTCTTTCTTTTACTCTGAGGCAGATTCATGAGCAATACATTTGACTCATCACTAGTAATATAGAGAAGCCCTAAAAAATAAACTCAAACATTAAAATTTTTTAAATGCTGACTGGATGTAATAAATAAATAAATAAATAAATATATACAGTATATATATATATATATATATATATACTCAAATGTAAAATTTAATTGTTCCTTCCTTACACATAAACAGATGTACTGTATACACATCCACACAAAATGCTGCGATACGGCAAACGTTCTTCTACCACTAACACATGTAATTTCACACACTAAGTCTAACCTAGAGCACCTCTGCATCACCAGACATCTCCATTTTAGCTTAGAACTGTGGGCAATTATTTTTTCCAACACATATACAACAAATCTTGTAAAATTTCTTGGTAAAATGGATGTTCATAGACAAAAAACTCCAGCAAGTCAGAGTTATTATAGATAATCACAAGGTATTATTATATAGAAGTTAGATGTGGAAGACCTGGTCCATAACTAATGCACAAACAAATAACAGGAGAAAAGGGCAGGTGTGTGTCTCACATGCTCTTTAAATGCAGCTGAATAGAATAACATTCAGCATATACCTTATGTTATGCTGTAACCAAACTCATACATGTCCATGTGCAAAAAGTGTCATTCAAAGAGGATTAGCATAATTATCTCCTCATGAATAGGAAACACGAACAACAGGGTTAACACACATTACAGACCCTACACACAATCATACAATAAGAAAGTAATCACCACCATCAATTATGTATTATTCTGCTGTATATACTAGGGGTGTAAATTAGACGGTTCGTCACGATACGATATGATACCGATTCTCAGACCCAGCAATAAGATATTTGCCGATACCTCAAAAAATTATATGATGCGATTACGATTCATTTCAATACAGAAGTATCGATCGATATTTTGATATTATGATACTATATACCTACAGTATTTGAAACAAATTTTTATTACATTTTTATTAACTCACAAATGCAACCAAAATATATAACATGAACATTTATCTGAAATGTTCACATCCTGTACCTCAATTGGGACATTAACTACAAAAATAGGCCTATACACTTTTTTTTTTTTTTAGAATAAAAAATATAAACAATTGGAAAAACAATTCTGGCTGCTACTATGGGCTCAGTGCTAAAAATCTTTTCTACAGATGACCAAATTATAAGTAATAGCAGAAAATAAATACAATAGAACAAGGACACAAGTTCAATAAACAGTGCTTTTCAGGTTTTTCAGCTCAGTCTAAAATAAATTTTCAGGTACACTACGGAAATGTAATAATCAAATGTAAAACAACTGCATAGCCTTCACTGTATAAATTAAATATAGATTAATCATTTTTGATGCTACAAAGGTTATTTAGTCAGGAGCAGTGAGCACTTGTATTTTTCTTTGACAGCATTAGATTTATTATTAGTTTGCTTTGACTTTAAGAAAGAAAGCATGGATTTAATATAGGCTACTGATGCACGTGCGTTTTCTTTCTCAACTGTTTACATTAAGACATATGCCTAACCGACTGTGGATATTCGCCAAAACGCGCATTTTGATGTAATTTTGACTGTATTTCCTCATCCATGCACAAAAAAGCGGAAGAGAGCTCAATTTAGTATTCGCAAGGTGTAGACGCGGCTGTCTGTGTGTGTGTGTGCACGCTTCTGATGTGTGCACAGAAAACTTCTCACACAGCGCTTGACTCTTCCGCAAACAATCCCGAGCGCCTTTTATGCTCGCCTTGTGCCTTCGGGCAGTCCTTATATCGAGTCCTGATATGTGAGTCTGAACGAGAATGCACGTGTTGGCGGTAATGCATAGACGGACATTATGAGAAAATGTGGACAGTGCCAAAATAAAGGTGCCTATTTATACTCAGAGTTGGGTGGTAACTGATTACATGTAATTACGTAATCAGATTCCAAAAATTAAGTACTTGTAATAAGAGTAAGTTACATTTGAAAATACTCGTAATCAGACTATACAGTTTCTTTTTTATGGATTACATGATTACATATTATTCACACAATAGCAATAAATTATTCATAAATCATTGATTCTCCCTAATTTCTCTTTTTCATCTTTTAAAATTTCCTTTCTAAAATAGCCTACCGATTATATACATATTATATATAATGCTATTTAAATCAATGTGATAAATGAGTTAAATCAAAATGATCTAAAAGTAATTGATTATATAGGCCTATTTTAAATTTCTTATATTTTAAATATTTGTTTAATGGCATATTTTTTTCTTTTTATGCCATGTTAAAGAGATTAAAGATGTCAAATAGTCAAATCCTTAACATATTTCCTAGTCTTATGCAGTGTACATATGAATCAGTTGGCCCTTCTGTCACTTAGTGGGGTTTATAAGAAAGATTGTTGGCATCCATATGACCCCATCCACAGCAGTCAGAGCGCAGAAAAAACACTCTCTATAGAGATAGAGAGTGAGGAAATTTGCTTTGAAGAAAAGGGAAAACTCCATCGTCAAAATGCGTGAATATGTTTGCAAATTTTAAACACTAAATTTTGGAGCTCATTTATCCAGATATAACTCATTTTTTATTTAAAAAAAAATGAATACTGAATACAAATACTGCATTCATAAGTAAGTTTTATTTATTTGATTCCAAAGGAAGAACAATTTTAAAATGCAGTACCAAAACAAAATGCAAATTTGGAGGCTTAGATTCAGACACACACTATACACACACTGGAACACTGGCTATCCCTCTTCAGCTCAATGTCATTACAGACCGCTGTTACAAGACCTTCTGTTCTCTTATTAATGGCTAGACCAGAGGCTGGTATCTCTACAAATAATGACATGAAACAATAGCAGCCAGGTCACAAATGCCATCAGGTGTGAGTTACAGCCTCCATACAGCATTTAGATAAAGAACCAACCTGAAAAACATGAATTAAAAGCTGCTAATTAAAAACAACTGCTCAGAGGGGTCTCAAAGTCAACATTCACAAATACTGTGCCCACATTACTGTATGATGTCATTCACAGCAGCTATTAAAAGAAATGTGAAAACAGAACACTATCCAGGGAGTGTGAACACAAGCTCATTTTCACTGCTTGGGAGCACAGTAATTTCATGGCTGGTGCCTTCAGTACTGAAGACGCTATTCAAAATTACAAAGCAACAGTGTGTGGAAACAAGTCAAGAATGTACAGACAATTGCAATTAGCACTTCAAACAAAGGGTGTCATCAAACATTATGCAAAGACAAAATGAACCACTTTTGTCTGGGTGCTCAGTACCATTGTGTTGTTTCATGGCCTCCAGGGTTTTGCATATGTTAGCTATTGCTCAGCTGCTTTAGAAGACTGTAGTATAAATCGGCCCGACCCTCAGGCTGTGAACCAACAAAAGCTGCACTGCATGGGGTGTACAAAACCACCCAGGCTCATTGGAAAAATGTGCCTGTGGTGTCGTTTCTGCAAAATGATATTATGTTGCTTCTTGACACTTTCAAATTGAAATGTTCAGTGATTGGCACCAGAAGTGTGCTCAGTTTGTCCTTAAAAAGATGAGCATGAATGTGGCAATGATTTATTATAATGGTTGTTGTACATATGGCAGCAGTTTGGAAATGAAATGTCAGGTGAGTGGTGCTAAGCTTAATGCTCATTTTAATAATAAATCTTGTTTGAAAATAACGTACCACCTACACTAAACCCTACCCTAAATCTGATATAACGTGACATAAAAACACTCTTTTATTGTTATTTTATTGTGATTGATGTTTCTCTCTCTCTCTCTCTCTCTCTCTCTCTCTATATATATATATATATATATATATATATGTATATATGTGTGTGTAATCAAATAAAATTAATTTATTACAAATTTATTGGTAATTTATTGGTTTTATTTAGTGTGAATCTCCGGTTTCAACAGCTCTGATAAGTGATTAACAACATGATATGCGGCCAGCCAATGTTAACTTTATTTTCATCAAAACACAAAACATTATTTACTCTATTTGTATCTGCGAGGCATACGTTACACATGTTCCCTGTGTGTAAAAGTCAGTATTCATGACTGTCAAATGTCTGTATTTTGCACTCTATGTGTTTCAGTTCGCGAACTGAATTCTTCATCAAGTGCATCATCACACGGAGAAAAATAATTGAAAAACAAACACAGAGTATGGGCTTGGTTTAACGCTTAGTAAGAAGCCCATATCATTTGCTCAACCAATTATATTTGGTTGATAATAAATTTGCACAAACGGTGTTTGGGTTACGGAAGTTGGGAACCCACTGGCAGAAACATACAGTAAATCGGCGCCCATGACCTTGGTTGCACGATATTCCTTAAAAAATAATAATATTATTATTTTTACTTTGAGAATGTCATGTGTTTGAGTTTTGACAAAACTGTGCCATTCACGCAGAGAAAAACAGAACATGCAGACTTATTAATAACTTGCACTGACTGGCTGTTTTTGCCTTTATTTCTGCTGTGTGATAGACTGTTAGATTAATCCACATTGAGTAAAAATGTCCAGAGCTTATTGTCATTATCTTGATATGATATTGTTTATTGCCCAGCCCTACTGGGAATGATCATTAAAGAGGTCATGAATTGAGAAATCAAATTTTCCCTGATGTTTTGAAAAGAAGTCACTGTACTATAAAGATGTCCTGTGAATTTCAGAGCTCAAAACTTCCTCATTAGTCCAAAACCAAGCTCACAAAACGATTAGTTTCAGATTTCATCACATTATGACGTTGATCTGCAGAATCATCTACATCTTTGGCCCCGCCCACTGCAGCATTAGTGAGATGAAGAGCAATACAGGATAACTGGACTAAAAATAAAATTACCTTCCAAAGGATCCTAATTCTAGGAAAGTGATTATTTATTTTTAAGTATGTGGATGTCTAAGTATAGCATTATTTGTTTGTTCAGTACATTTCACTGTGAATTCTTTGGCAAATCAGTCACAGTTTCGGTGCAGGCTTTGCAAACAGACTTCTGCAAGATAGGGACTAAGATAAGTAACTGTGTTCATTCTAATGTCTAATCTTAAATTATATACTGAAAGCAATCAAAGAACTCTCCCTTTAGAATCCCTGGAGCTATCAATCACACAGTGTGTGTTTATATTCAGAATTGAACTTTTCAACCCGCATCTCAACAATTGCCTGGTTGTGTAGGTTCGCACTTTACAACATCAGGAAATCAGACCTTTCCTGTCAGAATGTGCAGCACAGCTTCTCATCCAAACTTTTCTAATTCCAAGGCCAGACTACACTTCTCTACTGGTGGGCCTTTCCTGGCACTGCGACTAAACCTCTGCAGATGATCCAGAATGCAGCAGCACATCTGGTCTTCAATCAGTGAAAAAGAACATACGTCATACCCCTTCTAATCTCACTCAACTGGCTCCCAGTTGTGGCCAGAATCAAATTTCAAAAGTCTTGACACTGGATTCTTGGACTGCCACTTGAATGGCACCTCCCTGCCTGAATTCACTACTACAAGTGTATGCTCCATTCTGCCAGATAAGATCTCTGAATGAGTGATGCCAAAAAATCACTTGCCAAAACCTTAACCCTCTCTGTTCCTCTCTGGTGGAATGAACTGCCAACCTACATCTAAATTGCTGAGACCACATCTTTCAAGAAACAGCTGAACAAACAATTTTCTGAAAGCACCTAACCATGTTTGCGAACATCCAGAAAATGGCTGGGTACAGTGATTTAGAGGAGAATTTAAATGTGACGGAATGCACAGATAATTTTGAACAGCTCTCAGTGCTGAAGGCCTGTTTTAGGAATCTGGTGTAGTTGCTCTGGTTAGTTACTTCCAACAGGGCCAATTTACATTCATCACCGCAAACAATATGTGATGGACACACACCCCAGCTGGACCTGCTTTCTCCCAAGGATTTTTTTCTTCTCCATAAGGATCTTTTGGAGATTCTCTTTCCTTGCCACAGTGGCTTACAACAGCTTACAGACACATTTTCATTTTTAATGTCACTGTAAATTGAATATAAAACATTACTACTGCAATCATTTTCTGTAAACAGTGTGCATTATATGAAGTTCTATATAAATGACTTTATTTGACTTAACCAGCTAATGACTTAACCAATCCGAGCCAAATAGTTGCCTTCTTTTGTGTGTGTTAAAGAGGTACAATCCGTTCCTGTACATTTCGGAACACACAAAAAAGATATTTTGAAGAATGTTGGTAACCAGACTGTTTTGGTGACCTTTGGCTTCTGTTTGGCTTCTTTTTACCTTGCTGCACCCTTTGCGCAGACAGAAAAACAACAACTATAGAAAATCTCACACAACCTTCAGAGGTTCTTAGTTTGAGGATATTCTGTTTTTGTGTCTAGTATAGTATCCCTATGGTGTAATTGCCATAAACCACTTGAAACAGCCAAAAGTTCAAAGTTGGACATGCCCAGTCTAGGCGGAAATGAGTCTACTTCAGCTGGAATTTCTTCCCACCAAAACAAAACGGCAGGCAGCTTATCAAGGCAGTTCCGTCTCAGCTCACTGCCTAAAATTAAAGACAACCTGTACAGCCCGTCATGTTCTGGATATTTTCCCACGCACCAGCACTGACAGGAACAAGAGTACATGTTTGAAAGATTACATCAACAGAATAAACAGAAGTTTTTTGTGTATGTTACTCACAATAATACTTGGAATATATAACTAAGAATATAAAGCCAGCCATTATCATAAAATAGAACCTGCATGCAAAAAAAGAAAAGTCTTGTATATCTAATGTTGCTTTCAGTTGATATGAAATCATTAAACTAGCACAGCTGTGTATGAAATCCCTTGCCTGGGTCTACAGTCAAATATGCATAGTCACAAATATGTACCACATTTCCAATGCTTTGTCTCTTTCTCCTAGGATTGTAAAACAAGACTTCATTCAATCCATTTCAGATGCTGCTCTGAGTAAACAAGATCCATCAATGAAGCCACACTGAACTGATGGATTAACGGTCAGGGCCACTGGGCATTTGTCTGCAGGCCATACTTCACACCATTAATTGCCCAGACACCATTTCTCACATCTGCACTAAAGGTCACGTCTAGCCTAATCATGCATTTAATCTCTCTGAGGCGAATTTTGCAGAAATGTAAAACTAAAAATACCATTACAATTTATTATTCTGTGTATATTTATCTGTATACACACATGCTCAATTTAGCCTTAAACTCTTAGAAAACACGTTTAATGTTTAAAACAGTCCTAATATATCCCATTTTTCATTCAGGCCACAAGGAGTTGCATGGTTAGAGAATAAGACCTAGTAACTTTGTTGTTAGACTAAATGCTATATCTGACCAAATTATTATGTCTTTACCATGTGTTTAACAACAACAATAACAACAATGTGCATTTCCAATATAGAATTACAAATTAACCGTGAAACTAACTGATTGAGTAGTGCTGTATACTGGCATTCGCAACATTCTTTGGCATTCTCTGCATAGTCTGCAGAGACAGCTCAGACGTGAGCCCCATATTTGGCCCAATTTCACGGGATTGTACCCGCTCTCCATCTTGCTCGCCCCTCTCAGTGAAACTGAATTGTAACCTAATGGGACATTTTTTCCAAGCAGCTCTCTGTGCCTTACTTCACTGCTCTATCTGTATCTTGTCTAAACCATAGAAACTGGATATGCAGTCACCCTATTACAAAAAAATACCTGCTAGAAGCCAAATTGGAGCAGGGATGGTAATAGCATGGTAAGAGCAGGGTCAGGGTAATGCAATCACAAAATAAAACGTGCCTGTCATCATTTACTCACTCTCATGTCATCACAACGCTGCAAGAATTCATTTTTTTCTGTGGAAGACAAAGATATTTTAAAGAATGTTGGTAACCAAACAATTTTGTAACATTAAAGGTTTAGTTCCAACAAAAATGAAAATTCTGTGAACAATTACTTACCTTCATGTCGTTCGAAACCCATAAGACAAATTAAGATATTTTTGATGAAATCCGAGAGAATTCTGAACCTGCATAGACAGCAAGGATTCAACGATTTCGTTTCTTCTGGGACAGTCCTCCACCATTATCGCTACATGCACATGGTTCTGCTGACGTAAAATAATGGCGATAATTGATAATGGTGGAGGATTGTCCCAGAAGAGAAGAAATCATTGAATAAAGTTGTTATTTTTGTTTTCTTTGCACACAAAGTATTCTCGTAGCTTCATAAAATTACGGTTGAACCACTGATGTCACATGGACCATTTTAATGATGTTCTTACTAATTTTTTTTTGCCTTGATCGTGGTAGGACCCTTGCTGCCTATGGAGGGTCAGAGAGATTTCATCAAAAATATTTTAATTTGTGTTGTGAAGATGAATGAAGGTCTTATGGGTTTGGATCGACACGAGGGTGAGTAATTTGTTGACAGAATTGTCATTTTTGGGTGAACTATCCCTTTAACTTCAATTGTATAGGAAAACTATAAACAAAGTTATTAATTTAGATTAAAGACAACAAAGACCTATAAAAATGCATGAATTAATTATTCACAATAAGACAAGTAACATGCATTAAGGTAATTTTTGATTTCATCATCTTTATTGTAAGATTTATAATTCCTCTGCATTTTTATTTTTAACATACAATTTTATTATATTTTCTCACAAGGTGGAAGGGTATATATATATATATATATATATATATATATATATATATATATATATATATATATTTATTTTGAATGCAAAGTATGTTTTTGGTTTATGCATGTGCATAGAAAACAAGGCAGTAAATTGTTCTTTCCCTCACACAATGAAGTTAGAATACAATCATTTAGCAGAGTTACATGGATAAAGTCGCAGATATCCCCCCCCCCCCCCCCCCAATTATTATTATTTTTTTAAATGCATTAAATATTTAATCCTGGTGTCAACAGTGTAGCTGCTGCTTGACCATCAAGTTCTACACACACAAACGCACACACATATTTTATGCTACGGCACACTATCACTTGTCCCACTGTCGAGGCAACAACACACTAAATTCATTTAAATTCATTTACTGTTTTTCTCAACAACAAACCTCACTATATTTTCCTTCCTTACACATCAGAGTTAAGCAATGTTGGAATTCCTATCTACAATAGACATATGATATGCTTAGAAGAAAAAGAACTTCTTGAAAAGTTAAGACATATCAAATTGAGCCTCCAGGTGACATCAGCTGACACAAAGAATGTCCTTTTGTAGAAGACGTCCGACCCTGGTGTCACTGTGAAACCCTTTAGAAAGAACTACTAGCTCATCAAGTGAAACCTGTTAATATGCTCTTCTACCTAGATTGAAGACTGAAGGAATAGTTCAGCCAACCAGAGCATGTGAGCGGAGCTGAGTGGTCAGAATTTCCGCTCCCCGCTCACGTGGGTGTTCGCTCCCCCCGCTCCACCGCTCAAAATCGCTCCTCTCAATTCCGCTCCCCGCTCACCTACAATTTCATCCCGCTCCGGTGAAATCGCTCCACGCTCGCTCAAATTTAAAATTCCTCTGCATGCCTAAAACCGGCCATTTTCAACCGAAGCCTTACGCCTGGGACACACTGCCTGCGTGGCGGATGTGGAGCGGGTTTGTTGTGTGACTCCTGCGGGAAAAAACCTGGCCCGCTACACTTCTGTTCTGTCGCGGGGCCGCAGTTGGGGTGTGGTTGGACCGCACCTGATATGCGCGTATTCCGCAGGCAGTGTGGCTGCTCTAATCTGTTAACATAGGCGTGCGGAAAGGAAAATCAACACGCAGCAAACCCGCTCCGCGACGTATCCGCCAAAAGAACTCACAGCAACAGCAACATCAGTCAAAATAGAACATGTTGTTATTTCAAACAAACACGATTAAAATACGAATCCTCACATACTGAAATCGTATCACCACATTCCCGTTCATGTTCAACATCATTATTATCTATTTTTTTTACAGCAATTGTGCAACTGTATGTCGGTTTGCTTTATTTCAAGAACTCCATCTCTCCTTCACAACAAACGATTTTTGAAGTGTAGGCTGACAGTTTTGTTAATTGTTGAAGGCCAGGTGAATTCTGGGTGGATTTGTGCATGCCCTAGACTCGTGGTGTGAGCGGTATCGGAGCGGAACCGGAGCGAGACAGAGCGATCGCTCCGGCCTTTGGATAAAAACCCGCTCCGCGCTCCGACTTTATTTCGCACGCTCACATGCTCTGCAGCCAACACATGAAAATTTTGTTTAAGCACCGTTGTATTGTTCCAAAAAGCTATGACTTATTCAAAAATAATGACAATTCTATAGAAATGTATTATAGTGTATTTTCGTTTATAACAAATTCAAAGTTCTGTCATGAAATTCTAGATGGTGCAAGTCAATAGGTTCTAACTGAATCTGATATAATTACATCAGCATTCACATGACAAGGCTGATTTCTTTCAGCAGCCAATGAGCTTGCTGCTCAACATTCAAATAGTGCTTACAGTAGGAGTTAAAGCGTGCTTCAGAAACCCTCCACCTTCCCCAGCTCCACCTGTATAGATCTGCTATGGGGTAATTTCACATATGTTATAAAAATGGGGGATATTTCATGTGTTATATGTGCAGCAGCAGTATTTCTTACATGCTCACAGCAGCATGTCTGTGGAAATATTGGCAGTAGCAAGTCTCGGTACTTGCTCTGCTGTACCAGATCTATTCCGAAAGTTGTCATGACAGAAATGCTTGTCAGTACATTAGGCAGTACACTTCAACATAGCCATGGGAACATATTTTATCTGGGGGGTGCTGGGGGTGGGGGCGGGGCCATGGTTGGGGATTTTAGACAAAATCCTAATATTAAACAGCCCAAACTCTTATTAAAAGCTTTGGAAAACGAGGACGTGAGAGCTTTTTACAAGTCGGAATTTAAAATTACGTTAGGCTAATATCGCGTGAACATTTCACATGAAATTCTGTCAGTGAGGGGGAATTGTAAGGACGTGGGACCGGCGCGCAAGAAAATACAACCACACTAGGTATATTTCTGTTCATTTTAATATGCAATTAAACCCAAAAGTAGCCTATCACAAAAATAAATTATCCTGGGGATGATTGAGGGGCACAAGAAGAATCTGGGGAAATAAAAATAAAAATCAACATTACTAATAGATCGGGTTTTTATTCAGAGTTTGGAAAAGGGCAGTTTGTGCAGCAGATGAAGAATGTTGTCATCCAAGCCCTTGTCGTCAGCAGCAGTTTTGAGGTGTTATCAGCAGGCTCGCAATGACGCAGACAGAAATAGAGAGAGAGAGAGAGAAAGCGCTGGCAGCTTGACAGGGTAATCAATGCTGCCTCAGAGACCAGCTATCCCACAATTCCCTGTGTGTTGAGGACACATCACAATGCCTTCACAGTAAAAAACGATACTCCCTGAGAATGAAGCACACTTCTTCTGATGTTAGAGACAACAGAAATAGAAGAAAATCACGAGGATATAATGGTTTAAAGTTTAAACCTATGTAAAACATTTGGTTTGACCATTCTGTCTGTCTTGGAGGGGGTTAGTCACATAACTGCCTAGTTTGTGAAATCAAATGCACTACAAAATTGTTATCAAAAAGTTGTGTCGAATTACTATATTAGAGAGTGAAGTTATTTCAGAAGCAGGGGAAGTATTAGATTACAATAAAATATTATTTTTTACATTTTAAGCACGGTCTGTTCATTTATTTTGACTTTTTCCATGTTAACTTTGAGACACATCCTTGTGTGTTCTCAACATGCATTTTCTTCCTTTGATTTTCCTCCTTAGTAACTTAAGCATACTAAATTTTCAATAATGAGCCAAAGTAAGAGAGAACCCACAGCTACACTTTCAGTGAGGGCCAAAGAAAAACGTAATCATTTTATTCAATACTAATGGAGTCCAACCATAAACCTCTCACAGATGCTCCACTGGAAGTCTTCAGCTCATTATCATAATGTATAATGCTAAATCCAATGAACCATTGCAAAACACAATATGAGAGAGAGAGAGAGAGAGAGAGAGAGAGAGAGAGAGAGAGAGAGAGAGAGAGAGAGAGAGAGAGAGAGATTAGCTGTTCTGTATGGCTTATGAATTTCAATTGAGGGCTTTTGTATGAATTTGTGACATAACTGCATGATGCCTTCCATGAATCCAATGTTTTTTTGTTGTGAGAAGTAGATATTTTAAATACCCTATAGTCTAACATACAATTAACATAGAATATAGCTAAATAAAATGTATCTAGCCCTTTAAAATGGCGACTACTCTTTATTTTTTCTCTATTTTTATTTTCATGGGAAATACATAGTTGTACTATAATCACAATCATTATAAACCAATATTTGGTGCCAAAAATGTATTTATAAGTGTTGTTTACTTAATTAATTAATTAAGTTTATGTAAATTTTAATGGAAAAAAGGGGGAAAAAATGACATTTTAAACTGTATTTAGACTAGTTTTTGGAAATTTTGGTCAAAGCATTGGATAAATTGAAAACCAAATATTAAAATCTATGGAAAATGAAACAGCTAACATTATATTTTATTTTACCTCCTATGAGGATATTAAGAGTACCTTATTCATGAAAGGTGCTGCATACAATGATAAATGTGCATACAGCATCTTTCTGCATCACCACATGTCCAAGAGAGAAGAAACTCAATATGGGACACACAAATGTGACCCCATGAGTATGGTGAAGTTATGGCCTAATGGTTAGAGAGTTGGATTTGGACCCAAAGGTTGTGGGTTTGAGTCTCGGTACTGGCAGGGATTGTAGGTGGGGGAGTGAATGTACAACACTCTCTCCACCCTCAATACCATGACTGAGGTGAGACCCTTGAGCAAGGCACTGAACCCCTAACTGCTCCCTGGGTGCTGCAGCAAATATGGCTGCTCGGTGTGTGTGTGTATACACTTAGGATGGGATAAATCAGAGCACTAATTCTGAGTATGGGTTACCATACTTGGCCACATGTTACTTTCACTACTATTTTATAGACACTGAAACGCAAAATATTGACGTACTGACAGCATCTAAACGTAAAACACTGACAAAATGACAGCATCTAAAACATATTATTTACATACGAACAACTTTGCAGACATACAAATGTGTACAAATCCTTATGAATATTGAAATCGTGGCATTGGCATTTTGAATTTATTGTCAGTGGCAATATATCAGTGGCATTATGTTTTCAATTGTATTCATTAAATGCAGTTTACTCATTTACTTGAAGGGCACCTATTAAGCAAAATTTACTTTTACATGTTGTTTGAACATAAATGATAAAAATCCACCTGCTCCATTTTTTATCCCCATAAATCATAAGCAGCATCTCAGAACAAGCCATTCACAGAATCTGTAAAATGTGACCCCAACCATTACTGTTGACGGACACTGACATAGTAGCAGCGACCCCACCCTGAGCCACACACAATCCGGCATGTTTATCCTCACGCTAGAGCATTTAAAATCTACAGAAGTTTTCAGTTCAGCGCAATATTTCTCACATTTCCGATCTCCCCCATTCATTTTCAATGGACAGTCATTTTTGACCAATAAAGCTCAGATTAATGAGTCCTACAAAAAAGTAGTTCCAAAAATAACACAAAACAGTCCTAATTGAAAGAAAACAAGCTGACAAAAAGATTGATACCAATATTTGGTGATAATATAGCATAACAAGAAATTTATAAACTATTTTTTGTTGGCCGGTCATTTTTGACCGAGAACACCACAAGTGTGATTTTTAAAAATTTTTTTCAAAATAATTTGCAAAACAAATTTCTTGGTTCAACATTAGAGCATACTAGTGTCAAAAACATTGCAGATTATTTTCATATTTTATTTAATATTGACAAAATTATCTACAAATAATTCTTTTTGCACTCAAAAACTGAGGTACGTAAACTCAGATTAATGAGGCCTATGAAAATTCAGTTCCAAAAATAAACACAAAACAGTCCTAATTGAAAGAAAACAAGCTGACAAAAAGATTGATACCAATAATTGGTGATAATATTGCATAACAATAGATTTATAAGCTATTCTTTGTGGACCAGTCATTTTTAATCAGGAACACCACAAGTGTAACAAGGTTGAACAAAATAAAAAATCTTTTATCTTTTTCTACAATTTTTGCGGGGGAAGTAGTTTTACCCTGTGTGAACAAAGTCAGTACAAACTTAGTCCATTGCGATAACATTCAATAATATTTTCGGGAGAAAGAAAATTTTCTCCGGGTCAAAATGACTCGAACACAACATGAGAGTATTAACATGCAATATCTTTCTCAGACATAACCCACTTTCTTTTTGTAACTTATGCATGCGTTTTTTTTACGTAAACGTGTGTATTTTAGACAGTTTAAGCGCAATAAGCCATGAAAGAGAACTTAGTTTAATTACTCACATGCCATGTGACAGCCACTTTCTGTGCGCGTGCTTCGGATGTGTGCGTTCAGAAAACTGTATAAGTTTAAACTGATATGGCTTTAAGACATGTGATTTCAGCATGATAGGCATAATAATCAAAAACCAAACAGACGTTTTTTTGGCAGATTTTCTGCAGTACGAGCTGTAAAGGCACAACTGTAAAATACACCAAATATGCAACACAAAATCACAAAATAAACATTTGTTTGCGTGCTGTAAATCAAACCTTCAAATTCTATATGATTGCGAGGAACAGACTTAAATTCAGGCCTATTTGTAAAAACTGAATAAATAAAACATTTTATTTAAAAAAAATTCAGGCCTATTCATCAATCGTCATCTCCATCAGCAGTGACTGTAATCGTCAAACTTACTACAAATTCAAAAATTGCAGCATCAAGAAGCTTCTTGACAGCATTTACAGCAATGTTATCAAACACATTGGCTCTCACCAACAGACATACAAAATACATTTTTTATATATATATAAATATATATTAACAACTTACATTCTACTCTCTACCTCACAAAATTCTGTCACAGAGAATTGCGACTGCAACACATCTTTTGGTGCCATTTCTGATAGTTTTGTAATGAATAAATTGCACTCTCTCTGTCATGTTTTTCTTTATATTGTTCATATTTTGAGTAGTGGGATTAGCCACTCAAAAAATATCTTATTAATGCTATATTGCTTCTAAAATGACAATTTTTTCCTACACATTTCTGTTTTTTTTTTGTGTTTTATGTCTAACATAACAAATATTTCTAGTTAATAAATAACAAAATAAATATTTCTAGTTAAATTCCTTTCAAATTTGTAACACAGATGAACACACGCTGGGAGGGTCGAGAAAGTTATGTTACAGCAGATCAAGCCGCCCGTTTTTAAAGCTCTTCTACAAACTTAAGTGAAAATGTAGTTGATTGCACCATTCATCCTCAATACTGCAATCACTCACCATAAACCCTGACAAAAGGCACTCATCACAGTAAGCAAAAGAAAAGAGCAACAGTTTTTCACTGTCTTGATCTTCATTCACTCCTTTTTTCTTCTTTAGCCCACCCTGAGTTGACCTTCAGCCTAAAAGAATCAGTGTCTTTCTCCATAGAGATTTATGGTCTCTAATAGAGGGGGACCAGCCCAGCAGTGACTCACTGGGGGCTCGGATTCATCTCTATATTCAGCAGAGGGAGTTATGTTGTAGAGGGCCATGGGACCAGGAGGTCACTGTCTGAGACATTTTCAAGGTTGCCATCTGGGCCCAAAAGAACCCATCATTGGCCCTCCATGTTATTGTCATTCCTATAAGGCCCCAGAGTGTTAAAAAAAGCTCTGCAATAAAGAGAAAAAAGCTCTCTTTTGAAGAAATTGTTCAGTTCTATTAAGGCCAAAGGGCTTTTGTTTGGTATTGGCTCACTTGTGTTTCTGCTTTCTGTTGCAGTCATCCAGCAGGCTGCCATGTGGAGGTCGTGGGAGCAGAGATCACTCTCCATTCTCTATCTGTGCCATAATCCTATTGCTGTAATCCCCAGAGGTCAGACCTTCTCTTTTTCTCTTTTCTTCTGCCTTTCTTTTTCTTACTTTTAGTCCCTCTCTTACATTCTCTCTCCCTTGATTAAATTTTTTTTCATCAATATTTTTGAGATGATCTCTTTATTATTCGATCTCCCTACCTAATATGGGTGTTTCTTCCTTTATGTCCCTTTTTTGCTTGTTTTATTAAAACTAACACATAACAAAAATACCATCATTTTATATCCTTTGTAGCCTTGTCCCAGACCTCCCTTTGCAAAACCATCAAAAATTATTAATAATAATAATTTTATAATAATATAATAAAATAATACAGATAATAATAAAAATACAGAGCTGAAATACACAGACCATATCATTAGAGTGTCATTTTCCAATTAAGCTGTAATTCTGTTAAAGGGCACATCAGATGCAAAATTCACTTTTACATAGTGTTTGAACTTAAATGTGTGTTGGCAGTGTGTGCACACAACCACCCTAAAATGATAAAAATCCACCCAGTGCATTTTTTTTTAAAATCCCCACAAATCATAAGCACTTTCTCAGAAGATTTTTGGCAAAGTGCCCAGGCCCCTCCCATGACTGTAAACGAACACTGCCATTTTAGCATAGACCCGCCCTGAGTGAGCTGTAAACAGTCCGCCATTGTTTAGACGCTGAAGCAGGTGCAGGAAAGAATGCCTCCTAAGCGATCAAGGTGTTTTGTTGTTGGATGTAATAATGAATATAGCAGTCGTCATTTACTCCCGACATCTGAGGCACTGAAGACACAGAGGATTACTTTTTTCCTTTGAAGGGAATGCACTCCCCGACCTACCTAAATGCATTTATTTGCACCAATCATTTTACACCAGACTGCTTTGTAAACAAGGGTCAGTACAAAGCAGGTTGTGCTAAAAAGTTGTTCCTGAAGGATGGGTGGGTAGCTTTGCCACCTGAAGAAGTGAGTATAAGTTTTTTTTATGAATCTTTGCAAACTGCCTTTCCAAATAAAGTGCTAGTTAGCAAGTTCCATGACAAATGCGGCTAAAGTCTCATACCGTGTCTACACTGGACGCAAGTGGCGCGGCTCGACAAAATATTGTAGAACTCATTATAATCAGCGATGCTGTCTACACTGGATATGGCGCGGCATGACACGACAAATCCCTGACAGTAAACTACCTTGTTCTATTTATGACGTACTGACACAAAGTGATTTGTGATGCAAAAATGATTTGCAACGGTCGTTTTGTTGTGTCCACTACACTATATTAAAGGGGTGTTTGATTGCAATTTCACTTTTTTAACGTTAGTTAGTGTGTAATGTTGCTGTTTGAGCATAAACAATATCTGCAAAGTTGCAGTGCTGAAAGTTCAATGCAAACAGAGATATCGTCTTTTAAAATTCTGGAAGTTTAATGGCTACAAAAATGGCTGGTAAGGGACTACAACGAACTGGTAAGGGACTACTTCCCGGGTCTGATACGTCACAGACTCAGATAAACCCCGCCCTCGTGAACATGTAAGGAAAGGGGCGAGGCCATGCTGTGCTTCTTTAAAGAGGAAGAGAAAACTAGGGGTGCATGTAAAAATCTATTCATATATGAATCGCGATTCTGTCTTCTAATAATTCTAATGGATTCACAAGTTTCAAAATTAATCTTCTAAAACAGCCGTTCTTAATATTGTTCCTCGCGTCGCCCTGCTCTGCATCTCTCTCTCTCTCTCTCTCTCTCTCTCTCTCTCTCTCATTCAGATCGTCAGACCAGCTCCAACAAACTGTTCCAATTATACATTTTCACATAGCAATGAGAAGCATTATACATGGACGCGTGTGTGGTTGCCGTACTGTATTAAAGCTTTAATCAGAATAAAACCGTATATAAAAAGCTAATATAAGCAGTAGCATAATAACAGCGTATCTAAAAGTATGAGACAACAAACAAACAAACATACCATTAAGAGCCGTGTTTGCACAGGTTCTGCGTGATCCTCTTCACTAATATCCTCTGTGTCTCAATCGGGCTCAAATTGATGAGCAATATAGACGACGCCATTGTTTACAATACAACCGGAGCACATGCCGCTGAGCTGAGGGGCGGGACATTTAGACGCACGCTCGACGGTTTAGTGAATCACAACCTTTCACAGTCTATGATCACAACACACTGAGACAGCTAACCAATCAGAGCCCATCACGTATTTCTGAGGGAGGGGCTTCATAAAAACAGGAAATAATCAAGGCGTTTGTCAGATAAGGGACAGAGCGGTGTGGAATAAAGGTAAATTATATGAAAAATAATGCGTTTTTAAAAAAACAAAGCATGAACACGTTAGACTGCACCCCATAAACACAATCAAGCCTAGAAAAAAAACAGTCAACCACCCCTTTAAGGTTGCCTTTGTAGAGGGTTTATAAAGGTGTTTGTTAATGATTAATAAGTCATTTACAAATGTATTTTAATTCATTTTTGAGCAGTTGTAACTGCATGAATAAGAACAGTGACTTTAATGGAAGAGAGGGGTGGGCGAGCAGTAGCTTTTTATCATTTAAAGGGACATGCACCAAAACGGGTCACTGTTAACAGAGCTGTTTTTGACAAGGTAAAAAGGGTGTTCTTTATTGAGAAATTTTAACCAAAGTACATTATAGACTTTTCATGAAGACCCTAAAGAATCACACCAACTTGTGGAAAATGGGCATCTGATGTCCCCTTTAAATTATTTAAAGAGTAGTAAAACATTATTTAATTATGCATATGTTACATAAAATGCTATTTATAAAATTAGCCTTGGCAGGACAAATCAGCCATTTTATTTGACAAATGTTATTTTTTCCATCATAAAATTACTTAATACATAATAAACATAATACATAATTTAAGACAAAATAAAATAAAATAAAATAAAAATGACAGAACTACATTATTAAAGCAAGAATGTGAAAACACTTGACAATTACAAAGGAAAAAAAAGTGCCCAGAGTTATAGGTAAATCATTTATACAGTATATGGGGCATACAAACTGTAACTGAACAGAAAACTGCTTATTGCAAGAAAGCTTCTAAACACAAAAGAGATCTTCAAATTTACATGCACTGTGTTAACATAATAGCCACCACATTGCAATGCTCTGGTAACCTCCCAGAACACTTGAACTGACAAATTTTGCATAACCTAGCATTACTTTTATTGGAACAAAATTTTCACAACTATATAGTTTTACTGCAATCCTACAACATACAAAACAGGGACAAACAGGTATGTTTCTGTAATGAAGCACAAACAAAAGGAAGTGGTCTTCATATTAGATCAGGAGGGTATGTCTACTCAATGTTTCAGGTACACAGAACCTGAGCTAAAAAAAAAACTGCTTGTTTATCAACATCAGTGTATATGAAGATGCCAAAATACCCCAAAGCCAAAAAGAATCTTATATCCTCACAGTATGCTGAGGCTCACCACAGTGTTTCAAATCTTCAAATCCTTAATTTGTATGACGACAGAAAGGCTCCACACTACACACACCAAAGACTGAAGTCTTCTAATTAAGTCATGAATCAAGATTATTGGCCTGTAATTGAGCATAAACACAGACAGGACACCCATGCTTAAAGACAGACACTCTTATAGATTTACAGAGGGAAGATACCAATAGAGGTTCAAAAATAAAATCA